>CAIGQQ010030863.1:10904692-10943370 GCA_903798035.1 Danio albolineatus | reverse complement strand
GTAGGAAGGTCGCTACGTTGAGGCAACGTTGTGTGTTTGTTGGGTAAACGGTGTAGCTACTAGCTAACACTGATCTATTTTCATTCACAATTAGCGAAGGGACTCAAATACCACACAGTCACAATCCTAATCCTCCCCTGCGTCAGCCTTTAATAAAATGTAACCTTACCGCCAGTTTCCAAACGTTCATAATAATCGTTTCACTTGGTCGAGTGATAATATTGTCTTTGCTTTCGCTCTCAGCCCAGTTGTTTCTTTCTCTCTGGAAACCGCTGTTTTGATGAAGTCTGTAGAACTGGCCCACAGGGTGAAGTGAGTGCGGTTTCTGGCTGTTTACTTCAGACGAGCTTCTCTTCACGGGCCATTACTGAGCGCCTCTCACTGGGATCACTACAATTTAACCATGAAATGTGAAGGGAAAAAAGTGTCAGGATCACACGAGTGTATACGACGGTGGGAATACATGTGGGGAAGAGGTCAGTCAAGCTTGTTTGGGGCTGATTTACAAGCTTCAAATGGTCGAATTAAGCGCCGCGGTGAGAAAAGGATAGGCTAGTTCAGCTCCAATTTATGAATGAAGCCTATACAAAAAAAGAAGCTAATTTTAACAATTGACAACAGTTAATGGATTAAGATTAAATGACTTTATATTTATCTCACATTTTCATAAATATAAAAAAAATAGCTAGCTCTCAACGTATTATTGGTAGTTTAACTCAGCCATCACAGATTTAGATAACATTTTGCTTATAATTTTAGAAATTTTACAATATTTGAATTTTGTATCAGTAAATGTTGTAATTAACAATAAAATTAATAAATACTTCATACGTAATTTTTTTACACTAAAACTTTACAATAAGGTTTCATAGGCTATTTGTTATCACTAGTTAAGTTTTACCATATTTCTTTGTATTGATGTGTATTCAATGTCTTAAACTAAATCACCAGTTAATTATGAAATATGGAAATCAGATATTATCTTAGATTCATTTGTCAAACTGGATATAGACAGTATGATTTAAAAGTATGATTTAAAAGCCCAAATATATTAAACATATTAGACATTTTATTGTATTTCTGAACTGTTCCCAGCAACTTACCACAACTGTCCCTTTACAGTAACTGACCTGTAAATGTGTTTTACAGTAGCAGGGCCCTACCACAATTTCAGTTTACAATTAAATAGGCTTACCGCAACTTTTTTTTATGAGAAAATGCCCTTTACCATTTTTTTTTACATTTTACAGTATGACAGTTTTTGACAGTACATTTTACACTAGCAATACAACACTTTTATTTTTATATTTACTACATAATTTAATAATTAACAAAGAGCATTTTTGTCTGTAACTACAAAAGCTGTACTTGATTAATTTAATTACAGTAGAATACCACAAATTCCTAAAATTCAGTAAGCTAAAAGTTTTAAAATGACCCACAATGCAGTGCGATTACAGTAGTGAACTGTAAATGGATGTGGTAATTTACTGGGCATTTTTGGCAGTATATAACTGTAAAAATGAGGTGTACAAAATTCAAGTCAGCGAAGAGTGCAGTTAAACTTTTTTTCAAGGTTTTCAAATGAAACCTTAATTTAAAGTATCATCACAACAAATACATTATATATTATTATGGTCAGGGTGACGAGCACCAGCTACCTGCTTGTTGGTATATGCAGGGGTCGGTATTCAGAATGCTTTTATTCCAAATGTAGGCCAAACTATAATTAATTAATTAATTAATTCGGCGTAGTTTTTATTTCAGAGGTCACCACAGTGGAATGAACCGCCAACTGTTCATGGCATATGTTTTACACAGTAGATGCCCTTTTAGTCGCAACCCCGTACTGGGAATTACCCATACACTCTCACACTAAGGACAATTTAGTTTATTCAATTCTCCTATATCACGTCTTTGGACTGTGGGGGAAACTGGAACACCCGAAGGAAACCCATGCCAACACAGGGAGAACATGCAAACTCCACACAGAAATGCCAACTGACCCAGCCGGGACTCGAACCAGCAACCTTCTCGTGTGAAGTGACAGTGCTAACGACTGAGCCAACACAAGTGGCTATATGCGACCGCAGAGCAATAATAGTGGTTCAAAATATATGTATTGGCCGAATCACATTATAATTTTGACGTCGGACCGGCAGTTTGAGACCCCTGTCATACATTATCTGTTATTCATTTGTCAACATATAAAAATATACTCTCCCAGTACTGGGTTGTGGCATCCGCTGCGTAAAATGTATGCTAGAATAGTTGGCGGTTCACTCTGCTGTGCTGACCCCTGATAAATAAGGAATAAGCCGAAGGAAAATGAATGAATCAAACTATCATGTAAAGATGATGTATGCTCACTGGTATTCTGCAGGGGTCGGTATTCAGGCCGCTTTTATTCTCACTCACGTTTTAGTTTTACAAGGCCCTCAGAGCATTTACAGACAGCCTGCTTCAGAGTTCCTTACTCATGTCAACACCTATAGAAAACAGAACATACACAGAAGGTGCAGAAGCAGCTATCCGTGATCTTGTTTTCCTCTCAGATAAATGAGTGCAAATGACGTTCCATAGCTGTGATCCACTTCATGAACTGTGAAGAGAGAAAAGAGAGAGTTGAGAAAGAAAGCAAGATGTTTTTTAGGTGAGGATTATTGAGGAAAACAGAACTTTTTTCTCAATATTTGCACAAAATGAACTTTTAGGCTGATTAACCTCCATTATGCCATTATATTGAATCTAACGTATTAAAGACTGCCTGTTTTGATAAAGTTGATTTGTTGGCTTGGATAAGTGTGACTAAAACTCTCTGAAATCTCTAGATTGGACTCATTTTAGTTTGTAGAAATGGTTTGTTTTCATTTCATATGTTCATAAAAGCTAAACAAATCTCCACAATGTGTGCAATATTGTTATCATCACGATAACAAGGGTAATGGTGCATAAATACACACGTTAAGTCAACTAATTTTGTGACTAGTTAAAGATTGCAGCAGTTATGTTTATAGTGTACATTACCATTTAAAGATTTAGCAAGATTTTGTTTTTTAAAGAGTGCCCTTCAAAGGTAAAAATGTAGTAAAATTAGTAAAATAATATTCCTTCAGTATGATGTGTCCTATGTATAATTTATTCCTGTGATAGCACAGGCAAAACTCCAGTTTCAGTCTTACATGATCCTTGTGTCTTTGAAAATATTTTTGTGAACATCATAACTGCACAAACCACCAAGCAATTGCTCAAAAAACCCTAGCAACTGCATAGCAACTATACCTAGAACATCCTAGCAACATAGCACCTGCATAGAACACCCTAGCAATTGCTTAGCAACTACTAGGAACACCCTAGTAACTACTTTTCCCCCCATATCTAACAGAGATGCCCAAAGTAGGGCCTGTGGGCCAAAGTTGGCCCATTGTAACCATTGATTTGGCCCACCATCCCATCTGAGAGGAGAGTGAAAATGGGGAAAGAAAGATGGTGGCAAATTCCTTTAACACAGAGATTATCGTTTCTAATTTGACGTAACATTTTTTTGTATTTTATAGCTGAGCTAGCAATGCAGAAGGAGATCAGCGAGCAAATCAAGGCAACACCTAGTGTACTTCTGTTATAGATGAGTTTGCTTTATTTTTACTGTAATAAGTTTATTATAAAATGTAGAAAAAGCTGTATTAGTTAATATAAAGCAATGCTTTCTAGTAATTTCTGAATATTATTAAATAAATTAGGAAATTAGCCTTGGCAACTACAGTATGTTTACCTTCGGCCCTCAAACCTCAATCAAGTTTGTTTTTTGGCCCTTCATAACAAAAAGTGTGAGCACCCCTGGTTTAAAATAACAAGTTGAAATTGACTTTATCATCACTTTTTACCAATTTAATGTGTTCTTAGTGAAAAATAATAACATTCCTTCATTTGCCACAGCGGAATGAACTGCCAACTATTCCGGCATATGTTTTACACAGCGGATGCCCTTCCAGCCACAACCCAGCACTGGGAAACAAAAATAAAAACAGAAATAGGGTAATTAATCCATTGGGTGCTTCTTTTTTCTCAAAAAGTGGACCTTTTTGGGGTTATTCACCTAATTTTCTATTTAAATCATTCATTTTCTTGACGGCTTAGGCCCTTTATTAATCTGGGGTGTCACAGCAGAATGAACCACCTATTATTTAATTATGACGTTTAAATACTGCATTTTTGTGACATTTAAAGCACTACTTATAGCTGGATTAGCTTGTCAGGTGGTCATAAATGTACCAAAAACATTTCCTAAAGATTTAGAAAAAACAAATACTTATTTTTTAAAATACAAACTTATCATATTACACAATTAGACAAAAAAAGGAATCTGTTAAAGTTTTGGATAAAAACTGTAGCCTATTGTCATTTGTTGGGTAAATAACAAACTGGCCAGAACATTCAACTTTCCGTAAGAATTGGGCCATTTGAATAATAAAAATTAAAACAATAATATTAGTAATAATAATAATAATAATAATAATAACAATGTAGAGCTTCACGATTTTTCTAGTCTGTCTTGAATTTTTTTTTACATTTGAATATTCATGGCTAACAGCATTAGCCAAAATAGTATTTAAATTAATTTTAATATGTGCCGCTTTTGGTGCTTCACACCTTTTTATTGGTCATTTTTGTTTCACGAATAAGGTCCAAGGCTTAGAATAAAAGTTACATGTGAAATGCTTTCTCTATTTAAAAACATTATAGCAGTGAAAGATGCTGTCACTTACCTCAGATTGTATGTTTTCTTGCACAGCTGGATGTCAGGACTCATGAAAAAAAATTGTTTGCATTGATCAAAACTGATTAGCTGAAGTCACACCGAAGCGACAGCCAACAGAGGATTCAGCTTTGTCTTAAAGCCTTTTTCGATGGGTTATTTTCACAATTTCTGATGGCATAGCAGTTAAAATAAGACAAATGAGCTCATGTATTGTATGGGACAAATTTTGAACCTTTGTCTTTCGAACCCCCCAACCCTACTACTTTAATACTTAAATATACTACTGAAATATTTAGGAAGTTTTCAAAAACAGCAGTGTATGTAAACTAGTTAAACAAAAGACGCGTTCAGAGTGACCAAATTACAAAAACGCACATCTTTTATGTTATAAAAATAGAAATTTGTATACAGTGAAATACATTCAGCTTCTCCTCAGCGAGTATACAGTTAAATAGCAGTCATTCTCTAATATTTACACCACTCATTCTCTCTTCCATCAGTTCGTTCTTTCAGGTCTTGTACTGTTTGCTGACAGTCTCAAACCGGCCAATTGGGATTTTTTAAGGTTCGAGGTAATTTCCTTTTCCTGCCGCTCTTGGGAGGACTCTGGGATTTGTAGTCCTCGCCTGATCCGAAATCCAGGTTCTCCGGTGTGTCTCTCCAGCTGTCCGGGGCTGATGGGAAATCCTCCAATGAAGAGTGTAACGGTCTGCTGAAGACTTTACTCTGCAGCTCTGCGATGTCGTTACGAATGTCAGCCATCATGAGTAACAGGAAGTCAAAGGATCCTGGCGGGCCCTGAAAACACCATCACACAGAAGATTAGTGCAAAAGCACTCTAGGGCTGTACAATATATCGTTTCAATATCGATATCGCGATGTGCACATCCGCAGTAGTCACATTGCAAGATATGCATCATTGAGTCTGAATTAAAGTTGACCAGGAGCTACAGAATTGCATTTAATTACTGTATTTATATGGAATTTATACAATTTATGCTATTTTTTTCTAATTTTGAATTTTTGTCTTGTTTTTAGTCCAATTATCTACATTTCAAAGTGAAAACAAGATAATTTTACTAACCTCACTGGCAGATCATTTTGCCTGTTTTAAGGAAAACCTCTTAATTTTGACTTATTTCTTCAGAAGTAGAAAACAAAATAATATTTTTACTTGATCTAAGAATTTTAGATATTTGGACTAGAAATGAGACAAAACAACGTAAGAAAAGCATTGCATTTCTGTACCTGAGTACTGTAAGACTCCCCAGAAAACCTTGAGAGGAAATCTTGTGAAACTGTTTTCATATTATAATATTTAATTGCAGAAAAATAAAATATTGCAATATCAAATTTGACCAATATGATGGAGCCCTAAAGCACATTGGTAATATTTGAGACACCCTTTTAGCAGTGTCTGTGCTTCTATTTGTCTAATTTAATGAGTTCATCCTCCATTCCTGTTGCGCTGACATGCATTAACAAAGAAGTCTTAAAAAGTTTGTGAGTTCCAGTAACTTTTAACACTTTGTATAATTTTTTTAAAAACTTTTTTTGTACATCAGAAGTTTTCCATTTGAATACATTACATATTTATTAAAAAGGGAAAGCACAGAATCCAAATAAAAAAGAGAAAATATTTAAATCACTGCGAATTAATATAATATCGAAATATTTTTAACGTTTTATTTATATGAAGGTAAAGAGGAAACTGCAGCAACCATTACTTCAGTTTCCAACATCACATAAAGCATAAACATTTAAATATTTCTATAATTATTTAACACAACTGGTAATATGCTAATCCATTTTAATACAATTATATATTTAATTTTTTTAATTAGATTAAAACCGAGGTATGATTTAACAATTCTTTTATATTACTATCAACCGCAATTCCGAAGTGAATTTAATTATACATTTAATTATTTTAAATTATCATTACGCCTATATTATTTCAATTAAATATGTATTTATGTCATTAGCATTTTAATTCATTATATATTTGTATTTGCATAGTTGTATAATGCATAAATAGTTAAATAATTATAAACAGCAACTAAAACATACCATCATAGAGTACATACAGTATAAATAATAATAATAATAACAACAACAACAACAACAACAACAACAACAACAACAACAACAATAATATTAACAATAAAAACAACAGCAATAATGATAAATACAACAACAACAATAATAATAATAATAATAATGATGATGATGGTGATAATATAACAATAATGATAACGATAATACTACTAATACTGCTAATTATAGTGATAACAATAATAATAATAATAACAATAATAATAATAATAATAAAAATAATTCATTCTTTTTCTTTTCGGCTTAGTTCCTTTATTAATCGGGGTCGCCACAGCGTAATGAACCGCCAACTCATCCAGCATATGTTTTACGCAGTGGATGCCCTTCCAGCTGCAACCCATCTCAATATTGCCCCAACAATATTAATATTACTACTAATACTACTACGACTACTACTAATAATAAAAAATAAAACTATTTTTACTGTAATATTTAGCAGTATACAAATGACTGAAATGTTAAATAATATTCATAATGAATTGGTGTATGAACATTTCGACTTTCTGTTTACAATTACAATTAACAGCCATTACAAACTGAATTAAATTGTACTTAAATATTAAACATTGTTTTTAATTCTGCACATATGAATGTAAAAGTGAAAGCAGACTGTGCAGTATCAGGTGTATATCAGCTTGAAATAAAATGGCACACAGTTCACAAGGGTTGGAACAGTTTTTCGGGGTGTTTTGATGAAAAACAAAACGTGCTTTGAGAGAGACAGACGAATGAGACAGATGAATAGTGATCAAAGGTACGAGTGGAAGAGGTGAACACACACATTAACATGTAGCAGACATAGGAAGCATGAGAGAAAGTGCCACAAAAAGAGGATCTTACTGGAGGTCCGGAAGGGCCTGGAAACCCTCGCTCTCCCTAGAGAAACCAAACAAATATTTGGGTTAGCAGGATTACAGTAAAGAAGCCATGAGAAGTCTGACGGGACAGTTATTGCCCACTATCTCTCAGTAACACAAGCACACGAGAGAAAACAAACCGAATATCAGACGTCTCTATACTTCCTCATTCAGACCCACAGACATATTATGTTTTATTAAAAAAAAGTTCTATAAATGAAGAATAATTTAAATTCAAGCCGCTGACTCACAGCAGCAGAACTTAACAAATGAAAATGCTGTCATTATTTACTCTCGCTTCACTTGTTCCAAACCATTATGAGTTTTTCTTCTTATGTACAAAATATTTTGAACATTGCTGCAAACCTGTAACCATTGACTTCCATGGTTTTCTTTTTCCTTCTATGGAAGTCAATGGTTACAGCTTTTTCGTTTAAGAAACTATCATCATTCGTTTTAGTCCATTCATTTTTATATACTAAGCGCAGCATCTTTGATTTTTTTTTCCCTTTCTAACACTTAAAGGTTAAAAAAATGAAAATGCTTTCATCATTTACTCTCGCTTCACTTGTTCCAAACCATTATGAGTTTTTCTTCTTATGTACAAAATATTTTGAACAATGTTGCAAACCTGTAACCATTGACTTCCATGGTATTTCTTTTTCCTACTATGGAAGTAAATGGTTACAGTTTTTTTTTCTTTATTTAAAATATCTTTTTTTATTCAACAACAAATAAAAAAATATATATATAAAAATGAATGAATGAATATATGAATAAATAAATAAATAAAAAGGTTTGTAACCACTTGAGGGCGAGTAAATGGAGTAATTTTAAATTTTTTTGGGTGAACTATCCCTTTAACTGTGACGACATTAATACAATCATTTTATGGAATAATTGTATTAAAGTGGGAAGATGAAGTTTGGGGTTAAGTATTGTGTATACCATTTAAAATAAAATATAAGATAGCAATCAACACCACACATCACCAGTACTTAAACTGATAGGCAGCAATCAAAAAAGTAGCTTGCAGATATATTATTGCCCACATTTTAGTAAAATGCATCCAATGTTGGCATTCATTTAGTGAACTGTAGAACACTGATCCTTTATTTGTTCTTGTAAATATCATTAGTGTGAAAAGGAATAAGAGTTATTACCAACAAACTGTAATCAGAGGTATTTAAATATGTTCATAGCAAAACTATTGGCTGAAGGATGTATATCCAATGAGCCCTTATTGATATTATCTTTACCGATAAGTCAGATGGCATCAATAAAGTGAAAGGATGATGAACGGGATTCTGTATCCTGTTTGCAATATAACTTACAAGACTTGATCCTATTTTGCTGCATTGCCATAGTTTGTTTTAGCAAAATCTTGCAACATGGCAGTGCCAGTATTTCTTGAACTGACAAGTGCAGATATATTATTATTCAGAAGCCCACAGTAGATATGACAAACTCATTTCTAATGATATTATATGTGCTATACTGTGTTAAACGCTATCAAAAGGGGAGCCAAACAAACCATATGAAGAACTGCTGAAATTAAAATACTGGCCAGAATTCCATAAACTTTAATTAAACATTCATACGGACAATCTCATTTATCATTCACACAACAATCTTATTAATGAAAACTATTACATCTATATATACTGTATATATAGATACTGTTGAAGTCAGAATTAATAGCCCTCCTGAGTTATTAGCCCTCATGAATATTGATTTTGTCCAATTTTTGTTTAACGGAAAGAAGATTTTTTTAACACATTTCTAAACATAACATTTCTTATAACTAATTTCTAATAATAGATTTATTTTTATCTCTGCCATGATGACAGTGCATAATCAAGATATTAGTTTTCAGCTTAAAGGGACATTTAAAAGCTTAACTAGGTTAATTTGGCAAGTCACTGTAAAATGGTTTGTTCTATAAACAAACAAACAAACAAACAAACAAACAAACAAACAAACAAATAAATAAATAAATAGTAATAATATTGACCTTAAAAATAAAACAAATAAGACTTTCTCCAGAGGAAAAAATATTATAGGATATACTGTGAAAAATGTCTTGCTCTGTTAAACATTATTTGGGAAATATTTGAAAAAGAATTAACACAATGGCTAATAATTTTGACTTCAAATGTACAATTTTTAACCTCCCTGAGACCTTACTAATTTCTACACCCCAGTCTTGTTTGCAAATCAATCTCTACTCAATGCTCTTTAGCTGGTATATTAAACCAGAAGAGTTTATTCAACATCAGAGTGCATATAAATGTTATCTCAGCAGCGTTTCTGCACCATTTGGAGTGGTCTGTAGCTCATTTGGGGTGAGGTATGGCAGTAGGTACCACACAGACGGCCGTTTGGAGATGTTGACCCCTCTGTGGGGATTACGGAGGGTCAGGGTTCACACAGAGGTACAAAAGTGGCCCAGATGTTTTTGATTTGTGAATACAAAGCCAGAAAAAAAACACGCTATACACGGATCAACCTTGAACCCTGAATCAACCACATGTTGAAAAACAAACTAAATTTCTTTGGAAAAGCAGCGGTATGTATAGGGGTTCAACTGAGGCTTGAAACATGTAGAGTAAATAAATGTAGATTACTGGTTTGAGTTTGGAAAAATTAAGAAATATTTAAAAAAAGAAATCTCTTTTGCTTACATTAAATAAAAATGCAATGATATTGTGAATTACAATATATACAGTATATTGCTACTACAACCGAACTACAACTAGAACTGTTTTTCATTGTATTTTCACATTTTAATTTATTCTGGTGGTGGCAAATTAATTCTAATTATTATATTGGAATATATTTAATTAGTGTTTAAGAAACTATCATCATTCATTTTAGTCCCAATTTATATTAAGTGTCCTTAATTATGTACTTACGCTGAAAAAAATAAATAAAAATAAATAAAAAACAATTCGATAAAATATGTAAATACACGTTTTTACACTGAGCTTGTGCTTGATTAAATACCTACATATAATTACAACAGTAATCAATTTTTGTAATTACACTTCTAATTACATTGTTGAATGTTCCTTACACCTCAACAATCTCTAATCCTTCCCATACCATTAAACCTGTCCCTAACCCTACCCATATCCCACCTCAAGAGCACCAAAAGTGTTCTGCAATACAATATGAATGCATTACGGTAAGTAAAGTATATTTTATTTTGATGCAAGTATAATAGTTAGGGGCACTTACTATATAAAGTGGGACATTCATTTTTAAAGCTGTTTTACATATTTTATGCATCTTGTTATTACATATCTATATATGAACAAACACATGTATGAAAACATTGACTACTTTAACATTTTTAAAGTTTCCCTGCATTTATGATTCATGTCTTTCAGTAAAACATAACTTTAGAGCATTTTTTGTATAAAATCTAAAAAAAAGATTGCATGTTTTTAGACTTGTTTATAGTCATTTTTAAACAACCCACAACCAATGTTGTAACTTCATAAGCTTTAAGAAAGCAATATTTGCACCCAGCCCAGTCTGAGCTGGGATCAAACCGGCAATTCTGTGCATGGGAATCGGTTGCTCTAAAGACTATGGCCCCTAGCATCTGTCGCTAGAGCACCTTTTGAGGTCAAAGGAATGAGGTTTACCTGCATAGAACTTTGCTAGCTGGCCTCCGTTACACTCACCCCCTAAACATTACTCCTATCCCGGATGAGCCCCCGCATGTAACCCACCGATCCTACTGCACTCAACCTGTTCTGAGCTGGGATCAAGTCGCCGATTCTTTGCATGGGAGTCCGTTGGTCTAACGAGGAGGTTAAAGACAATGGCCTCTAGCGTCAATCTAGTTGGCCTCCGTTACAAATATATGGTGGAATAAACTTGATTTTCAGTCACAACAAATGAATACATTTCGTAATCTGACTAACTATCATTTTCTGAAGGAAAAAATAAAAGAACGCTTTATTTTCAACCCTTTTTCAACACTTTGACTTAATGTATCCCATTGCTATATATCTTAATATTTTCTTGCTTCAATCATGATGTACATGACATCGTTTTCAAGGGAATAAATAGCCAAAAAACTAAATAAATTAATTAATTTCGTAAACTACTGGCCTCTTAATTATTCCAAACTTTTGACTGACAAGTGTATATGTGAACGCAGATTGGTTTTGTTGTTTTAAATGTCTGAACACACAATTCATAACTCAACAAGTGTGTTCTGCATTATCAGAGTTGCTTTAAATGCCCCCAGACTGGATTATCATGTGAAGTGTTTACACCAACTGTCAGTTTTTTTTCCCTGTAGATCAATTACAGTCCGAGTGGGACAATCAATCTGGTTAAAGTGAGTTAAACTGTTGACATATTTATAGCAAGCTACCTGTATAGGAACATCCGGATTAATCTGCAGTAATGAAAAGGGCATGTAACATGTTTGGGTCAAAGGCGAAATGCTGTTTGCAAGCATAAAAAACAATGAAAGTGTAATACGGTTTTATTTTTATATGTATATGAGATTATTTTTTCACACATTTTTCATCATTTATTCATTAATTCATCTCGGCTTAGTCCCTTATTTATCCCATTTTTCATCATACATTCATTCAGTGTAATTATGAATGATATGCCAAATAATTATCTCAGGCATACTACTAAAAAATTATTCCATGATTTATTAAAACCATCTATTTAATCAGTGCGGTACCAAAATACTAATTAATCATCATTTTAAATCTTTATATCGTCCCACTAACATTCAAACCATCAAGATTTCAAAGCATCTTGATGGGTAAAAATCTTGCCAGCAAAATGCTTTTTAATCATTTTAAATTAGTAACAATTTAGCATGTTCACTTATTATTTTAAATATTTTATTCAGTGTAGATCAAAAGTTATACATCTTTACACATATGTATCTGTTACCATGAAACATTCGATCATTCTTTCATTTTCTTTTTGGCTTAGTCCCTTTATAAATCCGGGGTTGCCATTGCGGAATGAACCGCCAATTAATCCAACATATGTTTTACGCAGCGGATGCCCTTTCAGCTGCAATCCATAACTGGGAAAAGTTACCATGAAACATAGTCACATATACTTGCATTTAACATGTTTTCTTTGTATTAAACATCATTTTTTATAAAACTCTTGTGCTTGATCCATGTCCATTACAAATGCATGGATGTGGGTTTTAAAGTTTATGTGAGCTACTTTACTACAATAACAAGAAAAACCTTAAAATATACTACAATAATTTGATATAAAAGTAGCACAACAGTGGATTTTGAGCATTGTGCTTGGTTATAATGGGTTCTGTTTATGTTTTTGGATAATAATGTGCATTTCAGGGGCAACATTTAATTGTGCATGTTCTCCCTGTGTTGGTGTAGGTTTCCTCCGGGTGTTCTGGTTTCCCTCACAGTCCAGAGAATTGCTCTACAGGTGAATTGAATAAACTAAATTGGATGGATTGTATGTGTGTGAATGAGTGTACCCAGTACTAAGTTGCAGCTGGAAGGGCATCTGCTGTGTAAAACATATGCTGGATAATTTGGCGGTTCATTCCGCTGTGGGGACCCCAGAAGAATAGAGGGACTAAGCCGAAGGAAAATGAATGAATGTACATCTCAGGTTTCTCCAAAATGTGGCTGTGAAGTTTGGCCTCAATACATCTCAAGGATCAACTATTAAATAACGCTGTAATATACGCTTTAAATATTTACCTTTTATGGAGGAAGCCACATACTATATAACAGATTTACTATTAAATTTACTTTTGTTCCAGAAGCTATAAGGCTTTATAACCTTACATTTTAGCAAGTTTATTATTATTATTATTATTAGTAGTAGTAGTAGTAGTAGTAGTAGTAGTATATTATAAAACATGCTGAAATGTGTTTTTTAATATTCTTTATCATATTGTTTTTTTGTGATTTTGTTTTGTATGATGCGCCATGATGCTTCTGCCCTAACTGAACTGTCCCTTGAAGAATTAATAAAGTTGTTATACTTAAACTTAAAACTAATTTCCATGTGTGTCTCTTTAAATGCAAATTGAGCTGCTGCTCCCCACCCCCTTTACAGAAATGAGTGGAGGCTTTACGGCTAGCGCTTCTGTTACTCTGAAAACAACATGCAAGAAAACTCCATGTGTTTTAAAGCCTTGTCAGTTGAAACTCCTGATTTTCGGATTTCTGAGCTCATAAAACTGAAAAGAGTGTCTCCAGAAAGACGACTATTAGGCGTGACGTGAGCTTAATTATTTTAAATGTCAGCTGTTAAATACATACACATTTATGCCAACAGCAAAATAAACACAAATGTTTCCATGAAGTTGGTACTCTTTATGCATATTAGGTCTGTGAAACAGTTTATTGGACAATGCAAGACTATTTTAGAAAAGAATGATTCACACTTGGACTATTGTGTTGTGTTTGTGGTGTTAAAGGCAGTTCAGAAACAACTGTTACTGATAAAACCTCCCATTAGGCTGACTTTATCATTTAAAAAAGGAATATTACACACTAAAAATGTAAAAGTTAACATGACAAACATAATAAAAACCCCTTTGTTTGTAAACCATGAGCTAGATCACATTTCTCAGTATATGGCAGTTCTGTGTGAAGATTCACCAACAGACAGTAATATAATAGTATGGTATGAAAAAGATGGTAATATAAATCTATAAATAGCTTTGATATGCTATGATTAGCTATGGTGTATTGTGAAATCCCTCAGTGTAAATATTGTCAATATTTAGACTAATCATATTTGCCATTTCAAGAATGTACTAATGGTGTTTTGACATTCTCAACTATCCGCGATTTGTCACACCACCTATGATGTCATATCTGAACATTTCGGGTTTTGGTCACTGACCCCGAAGCCATCCAAGAGTTTAATTTTATTAGTGATCAGTCACCATTGATCTTAAACATCTTTATTCTGTTTTCCCAAATATTTTCATTCCACGGCCAAAACTGCCCTCAGCCAAGGCTCTGGAATTACAAAGAAAAGAGATAAAGATAGAAAACATACCGTACCTTCATGCCATCTCTCCCTGGAGCCCCAGGAGGACCCTGAAACACACACAAAGCATCCCGATTAAACACACACCAAACATACACTGTAAAAAGAGATTAGTTTACTTTACAAAAAGAGAGTAAACTAATTGCTTTATAATTATTAAGTAAAGTAAACAAACTATGTGCATAATTATATAAACTAGGTCAAAAGGTTTGCTGTAATTTCTTAAGTAAAATCAAGTTGTTGCTTTTAAGGCAATGGGTTCACTCACTTTAAAGTAAAGTAACTCATCGCTTTTTACAGTGGATCTGTTAAAATCCAAAGCTATTAAAAGAAGAATAAAAAAGATTATAAATGGTTCATTTTTAAGCATATGTACATGTAAGACCCTGGCTGTTTCTCAATTCCAAGAATGCAGAGAACAAACTCGTGTTCTTGTGGAGACTGGTCTTGCCAGGTCATATTGGAAGAACGAATTCGGTAGACCGCGAGGACAGAGAACGCGTCCTCTGAGAAATGAGATGCTGCGTTCATCCTGATGGTCACATGACCCTCAGGCATCTTTAAGCAAAAATTATTTAAGCATTACAGCATTCATACAACGATATTGTTTTCCCCCGTTTCACAATATATACTATGCATAAAGACTTTACAAATATATGCTGCACATCACAAATAAGACAGATTTTAATATGAATTTCAGTTTAATATGAACCCTTATTGTGTTTATGCCTTTATTAAGATTTTTACGTTAATGTTTACTTTCACCATCTCATTTAGGGAAACTCCTGAGGTAAATAAGTTATATCTTTGAACTTTAATATTAAATCTATATAAAATGCTGCGCTTTCCACCTCCTGTCGCAATGACTTCTGGGACATCTAGAGGGAGTTCGGTGCACAAGTCTACATCGGTGCTTCCTCAATATCAAGAACACATCCGGGAACTTTCACATGTCCTCCGTTCTTGCGGTCTTGAGTATTGGAACTGAACTTCGGCAGATGATGATGACGTTACACAAGAACATGAGGACGCAAGACAGCTAAAAAAGCGCATATTGAGAAACAGCCCCTGTCTTCCTTGTGTGTTTGTTTTCATCATGTGACCTTTCCCCATGTGCTCCTTTGTTCCAGATCCTGCCACTTGTTAATGTTTATCACCTTTACCTGTGTTCGTCCCTTGAACTGTATGTAATCAGTCCAATCATTTCCTGTGTATTTATAGTTCTTTAGCTTCATTCAGTCTTGGTCAGGTATTCTCTTGTTTGTGCTTTGTCGTCAACCCATGTATTCTTGATGTCCTTCCAAGTGAGTGTTTTTAAATAAATCTACGTGTTTTGATAAAACCTGCGATCCTCTTTGCCTTCTGGAGTGAGTCAAGGCGTTACAGTACAATAAGTAATCTATTGTCGTCTTTTCACAATTTTTAATGCTTGGCAATCAATAACTTTAAATGTTCTCACAATAGTGACAAATAAATTAAAATACACACAAAAAGTGTACGAACTACAGCATATGAACTGCATGATTCCAATCAATCGTTAAACATTTACGTAACACTTCAGTTTAAGTACCAATTCTCATTGACTATGGGTAGATGAACATCAGAAATCCGGTTATTTGCCTTAGTAAGACAATAATACGATGAAGGTGTTTACGTGAGTTGCTTTTTAATGTTTCTTTTACAATCCTGTTTCATATGTTATAGCATATACTTTAATTATCGTCATTGCGTTACCATGCTATCCGCGTTTTCTCTGGAGTTTCATGTAATTTCGGGTAATTTCATTTTTAATTAGTTGACTTTCACTGCAGTTTAAGACTTTAATTTCATTCAGGAACATTTCACGCATGCCCTCTGTGACAAACGAGATATTGGATACGAGTATGAACTGCCGGAAGAATGCAATTTTAATGGAATTTTATACCGTATTCTGTATGGAAAAACAAACAAAAACAAACAAACAAAAAAAACTCAACATTTCAAGAGTTCACACTTAGCTGATGATTGATAATAAAGCGTATTTGGCATGTTGTCCCAGGAGAGAGCCTTGAGCTCAGAATAACCTTGAGCCCGGGGCTCCCTCCCGTTTGAAAAGCGAGAGGAGAGTTTGAGCTTAGGTAAGTCTCAAGATCTCCCATGCTTGTGAACGTACTGAGATATATCTGACTAGAGTTGCCTTAAGATGCTGATTTAAAGTAGTAAATTTACTTATGTTGTATGTTTTAGGACGGTCGGAGGAAACCGGGGAACCCGGGGAAAACCCACACGAACACGGGGAGAACATGCAAACTCCGCACAGAAATGCCAACTGGCTCGGGAAGGGGCCGAACGAGTGGCGTTTTAGCTGTTAGGCAACAGTGCTAACCACTGGGCCACCGTGCCACCCTATCAGAGAAAGGAAGGAGTTGGGGTGGAAGGGGGGATTCTTCAAGATGAGGATGACTGGAGTAGAAAGCTCGGGTAATTTATAGTGTGTCAGTATTCATCTGATTGGTGCGATACACAGCTGATGTGGTACCAGCTGTGTTTAATCATAAGCACGTGATCCTCTCGAAATTACTTTCTAAATAAACCCCACTTCATGATGCAGGTGTCTGTGCTCTTTCACTGACTCATTGTTCATTAAAGGAACATTCAAGAAGCACATCATGTAAACACCCTAATCATATTACTGTCTTATTCAGATTGAGGCAAATATTTCAATTACTGATGTCCATGTAAACGTAGTCATTATTAACTGGTTTATTACCTGCCTATTATTAATTACTGGCTGTTAATTAGTAGTTATAAAGTGAATATTCTAACATCATCTAATCCTGTGCAATACCTAAACCCTACTAAACTAATAAAATGGTTGCTCTTTATTTTTGTAAAACGCGTATCTAATTAAACATATAACAGCTCAAGGGCAAAAGAACCACTCAAGGCACTCCAAGAGTGACTTATTTACAACCATCAAATCATGGATTTGATGGTCCCATTCATTCAGCTCTTAAATATTTTCACACATCAAACCATGCTTGTCCAGATCTCTAGGGCAGATCTGAGCCATATTCATAGTAGAATGGAAAACATGATTCATCGGTCTAAAAATACTGCGTTGAGCAGTGCATCTTTATGCGGGTGATTAAAGAGAGCTGGTTCTGGGTCAGTGACAACATCAACAGTGTTTTAGGAAAGGCACAAAACACATGGATTTGTGGACGGATCAATGATTTCTCATGACAATTTGTAACTTTTGATTTAGTGGGTAATTTGTATGAATTCATACAATCTCATTCATACAATTTAGTATGATCTGTTTATCTCCCAATGACGGTTGGGTTTCGGGATGGGGTTTTCATACATTTTTATACGATTGAACTTATATGAATTTGTACAAATTAGCCACTAAACTGAGAAAAAGTAAAATAGTTATGTTTCCACGTGAAATGGCTGGACAAATAGGGGAGTCCCATGACTGCACACTGCAAAATTGCTTTTCTTTCTTCTCTTTTTTTGTCTTGTTTCTAGTCAAATTGCTTAAAGGCACCTGCGATGAAAATCAACTTTTGTAAGCCGTTTAAATAGAACTGTGTTTAGGTGTGTCCACAGTCATATTGGACTAATAAAAACCAAATAAAAGTCTCTTTTTTAAATATTTGAATATCAAAATCCCATGATTAAAAATTAAATAATAATAATAAAAAATTAAAGTTAAAATTTAGTTTGTTCCAACTCTCTGTGATTTTTATAAGTTTAAAATGTTTAAAAACAGAGCATGTTTGTAATTAAGACAGTAAAATCGTTATCTAATTCTTAACCGCTATATTCACCATGGCCACATGGTGTCAGTAAACACTAATATGTGTGTATCTGTGTGTGTGTGTGTACTGCAAATGGCATTTGTTTGTGACTCATCATTTCAGAAAGGCTTGAATAAACTCCACCACCAATACATGGTATAAACTTACTTGTATTTCAGCTTTATCAGAGTCTGTCTTCATCACTGACAGCTGTTTATCTAAAGTATCGCATGAGAAGCAGGCACGCACGTGGGAAAGTTGGGCGGGGAGAAACAGCTCATTTGCATTTAAAGCCACAGGCTCCTAAATAGCTACAATGTATTCAGATTCTGGAGGCTATAATACATTATCTGAGCATGTTGAGCTGAAACTTTACAGACACATTCTGCAGACACTAAAGGCTTATGTTACATCTTGTAAAAGGGGTAAAATAGGTGGCTTTAAATCCAAAAGGTTTTTCTAGACAAGCAAAGCATGTTGTCCTGTTTTAAGAAATAACGTTAAAATTAAGTGAGTTTTAACCTAAAACAAGCAAAATAATCTGCCAGTGAGGTAAGCAAAATTATCTTATGGCAGATTTTTAAATTTTATTTTGCTTACCCTATTTTTTGGCTGTCAAAAATGTTTACATTTTTTAACCTGCAGATCTTTTGCTCAAAATATTAACGAAAACTCTTTTGAAAAGAATGATTGGAATCAACACTGTTTCATTAAAATAAAAAACAAAGTATATGTGTGCCATAATTACTGGCACCTCTATGAATTCTTGTGAGCACAATATATTTAAAACATGTTCCCTGTGATATTTGACATTTATTTACTACACCTGGGTGACTAGAAACAGGAACCTGTTCAACTGTGAGCTCCTGTTTCACAGGGCTACAAATATGAGGAAACACAAAGGCCAAACTCCCTCAGTCATTCATCACGATGGGGAAAACCACAGAACAGAGCTGGGATATGCAGTAAAAAGCTTCACAAAACAGAAAAAAAATAGCTAAAACACTGAAAAGGCTCATTTCGTCCACCAAGACAGTAATATTCCAGTCAAGTTGTTACATATAAGTGTATTGGACAAAGGCAAAAAGATCTAAAATGAACCCTGGCTCCAGCCATTCATTTTCATACTTTCTGGCTCTGACTCCTCTATTTGGACATCAGTTTTCAAGTCAACTTCTGAACGTCTTTCTTTAGATATTGAGCCACGTCCCCTAACAACGTGTCCTAACTACACACGATGTTGCCCTGCTATTTTCTATTTTTACTATATTGCGGAAAAAACAACAGCACATACAGTACTACTAAGACAATGACAACCTCAGGTACATATTTCATGCTTTATTTAGTGTTAAATGTTATCAATGTGAGTTTAAACACCATTTTACGTGAGATTTATTGCCATACTACAGAAAGAAGCAGCAGATAGTTCACCTCAGATATTGAAAAAAAAATTACTAGCAGACGGTTTGAATATGAAAGTCAGAACACATCAGTCACTCAATAGCCTTTTAATAATGTTAAAGAGATTTATTATTTATTAATTAGGTTCAAAACCTTTGCCATTTTGTTGGGAGTGCAGTGGCTGGTATTTAAACGTTTCTATCCTGTTGCATCACGTTTATTGCTTGTTGCTGAAATCTTGTCTTGTCACATGTTGTTAGGGCATCACGGTGTAAAGCATTAAGTATCTTCATCGTCTTCACAATCAAATCCAACGCCTTTTGTTTAAATTAAGCAATTATTTGTTCAAATAATCTTGGATCTGGTCTGTATCTAGACCAGAAAACTGCAGTGGTCATCAATGAATCAAGAGCGCAAGACTTTCTGCTCTGATCCTGTTAGTTAGTTTTTGCTAGATTTGCTGGAATATTATTATGGCTTTTTATTCTATTTTCTTCATCTATGTTAAGCTGCTTTGGCACTATTACATTGCTAAAAAAGTTAAAGAAACAAAGATTGACTGAATTCAATTAATATTGTTTTTGCTGCTAGATTTAGTGCTTAATTGAAAGTTTCAAATAATTTTGACCTTTTTTAGATTGGAAAAGTTAAAGTCTTTAAATTCTTTGAATTAATATTGCATCTCTCTAATTGACAAGCGTCAATTAAAACAGTGTTAAACTAAAATATATTCCAGTCAACTGTAAGTGTTATGAATCAGTCTAAAAGCACACAAGGTGCATCCCAAATCGCATACTTATGCACTATTCTACGCCATTTTGTAGTATAAATAGTGTAAGTAGTGTGTTCACACTGAAAACTCTACAAATAATAAGTGCACTTTAATAACCTGGATGATACACTCATTCAACCGCTAAAATGAAGCGTGTTATGATGGACACTTCAGGCACTCAACGACCACAGCTTTGCGGATGCAACGAAAGGGTGAAGCTATCGGGCACACATGTTGGATGAATATTTATTTTGGACTGTGAAAGTAAATTTCTCCTACGAGAGAGATTATAGCACCTCCCGATGGTGAATGCGGTTATACTCATACCAGGTTTTATTTGGTATTTTGGTCATTTATTTTACTTATTTGGAAACGGTTTGAACTTCCGCTTAGTAAAAAAGCCATTAGTGTTCCATTTGGGACAGCACTACATACATGTACTATGCTGTTGAGTGTGAAAGTGCATAAGTACATAGTGCATGAGTGCATAGTGTATAGTGTGTCATTTGGGACGCAGCGACAGTCTTTTTAAGGATGTTTGAGTGGCAAAATAAATGTCCAAGTGTCACAGCTGCAAACTTTGTTGGATTTTGGCATCAGAAATTCTCTAAAATTACAACACCACTTATTTAAAAGCTTCTACGCCAAAAAAACAAACTCAATTGCATTTTTGTTTTTATCTTAAGCAAAAGTTTAAAACAATAAAGCTTTTCCCAGCTTAACCATATTTACCAAGGGTGCCAATAAAAGTGTTAAATTCATGCTTAAGCAGCATAATCCCAAAGAGCCGACTGGTGGCAGATCTATTTTTCAAGCCTCCTTTTTACAAAGTGCTTCCCGTTTGTCAAATTAAATGTAGAAACTCTGAACACTTGTTATGAGTTATTTCTATATCCCGGATTCATAGATTATTACACAACTCCAGAAGTATTTTTCTTCATTGACAACTCGTGCTTAAGCGATGTGGTCCAACACATTAAAAGCAAAAGGTTAAGTCTATTGAAACGTTTACGACGGGGGTCCTCAAGAAGCACACGGGCCAAAACAAGCAACCCATGTGCAGAAAAGCGCAGTCAGTCTTTTCCCTGTTATTGCCATTATCATTTATCAACATGAAGAGGTAGGATGGATGTTGTGCTTGGGCATATTGAGAAATGTATCGTGTCTACGCAAAACAAACTGTGACAAATGCTTGGCACACGACCAGCTGTTTGAGAGAAAATATATATTTATATATATAAATATATCATCCAGTGATCAAAAAGGACAGGGATCAGAATGATAAAGGAGGAAGAAAAGAACAAAAGAAGATGAAAAGTGACTCCCGTTACCCATCTTAGTTTCCACCCCACCTGCAAAAGACGCCCCCCTTCAGGGAGTCAGAGGTCAGCCAGCTGAAGGTCAGAGGTTTTAGAAGACACGTGTTCACACGCCGGCCCAGCGGAGGAGACCAAACAGCACATGAGCCCAGAGAGCTGAAAATCTGCTGCAGCTACACACTCAGCAAATGACCTTTTTTAAATAAAAAAATAAAAAAATAAATATGTATAATTAAAAAATGCTAATCAATTATTATTATATAAATAATTATCAAAATATTTATACATTGATTTTATTTATACTTTTTAACATTAAAGATTTCATATTATTTATGCAATATAAATTATTAAAATAATTACTAATTAAAATTTATATCACATTTTAAATAGAGTAGGGATCTTGTCTGAAAGAATCAAGACAGTCATTTCTAGACTTAATTATTTATAGAAATGATTTACTATATCATATTAATTGTAAAATAATTAATCAAAACATTTATAGACTGATTTTAATTATGCATTTTAATATTAAATATTTATTCATAAATTGTTCAATTAATTACTAATTAAAAATTAATCACATTTTAAATAGAAGTATGGGGATCTTGAGAATTAAGACAGTCGTATCTATAATTATTTACAGGAATTATTCATTATATCATATTAATTAAAATAACTATCACAACAGGAATTATTCGTTATATCATATTAATTAAAATAACTACCACAACATTCAAAGATTGATTTCAATTATACATTTTAATATTAAATATTTAATACAGTATTAATCATGTATTCATAAATCATTCAATTAATTAAATATTTTAAATGACATTTTAAATAGAAGTATAGGGATCTTAGAAATCCAGACAGTCATATCTACACCTAATTATTTACAAAAATGATTTATTATACCATATTAATTATAAACTAATTAATTTATTAGACTTATAATTAAATTACCACTTTGGTGATCCCTAATAAATCAGGCACTGTGCCAAAGGAAAATGAATGAGTGAGTAATTAAAAGAAATATTATAATTAAATTAAATAACACAATGATCTATTAGATTATTAACTAATAATAATCAATTAATAACAAACATTTGAATAATAATACATTAAGTTAATAATAAATGTACGTAAGCATTTTAATATAACTTGTCAATAATATACAAATATGAATTTTTATAAACTTTGAAATTATCAAATAAAGAAATCTCTTCCTTATAAATCTGAGATCTTTGTAGCCAATTTAGAAATCCTATTAACCTTTTAACGTGCACACAATAATAATAATTTTAAAAAAGTATAAAATAATAATGATTAATAAAGGGACTAAACTGAAAAGAAAATGAATGAATGAATGAATAATAATGATAATCTATGGACAAAAGGCCAACAAAGTGGTTGTGATGCCTGTTATCTTTTTTTCCCCATCACATCCAATCAAAATGCTGCTAAATCAGCACAGCAATGCCCCAGTAACCTTTCATAAAATAACATCATGGTGGCGTTTAAAGTGATTGATTTGTACTTGAAGAATATACGTTTTGTTTGAATCATGAAATGTTACAAGTAATGTTATGAAATTGGGACCTTGTGTATAACTTTAACACATTCAGTCTAATAAGGCACACTAATCAAGAAGAAAAAACTGAAATGGTACTTTGGTGTCAAAAAAAAGAGTGTCTTGGCTCAGTATTAAATGTAAACACAGTCTCTAAAGCCTTATGTGAATGTAAACAGTCTGGAAATAAAAAAGCTGTGTGTCAAAACATTACCCATGACCAGTGTCATAAAATGTCACAATCTCCTCATGTGAATCTAGATTTTGCACCCAAACAGACGCAACCATGACAAGCAGGATATATCATTGCAATTTCACTGATTTAAAAGCCAACAGCTCATATATGCTGGAAGTGCAAAGACTATTCAAAAGACCAAACTGCAAATGAAACAGATCCTGCACCTGCTGATCAAGTTTCAGTCTTACAAGCCTGCTGAAACTATTATAGTCTGCTGTATAAGCAAACAAGAAGTGGAACCGCATCTCAAAAACAAAGGATTCCATGGCTACGAGTGCTCAAAACTGATTATATCCCAAATAAGACCAGACATTGCAGGTTTACTCAGCGTTCATGACCTTAGAGTAAAAGTATTTCAAGCACAAATCTTAAAGGGATAGATCATGTGAAAAAAAATGAAAATGTGCTGTTCATTTTCTCACCCACGCGACATTCAAGATGTTCTGTAGCTGACCTTTTTTCAGTAGTAGTTTTCCAGAATTACTGGTCTCCATTAATGGTCACATTGGCTTTCACAGTATTATTTTTCTCTATACTATGGAAGTTAATAGTGACTGTCACTTGTTTGGATACCAACATTTTTCAAAATATCTTCATCTGTATTCAACAGAAGAAAGAAATTTGTTTAGAACAGGAGGAAGGACAGGAATTGAACTACTTCTTTAAATTCTTTTAAAGGTTAAGCATGCAAGGTTTTGACTCTTTTAAAGCATAGAAACACCATAAGTTTGGAACATGCCAAGCGAACAAACTTGATTACATAAAAAACAATGCTACAGTCAGATAATCTTCTTTAAAGGTGTGTTCTGTGTTGGAAAGTCTGCCTTTCTTTTGGTCTGTGTAACCATTGCTAGTGTAACTAATAGGATTTCGGCACCCCAGGTTGCCTTGGTGAAAACACATCATATTTATGATGCCAAATGAAAGCGGTTAGAATTAGAGATGTAACATTCAACACATCCTAAAAAGCTTCCATCCAGCGTGATCAGCATTATGTTTACATCTCACACTGAATAAGAGTCAACTTACGGAAATAACTATTTACATAAATAAAATCTACATGAGGTGTATCATACATATTCTATTCAGCTGAAGTCATTATACGCCCTCCTGTGGATTTTTATTTCTTTTTCAAATATATTCCCAAATTATTTTTAAAAGAGCAAGGAATTTTTTTACAGGATTTCTGATAATATTTTTTCATCTGGAGAAAGTCTTATTTGTTTTATTTTCGCAAGAATAAAGGCAGCTTTAATTTTGAAAGTATGTAAGTATACTATGTAAGTTTAGTGTACGTGTAGTATGTAAGTTTTACACCCAGTGGTTGAACTAAGTAATGCACGCCTGGTTCAAAACACACTCAAGCGCATATTGACATATTGATGACACTAACATATCAGTGATTCAGCATGTACATTTAATAATGTTAAAGAAATTTAATATTAGATTATAAACCTTACCATTTCGTTGGAGTGCAGTAAGTGCACTATTCTGTGCTTCTGAATGGCTGTACTTAAATATCTGTCGTGTTTCGTCTGGTGCAAACAGGCAAATAGCTTGTCGCTGCAATGTCACCACGTAGCGTGAGTCAAAATGTAACTTACCTAACGTTTACGTTCATAATATTTATTTTATTTGCCAAGTAATTACCACCTCATGTGGAACTCTGAGTCTGCATCTCATTTTGGAGTCTGCTACTGTCCACCGGAGGTCACAGTTTGGACATGGACACATTCTTTGAGAACTTTCCTGACTGACCGAATGAAATATGTGGTTTTCCACAAAGGCAACCTGGGGTGCTGATATATAATTGGTTAAACTGGCATTGGCCATGTCAAATAACCAAAACAAAGACAGATGTTCTGGCATGTAACGCACATTATCAAAGCAGAATATCTGACTTTAGCATTTTTTTCTAGATAAACAAGGCTGTTCAGCATGTTTTTTTTAAATATCTGCAAAAATATTATAGCATTTTTATGCTTCAGAAGAGTCAAACACGTACATACAGCACCTTTAACTTGCTTAGTTAAGCTAATTAACTTAGTTAATTATTTAAATTGCACTTTAAGCTGAATACTAGTATCTTGAAAAATATCTAGTCAAATATTATATACTGTCATCATGGCAAAGATAAAATTAGAAATGAGTTATTAAAACTATTATGTTTAGAAATGTGTTGAAAAAAATATTTCTATTAAACAGAAATTGGGCAAAGAAATATACAGGGGGGCTAATAATTCTGACTTCAACTGTCAATATACATTAGCTCACATTGTAAAGCTTGATACTTTTATTGTCAATTGTGCTTATTTCTATTGGTGGTCAATTTGGCAACCTGTGTGTGTCAAGTCTTAAGAGAAGGACAAAAAACATCTCTAATATTTTGAATTTGGACTGCAACACTCAAATCAACCACTTGGGCCTACTAACAGCACCTTTCAGTTGAATTTTTGAGGTGAACTATATGTATATATGAAGAAAACGTTCAGTGACGTTTTCACGGTCAACTAACAACATACCAAATTCCTCTACATATATCTGTGGTCAAGAACTTCGGATGTCATCCGCATAGGCTACAAACACATATGCTGCAAAGTGATGATCCTGCTGAAAAGGTTAACATGAGAAATTGTGCTGTGATTCACAGCGCCTGTAATTTGAGCGCAAAAAGTGTGAGATGATAATTCATTATGTGCGTCAGGTTGAGTCTGGAAGAATGTGTGAAAGAGTAATGAAGGTTAACAGTCCGTAACAGGAAGTGTAAAGCGTGTCACCGTCGACAGAAACCACAGGTCAACGAGCTGCAACACCTTCATGCTGTGCCTAAAATCAAGCTTGGCTCTATTAATCTGCGAATGTGAGAAGTGAAAAATGAAGAAATTAAGATCAAGTACAATTAGGAAGTTACTCAGCATCTTAAGAATGTAAGTGTAAGGTGGTGTATATTTTCTTTACTCAATCCTGGAGGCCTGAACGTCCTGCAGAGGTTGTGTTCAAATACCTGTTCCCACCGAATTTAGATTATCCAGCAGAAGATATCAAACACAATAGTGCATCTTCACAAACTCCTTCATCCCTGTCTGAAATAATGAATTGGTAATACACTATCAGATTGCAGAATAGACAGAATTCTCTTTTTGTTTTTTAATGTGTTAACAGTTTTAGCTTTATATAGTCTGTGTGTGCATATACATATACAGCAGGGGTCTCAAACTCAAATTGGTGGTGGGGGGCCATATCAATGACTGACAATACATAGGAGGGTCGTTCTAACATTCAAGCACAAGAAAAAAGTGGAAACCTGATGTAATTGTTGCACTGACATTCTTCCCCAGAGTATCAAATCTCCTTCTTTTTGTTTCTTGTTGTACATATTGAAGGGGTTTTAATTGCTACAAACATACTACAATTTAATAATAGGCATAATAATAAGAATAATTATTATGTCCCAATTGTCCCAATCAATTGTTGCTTAACCAAAATTTCAACGGATGGCATAAGACAGCAGAAAAGAGTTTGGGTAACTTTGTTGACTTTACTGGCAATTGTTCTTCTCAATATCTTTCTTTTTTGTAAAACTACAAGGGGAAAAGTATGTATTTATATATATATATATATATATATATATATATATATATATACTCACATTTACTTAGATGTTCAATTCAGACAGCAGTAAAATGCTAATTTCTATACAAATCTTAATATGCATATCAGGAAAATCTAATATCTAATAATGAGACCATTTGAATCAAATATTAGCAAAATTATCATATTTAAGATCCATGCACACCGAGATGTTTTTTGCTTGCGTTTTCGTTTGTCGTTTAACGCCTCATGACTAAATAAATGGCGTCAATGTGATTGTGCACACCAACGTGCAAAACGGCAGGCGTAAAAGCGTCATTTTTAAAGAAACGCCTCATGCTCGTTTTTTAGTTTTGACGCGCCACGTCGAAACCTTCTCCACCAATCAAATTGGCACTTTTGTTCACGTGTACGGAGCTGCTGAAGTTACAGTAAACACCCCTTGCAGGCACTCAAGCGCAAAACTGTCAATGTGAGCGCACATTGAAGAAGATGCACAGAGGTGATGTGAACGTGTAGCTGCTTATTGCACTGGTGAACAATAATCATTTCTGCATCGCTAGAGCTGCTACTTGAACCATCCATGCTTTGCCGATTGCCAACAACAAGCGTATCAACTTCCTCTTTTCTTCTTCTGTGTAACAAGCGGGTGTCAAAAGCTTAGCGCCACCCTGTGCGTCATCTAATGTCAAGGAGGGATTTTGCATACTCTTCTGCTCGACGCCAGAGAAAATCGCTTGGGCTTGAATGTGGAAAAAAAATCTCGAAATACGCTGACGATAAAACGCAAACGAAAAGCGTCCCGATGTGTACGAGCCTTACACCACCAACACAACATGTAAGCCATGAAGAGGTGTTTGTGCAACAAAATACAGGCGGTATAAAACTGGTTATAATCAAATGACCCTTGAATATTAACAAAAGTAGAGCTTTAGTAATAATAGAGCACTTACGGACATATCAGCCCTAGAAATAATCTGCACGTGCCTTACTCTCGACCACTCTCGAATTATCTATATATCTATCAAAAGAATCCTCATTTACATACAAGTTATGTTTTATATAAATCTTTAAAAATACATAAACAAAAATGACTTCATTGACTGTATAGTTTGCAACTACAACATATGCTGGATACCCAAAACCTGTGAGGTTGCATTTAACAAGACCTTAATTTAGTGTAATTTTTAATGTAGCTTTACAAAAAAAACTGTCTTGGCATCAAGTGGCAACCTCTTGTGAAGCTAATACAGAAAGTGTCTGAAATTGCAATTCTTTGACGAGCCACTGGGGGCTGGCTCCAAAACAGAGCAAATTTCCATTGACTTCCATGTAAAAAATGGCCAACTTCACAGCAAAAAATAAGATGTTTACAGTCTGGTATAAAAATGGTTTTGATGTTTATAGCTAATATTACCCTTCATGACAACTGAAGGGGTGAATTTTTTTAATCACTCATCTGTTTAATTTATATTAAGGCTTAAAATTCTGCATAATTATGAGTGTTGTCATTTGATTGACAGGTCTCTGCTGCTCACCGCCACATCACTGCAGCTCATTCATTACAGTGTACCAAGCAAATGTGGTCAGAACAAGAATCAGTCACGTTAAATGAAGTGTTGAGCTTTTCCCATTTGCCCACACCCCAGCTCTTTGCCCATTTTTGGTTACCCAGGAACGAATCACGGTTGGTGCAATTACATGCTTACAAGATGGCGACGGTTGACCCTGCCTACTTCTATCTTCATTTGCCCTCTTCAGTAGTCTATGGGTCATCACAGACACTATATCCGTATTTTTTGTCTACGCTTAGCACCCAAACTACAGGCCACTATGGCAAAACAAACAAACAAAAATGTGATTGAACGTCCATGTGATTGAACAGGCATTTACTGAAACTCTCAATCGTTCAGTTAACATTGACAAGTCTGAGTGTTACAGGACGACTACAACTAAACCACAGCAGGAAAGCAGATTTCCAGAAACAGGACAGTGCATGCTTGCTTGACATCCTTGAACCTGCTTTAGGAAGCACATCCTTCAGGAAGTCATAACAAAAGTGGACACCCAACTAGACTCATGTTCAAGAATGCAAAGCCCAGATGTCACAAAAACAGACGCCAAGCCAAAAAAGCCAAGATATCTTCGTAGAGCTTAATGATGACAAATGACAACAGAAAACAACACCACTGCCCCGTGACCCAGGCCAAATAAAGCATTATGAAAGATTCAGATGTTATAGAGCAGTGCAATCAGATTGTGTATGCATGCTAGGCTAATTATTATAGATGTACAATACACTGTCAGATAAATGTAAACAATTCAAAACTGTAAATGGTCTATTTCTGTTTCTTTTGCTTTTGTAAAATAATAATAATTATTTTTTGGTATTTATCTTCAGGAAATCACTGAAGGCATATGTCATGTTATCAGAACGATATAATGTGGCAACAAGCTCATAACTGTATTGTGCATTTACACCATGGCCATGTTTGGACCAGACGTGAGTTTCTGCAGATTTTGTATGTTTCAACGTTTAAAAATGAAACTAAAGTGAAAGTTGTTGTTTAATTTTATTGGTGATTCCTAATATGAAGTTTAATTGTAAGCTTGGCAAGCACTTTTGGAGAATTTGATGTTTCCCCATTCCCCATCATCGTTTCAAAGATGGCCGCCGAGTAATCTAATCTAATCATGAGTTATATATTGTATTATTAAACATCAGCACATGTCTAGACTACAACTTATAAAGCAGGGTTTCAGAAGCTTCTAGGTTTTGAATGTGGATTGATACACACCACTGGGCCACGCCGACCCTGTTTGATATGCGACAGGTCAGGGGAGGGTCCAATAGGCCCCATGTCACCTCTGGGACCAGGTAAACCTGGTGGCCCCATCTGTCCTGGAGAGCCAGAGGATCCTTTGGCTCCTGGAGTCCCTGAGAGACAAGATAAAGTGAGAAGAATGCCATAAAAAGATAAAAATATAAAAAGCAAGCTAATACAGTTAAAAACGATTAGTCGTCCTGTGTTTTTCCTTTTTTAATATAAAATGTATAAGGGCGTACTATGTACATTTGCCTTGAACCAGGCCGAAGCACGATTGTCCTCCCTCCCGTCTCCCTCGACGGCCCGCAATCACATTAAATTCGGGCCTTAGCACGCTTAGTGGACATTTCTTTATATCATTATATGGTTTTAGTGGTTTGATATGCAGTCACACACACAGTCAAATATTTCGTCGAACAGATCAGCCGCTTTGACGCTCAAAAACAATCATAAAGTCCTCGTGCTGCAGGAACTAGGAGGTTTGCTAAAGGTGCAGCTGATGTGCAGTTTGCGTTTTTAATAATATACGACAGTTTGCATCATTGAACAGTAAGAATGATTAATAAATCCATATGAAACATTCCCCAAAAGTCACGTCTCCGCTTCAGTTTCGGGCTCAGGCGCGCTTTGCACTCTACAAGCGTACCACGCCAAAGCCCAAGTGAACCACACTCAGGCACACCTCTTTCAACCGGGCCAGGGCCGGCCAACTGTACCGTGCCTGAGCCCATATCAGAGCACTCACACTTCTCAAACGATCCGGGAAACGGGCCTGGGCGCTGTTCGGATAGCATAGTGTGAGTACGCCCTTACAGAGCAAGGAATTTTTTTTACAGTTTTTCTATCATATTTTTTCTTCTAGAGAGAAAGTCTTATTTGTTGTAATTTGGCTAGAATAAAAGCAGTTTTTGATTTTAAGGTAAATATTACTAGCCCTCTAAGGCAATTGTTTTTCCCGATTGTCTGCAGAAGAAAAACACAGTTTTACAATGGTTTCCCTAATTACCCTAACTTGCTTAGTTAACCCAGTTAAGCCTTTAAATTGCACTTTAAACTGAATACTAGTATCTTGAGATATATATAGTAAAATATTATGTACAGTCCTCATGGTAAAGATAAAAAGATAAAAGAAATCAGTTATTAGAAATGAGTTATTAAAACTATTATAATTCAGAAGGGCTAATAATTCTGACTTTAACTGTACATAAAACTCACCTGCAGGTCCAGGAGGCCCCGGAGGTCCGGGTAAAAATGAGTTTGTCGTCATCATCATCTTTTCATTGGTCATCTGCTTATTGATCTCAGTGTTGCTTGACAATAAAGACATCTAAGGAAAAAAGAGATAAACAAAACGCACAGATCATCACGCTGGCTCTCGTACTGCAGGACTGAACAGAAACGTGAAATAAAAAGATAACTTTTGGATTTAAAGCTCAACTGAACCTATAATAAAGTATTTTAACTAAGGTAAACATGAAAAGTAACTTAAAAATGAATAAGTTAATTAATAATTCAATTCTTTACTCTCTCTCATGCCTTTACTCTTTATATATGCGAATTGTAGTCTATTAATTGGAAAGAATGTTCAGTAAAGAATCTTAATACTTCAGTACTAAAATGAGAATAAAAGACATGTTAAAAAATGTGTAAATAAATGAATATACAGCTAAATAAATAACCATGAAATAAAAGGTAAATAAAAAACTCAGTTTTAAGTTAACTTAATTTTTTTTACAAATTTAAATAGCTTTAACATAAAACAATTAAGTTGACCGCCAAAAATTCTGAATTGTGTTGTTTCAACTCATTTTACACAAGTAATTTGAACAAGCAGAGAGTGCCGATCCAAACTTATGTTGTTTAAGCTTTCCTGAGAAAAGAATATTCAATTAATAATATCTGTTTAGTGATAAAATAAGATAAAAATATAAAAATAAAAATACATTAAAGTGCAAATAAAAATTTGTTTTAAAAATAAAATGATAAAATTATTAAATAAATAGGATTTATTAAAAATAGATTGCTGTTATAAATAAATTATAAATTATTAATGCACCCTTTTCACAAGCCTGTTATGACGCGTTTAACGGTCATCATGATCTTAAATCCTTGAAAGATTTTAATATTCAGATAAAAAAACAACAACGTATGAACATTTATTTGTATTTATGTATCATATTTGCTTCAAATTACATAAAACGAATTACCATTTTATTATTTCAGCAAATAAGATTGTAAAAAAAATATTTGTTGTATTCTCCCATTCACTGCGCTGTAAGTTTTCCCAACTATGAAGACTTCCGCTAATGAGAAACCCGGAAATATTAAACGGTCTATAAATAAGCTATTTATAAGTTATAAATAAATAAAAAAAACGATCTAAAAGCAGCCCTAAAGTAGTTTATTCTGTTAGTCTGTAGAAGGAATATTCAATAAAGAATCTTAGTCAATAAGCTAAAAATATCCTTGTTTTCATTTTCTGCTGTTTTATGTTGATTAGCAGCTTTGACAATCCACATTGTAAAAACACCATAGAAACTGATGAGTTTAAACTGAATTGTTTTTGACAGACAAATCGCTATGAATAATTGCTTTTTCAAAAAAGTAAGCTCATTCAACAGCCTCGAGATCAGTAAACCGTTCCTTTCAGCATCTAACTGGAGGAACGGTTCAAATATGAGACATAACAAGATAAGAGAATTATAATTCAAACCAAAGTAACATGAGAATGTAATGCGATCTATAAACTGCAACATCTGCGTTCCTGCCGTTCGCAAAAAAACAGGAAATCCCTGAATTATTCAGGTTGGTGCTGAACTGAGATCAGTGGCTGTCTTTTACAAGAGTCTTTCACTTCAAAGAACTGGAGGTATCCATTACCTGCTAACCTCTGAGCTCTGGACATCAGCACACACACACAGAACTTTGAGGTTGCGCCACACGCAGCAGATACAGCTTTAGGCCTGGCGCATAAATCTGTGTAAGTGTCTGTGTCCAGCGCTTTGCAAGCAATTTAAATCTCATTTGTCATTGTTTCTGGTTTTGATTTGTGTCTCGTTGCTTGAACTGCGCATATTTCAATCCCACGCTGCACTGAGTGCCAATGTCAACCGCTCGTGATGCTGCAAGACATTAGCCGAATTATGTGGCGTAAAGATCAGAAAAAAAGGAAATAAAAGTTCAAATAAAAACACCACAGTTCAGATTCTGCTGACTAGTGTACTTTAAGGTGTGATTATACATCCCTGATATGTTAACACAATATCCCGTACACTAATAGTAGATTTAACCAACATTTTACAAGTTCTATAGTGATACCGACTAGTACTGAGAAACTTAAGACAAACGTTTTGAGTGTTCTTTAATGTGGAAACAAGTCTTACAGTATGCTCACTGAGGCTGTAAATATGTGATCAAACATACAGACAAATCCTTAATATTAATTAATTTGTACAATTTTATTTTTTTCCAGTTTTAAAACAACTAAACAAATTTAGAAAAATAAACACTTTGTAAATTTATAAATATATTTTTTGAACTTACAATTTTACAAAAATTATTTGATGCCCTAAATGCTGTCAATACATCCCCCTGGTATCAAGAAAAATCTATATATTTTTTTAACAATTTTAACAATCTTTTATAACAATTTCTATTAAGCCTATATGTATTACATTACATAAAAAAAGATACATTTTTTGTAAATATAAAAATTAAATAAAATAAAACAAATAACTAAATAAATATTAAATAAATAAATCACTCAATCAATGATAAATATGCAAATAACCTCAAGAATAGCAGTGGCAATTGCTTCATGTAGATATAAAAGGAAAAAATAAACATCACATTTTTTTAAAACACACACACACACACACACACACACACACACACACACTGTAAAAAGTGATTAGATGCTTTACTTTGCTTTACAGTGTGTAACCCTGTTGCCTTAAAAACGTGGAACCGTTAAGTTGACTTGACTTAATTTAGAATTAAGCACATCGTTCATAAACTTGATTATTTAAGGCAGCACATTTTCTCATTTTAAGTCAACTAATTCCTTTATAAGCAAGTTTTACTAAATGTTTTGGTCACGGAACACTGACTTTAGCCTCAAATTCATAATTTGCTATTTATTAATAGTTGTTAAAGTAGTTGGGCAAAAGTATTTAATATAGGATTAGGGATGTAATATGATCATGCGGGATATACACTTTAAGTACTAATAAACAGCCATTACCTTAATAATAGGGAGGCAAACTACAGTACAGGTGAATAGGGAGAGTTGGTCCTTAAACTAAAATGCTACCACTTTTTAAGTAATGTCAACTAATCACTTTTTACCCTGCACAAAAAGTCAATATAACCTCGTCCAAATATAAAATATTTGTAAATAATGTAAATAAGCAATTAAATAAATATACTTAAGTAAATAATGTAAATAATGTAATAAAGTTTAAATTAAATGAATAAGTAAATAAGTAATTAGGTAAATAAATAATGTAAATAAATAAGTAAATAAGTAATTAAATAAATATAAGTAAATAATGTAAATATGTAAATAAATAAGTAAATAATTTAATAAATATATTTAAGTAAATAATGTAAATATGTAAATAAATCATGTAAATAATTAAGTAAATAATTACATAAATATATTTCAGTAAATAATGTAAATATGTAAATAAATCATGTAAATAAGTAAATAATTACATAACTATATTTCAGTAAATAATGTAAATATGTAACTAAATCATGTAAATAAGTAAATAATTAAATAAATATATTTCAGTAAATAATGTAAATATGTAAATAAACAATGTAAAAATAAATAAACAAATAAATAATTCAATAATTAAGTAAATAAAGTAATTAAATAATTAAGTTAATATGTGAATAAATAAACAACAGTAGCAAAATTACAATGAAAATAAAATAAAACAAAATAAAAACACATGTATAAGACCACAACACCAGCCTTAGTCATCCAGCTCACAATGTTCTTTTACTCTCTCGCTCTTTCCCCTCACAGCCTGTGAGACCACACGCACAAAAGCCATATATCACACCGCGGCCATGAGGGTGTTGAGTGGATTTGTTGACAGTCTTGCTTTGACCGCAAAACACAGACTCTTCGCCCGTCTAAACCGCATCGCTGCTCTCAGCCTGATTTACTAGCCTCCAGCAAGGACAGATGTAAGTCACACTACCAAACATTTTGGCCTGTGTTTTATCACTTTTTATTTTCACCAATAAAGTCACCAACACATCCCTGAAGACCTGTATAAGCCACGTCTGACTTGGCTTGTGAAATATTGGCAGGTAGGTTCTTGCCGGGTCGCCTCAAGTGTGTGGATGAGGACATGCATATAAAATGAAATCTGCTGCTTGTTTTAGAGAATAAGCCCTCCAGGTGAAGCGGGAACATATTGTACCTTCTGTTTGAGTTGGAGAACAGTCATCTTCATCTGATGGAAGTCCTCGCATGTGGCCGAACACGTGCCTTCTTTCATGACGTTGTCTGATTTTTCGAAGAGCGGAGCTGCAAAGAGATGACATGACACAAAAATGAACATTCTGCCATCGTTTACTCATCCTTAAAATCTTGAAGTTTCTTTCTTCTGTTGCACACAAAAGAAAATATTCTGAAGAGCGCTGGTATCTGGCACCCAATTACTTCTGCTACTATAGAAGTCTTCCAAATATCAAGTCAAGTCAAGTCGGCTTCATTGTCATTTCATCAATATACCGTGCAGTACACAGTGAAACAAAACAATGTTCCTCCAGGACCAAGGTGCTACATCAAACAACATAAATTAAAAGCATAACACAAGACTGTGCACTACTAAAAAAATGTAGAGAATGAAATAAAATAAGATAAGATAAAGTAAAAAATAAATAAATAAATAAAATAAGAATAAGAGCGCAAAGTGCGGTTTGTGCAACTATACTGCAAATAAGACAGGACAGAAAAGACCGGACAAGAAACAGTAACGCCGACCAGTCCACTAAAGATGCTGTGCAAATATTGGATCTGATATAAATACTGTACATATAAACGTTTGTCACTGAGGTAGAAATGTTGTACAGAGCAGTGTAAAAATAGCGATTGTGCAAATATTGTCCGTTAATTTTATTATTATTATTTATTTGTGTGTTTGTGTGAGTGAGTGTGTGTGTGTCTCAGTCCAGTTTCTTCATGTTTAGAAGTCTGATGGCTTGTGAAAAGAAACTGTTGCCCAGTCTGGATGTGTCATTTCTTATAACTGATTTATTTTATCTCTGCCATGATGACAGTAAATAATATTTGACTAGATATTTTTCAAGACACTTCTATACAGCTTAAAGTGACATTTAAAGGCTTAACTAGGTTAATTAGGCCAACTAGGCAGGTTAGGGTAATTAGGCAAGTTATTGTATAACAATTGGGAAAAAAAAATAGCTTAAAGGGGCTAATAATTTCGACCTTAAAATGGTCTTTAATAAAATAAAAACTACTTTTATTCTAGCAGAAATAAAACAAATAAGACTTTCCCCAGAAGAAAAAAATATTATCAGACATACTGTGAAAATTTCCTTGCTCTGTTAAACATCATTTGGGAAATATTTAAAAAAGGAAGAAAAAAAAAATCAAAAGGGGGATAATAATTCTGACTTCAACTGTATGTATCTTCATAAAGGGTTAAAACCACCTGAGTGTTATTTAGATTTTTGGGTGTGTTTAATGAAGGTTGCTGGGCAGACAAACTAAAATAACTGAAACTGTAAATCTATAGAATGTAAATCTATATATCTATACTTACTCCCAGTGGCGTTTATATCAAAGTTAGCTGCACCATATTGATGTTTTGTAACATTTATGAGGCGAGTTGTTGCCCAACGCTCAACCTCCAATCTTGAGGATCAGAACATACACATATACACTACGGACAATTTAGCTTAACCAATTCATCTACAGCACAATTCATCTGTCTTTGGACTGTGGGGGAAACCAGAGCACCTGGAGGAAACTCATGTGAATACAAGGAGAACATGCAGAAACTCCACACAGAATTGCCAACTGACCCAGCTGAGGCTCAAACCAGCTGTCTTTTTGCTGTGAGGCGACGGCGCTACCCACTGCACCACCGTGTCACCCGCCTATATATCTATAAATCACAAATATTTACAAAACTTAGGAATTTTAAATATTACTAAAAATAAATACAGTAAACAATATATGATAAACTGAATAGTTTAGATAACTAATTTAAATGATGAAAATATTTCTAGAAAAATAAAAATACTAATAAAATATGAACAAAATTTTAAACATATAAAATAAAAAAATAAAAATAATACTTTAATTTAAAAAAATCCATAATTGGTAGATTTTTAACGAAAAGTTGATTATTAATGTCAAATTAATGCAAATAATTAACCATTTGATTTACATGATACTTTATTCATACTGCAACTGTGCTTAAGGTCAAAACAGGAGGCTCATTCAGTGCCGTTCTAATCAGAAATACACAAGCTCATGTCACTTCTGCCAAAAGTTCAATCCCAATCTCTTGGAGACTCCTCCAGCTCAGTTTGACTCGTAACTGATAACCTCATCTGATCCGCACTCTGTAATCTCTGCATTCTGGAATTCCCAGAATTCCTGTTTTGTACATCTGGATAGTTGCAACCATAAATGGCCAGAAAGGTCAACATGTTTTGTGCTCAAACTGACCCAACAGAGAGGAGGCAGCACACAGGAAACTGACCGACTGAAACGCTCCACCAGAAAGACTGAAAAGATTGATGGACACAGGAGAGTGATTGATGCTAATGCTAACCGCTAGCTGGTGTCCCAAGTCATTAACCGCGATGGGTCATTTGACTTCCTGCAGGGAGACAGGAAGTAATGTCTTATAAATGTGTCAAACCAGAAGAGGCGACGGAATGGATTTTGTTTTTGCAAATCTCCAAAGATTAAGAATGTAATATTTTAAATGTTTTATATTCTGGCAAAATATTAGATCCGTCTGCCTTAATGTGTAAGTGAAATAAATAAATAAATAAATAAATAAATAATAATGTAGAACAACCATAATGAATAAATATTCGTAATCCGTTCTATTATTTAAAAAGGTCCATCCATCCATATATCCATCCATTTATTTCAAATATGTCCATCCTTCCATCCATGCATCCATCCATCCATTCATCCATCCATCCATATGTTTGTTACATACAGTACTGTACAGTATGTCCATTCATCCATCCATCTAAATGTTTGTCAAATATGACCATCCATCCATTGAATCATCCCTACATCAATCCATATATATGTTTGTTAAATGTCCATCCACCCATCCATCCATTCATCCATCCATCCATCTCTTTATGTTAAATATGTGCATCCATCCATC
>CAIGQQ010030863.1:10839963-10904334 GCA_903798035.1 Danio albolineatus | reverse complement strand
GACAATCCATCCATCCATCCATTCAACCGTTCCGTCCATCCATCCATGTTTATGTTAATTATGACCATCTATCCATCCATATATGTTTGTTAAATATGTCCATCCATCTAGATGTTTGTTAAATATGACCATCCATCCATCCATCCATCCATCCATCCATCTATTTATGTTAAATATGTGCGTTCATTTATTCATCTATATGTTTGTTAAATATGACCATCCACCCAACCATCCATCTATCTCTTTATGTTAAATATGTGCATTAATCCCATCCATCCATCCATCCATCATATATTTGTTTGTGAAATGTCCATCCATCTATCCATCCATCCATCCATCCATCCATCCATCCATCCATCCATCTGTTAAATATGTCCATCCATCTATGTTTGTGTTAAATATGTGCATCATCAATCCATATATGTTTGTGAAATATATCTATCCATCCATTCATCCATCCATCCAAATATTTGTTACATATATCCATCCATCCATCAATCCATCCATCCATACAAATGTTTGTTAAATGTCCATCCATCCATCTAAATATTTTTGTTAAATATGTTCACCCATCCATCTTAATGTTTGTTAAATATGTATTACATCATTCATATTTTGTATGATATTATATATTTGAACATGTAAAATCCATCAATCAATTCATCCATCCAGTCTCAACATTTATATTAATATAGATGTTTTGTTAATACAGGCCCAGATTTGCACAAGTATCATTCCACAGAGAGTATTAATCTAAAAGCGAGATGGTTTTTCAGAGAAATCTGTTATGGGTGTCCTCATTCACGCTGACAGCTGTAAATGCATAAACACAGAGATGAAGGGAACACACACACACCTCTCTCGCCCTTGGTGCATGTCTTCCCATCATCCTCCAGGTAGAAGCCAGTGTGGCAGTCACACCGGTAGCTGCCGGGAGTGTTCACACACATCTGTGAGCACACCGTCTCGTTATTGTTGGCACATTCATCAATGTCTAAAAAAAAACAGAGAGGGAAAGTGTGAGGGACAGAAAGTTGGCAAGTGCAAAAGACGTGATATTCTCTCCTTGGGCGGCATGAAGCGCTTCTGGGAGAAACAACATTTGAGTCCCATCAAATCAACTTCACACTTCAGCAGTCCGGGAGGTCAGACCCCTTAAAAAAAAAAAAAAAAAAAAAAAACGACACACACACACAGACACTCACGCTGTTATTAAAGAAACATTGAGAAATCAAACAGTGTGAATTAAAAGCTCATACAGAGGGCGCTGATGTGTTTGTGTGGTTCCTGCTATTCCTGATACTTAAATTTACGATATTTAAACGCATCATAAATGACAGGTTTTTATTTTACAAAAAACTTTTGAACTCTTTGAAAACTTAAAAAAAAGGATTAAAAAAAAGTAAAAATGTGAATTATTTTAAAAGATTTGGTATCCATTTTTTCATTCATTCATTCATTTTCTTTTCGGCTTAGTTCCTTTATTAATCTGGGGTCGCCACAGCGGAATGAACCGCCAACTTATCCAGCATTTGTTTTACACAGTGGATACCCTTCCAGCTGCAACCCATCTCTGGGAAACATCCACACACACTCATTTCACACTCATACACTACGGACAATTTAGCCTACCCAATTCACCTGTACCACATGTCTTTGCACTTGTGGGGGAAACCGGAGCACCCGGAGGAAACCCACGCAACCACGGGGAGAACATGCAAACTCCACACAGAAATGCCAACTGACCCAGCCAAGGCTCGAACCAGCGACCTTCTTGCTGTGAGGCGAACTTGCTACTCACCGTGGCACCCTGGTATCCATTTTTAAATATTTTAAAAACAGTACCACATGATTTGATTTGACAGAATAGTTTACCCCATTTGTTTATGCTGTATCTTCTTTAATTTATTCATTATGATTTTATTTATTTGCTTTTATTTACTGTGTGCATATTTTACTTTGGTTGTCATGGTGGCGTAGTGGGTAGCACAATCGCCTCACAGAAGATCGCTGGTTCGAGCCTCGGCTGGGTCAGTTGGCATTTCTGTGTGGAGTTCGCATGTTCTCTGCGTGTTCGCGTGGGTCCGTAGTGTATGTGTGTGAATGAGTGTGTATGGATGTTTCCCAAGGGCATCCGCTGTGTAAAACATATGCTGGATAAGTTGGTGGTTCATTACGCTGTGGCGACTCTAGATTAATGAAGAGACTAAGCCGAAAAGAAAATGAATGAATGAACGAAAGAATGAATGCTTTGCTTTAGTTTGTTTTGTTGTTGTTCTGTATTGTTAACTTTTGAAAAAGCAAAATAAAAATAAAACATAACAACTAAAGTAAAAAGTGGTAAAGTAACTAAAGTAAAACCAGTGGTTCTAATACATTCACATAAACCTATATTAGTCTCACTTACTGCAAAATAAAAGCACAACAAAATCTAGTAAAGTTAATCATTTCATAATTAGTTTGAATATGTATTAAATAAGTACAATTTATAAAAACTCATTAATAAATCTTAACGTAGTAACAGATATTGCAGCTAAATAAAAATGATAACAACCTTAGATTTGCATGAATTATAAAACATGTTTAATATCCATACATCCATATTAAACAACAACAACAAAAAACGTAGAAAAGTAGAAAAAAAGACAAATAAAACATACATAAAATCTTACTCATTCATTTTCTTTTCGGCTTAGTCCCTTTATTAATCTGGGGTCGCCACAGCAGAATGAGCCGCCAACTTATCCAGCATTTGTTTTACGCAGCGGATGTCTTTCCAGCTGCATCTCTGGGAAACATCCATACACACTCATACACTACGGACAATTTAGCCTACCCAATTCACCTATACCACATGTCTTTGGACTTGTGGGGGAAACTGGAGCACCCGGAGGAAACCCACGCAACCACAGGGAGAACATGCAAACTCCACACAGAAATGGCAACTGACCCAGCCGGGACTCGAACCAGTTAGCTTCCTGCTGTGAGGCGAACGTGCTACTCACTACGCCACCGTGGTGCCTACATGAAATCTGATTCTGTCTCACTAAAATCTAGAACTTGACCATGTCCATATGGCCAATAACAAAATATCTGTATATACACATTTATTCTTTTATTAGTATTAATTTTGTGAAAAAAAACACAAAAAACAATCAATAATAAAATAAAATCCAATAAACTTTTTTATGGCTGATGCTTTTGAGTGTGTGTGTGCGCGTTTTGGCAACATTTCAGTTAATTCCAAACACTGGAAATACATATACATATACATATACATATATACATATACACACTGTATACACATATACATAAACATGGGGGCTAATAATTCTGACTTCAACTGTATATTTTTATTTTATCCCCAATTTCTGTTTAACGGAGAGATTTGTTTCAATAAATTTCTAATTATAAGAAATGAGTTATTAAAACTATTATAACTTCTTATAACTGATTTATTTTATCGTTGCCATGAGGACAATAAATAATAATTTTCAAGACACTTCTGTCCAGCTTAAAGTGACATTTAAAGGCTTAACTGGGTTAATTAGGTTATATTTAAAATAATATATAAAAAAGAAAGAAAAATTCAAAGGGGGGCTAATAATCCTGACTTAACTGTACATATACATATACAAAGCTTACCCATGCAGTATGGTTTCTCCCTGTTTTTGTGTCGTTCTCGGTCATATCGATACCCGTCGTAACAGGTGCAAACAACCCGACCGAAATGATCCGTACACTGCTGTTCACACGGGGCGCCGGCACAAACGTCATAATCTGAATACACAAACACAACCACAAACAAACAATAACAAGACAGAATAGCAAACAAACCACACTTTAAAACAAAACCCACAATATAATCGGTATTTCCGAAAACCATATGCAAATGTGCTGCTACTTCAAGCCACAGAATTGCATTATAAGAATAAAAACAAAACACTGCGGTCTGAGAAGCGCTGCGAGTTCCAGTTCAAGAATCCTCGCATCTTTCCATGATTCCTCTTGTAATAGCCAAACAGGCCCAGCATGAAGCGCTGTGTGAGTCAGAGTAATATGTGTCCGTTTTCAACCGGTGCTTTATGTGTTTCTCATCAGCGCAGAGAGGGCAGGTGAGGACACAAACAGCACAGAAACAGAGGAAAAAAAGAAACTTCCAGAAAGTTTCTCAATGCGGCAGGGTGAACCGCAGAATGCAGACTATATAATTGCTTGACAGTTACGAGTAAAAACTTGTTAGTGGTTTGAACCCCTCCACCGAAGATGGAGAAGTATATTACGGCATTGGTAAGCTAATATATATACGGGCCTGTTCCCACTATAAAAATACACACACGGTAATCAGGCAATCGTTTCTGGTGTGGGGAAACTGTGCCAAGCTCTTTAAAGGTGTGCTGGAAATGTTAAAACAACATTAAGAGCACTAGCTGGTTTGGGGCCAGAAGGAATGATTTTGTTTAGAACGCTAATGGGAGACGAGGGAAAACACGTCCAGAAATATCAGAGCAAATTCAACCCAGAGGAGTCTAATCTGGGTAAAGGAGAGAAAGAGAGAGAGAGAGAGACGTTACCTTCTGGAATACACTGTCCCAGGACAAACTTGAAACCTTCACAGCACTTCTTTCTGAAATAGAAGAAAGTGACCTTTGTAAATCTTCTTACATTGTCATAGCTTGTAGTGGACTTTTACTTTTTTTTTACCGTTCCTAAGGTATGGGTAAGATATTTTATTTGCATTTTATTATTACTTTTTTTACGTGTAAATTGTGTTGGGAAAAAAGGAATGTATTCTTTATTATTTTTTGTATATTTTTTGTTCATTACACAATTGTATTGGTTTTGCTTAAGGTAAAATATTAACTGAACATCTTCTGTTGAGTCTGATATGTTTGCATACTAATGATGCATTTTTGCAGAAGTAGAAGTTTCTTGCCACGGACCGGAAAGATAGAGCGACATTATTATATGAAAATAACTTTCACGTCTCACTCAGCTTTCCTTTACAATGCGATGTTCTTAAAGGTGTGAAAACAGAATGTTACAGAGCATGCCTTATCTGATAACAATGTCAGCATACGTGCGCACAGAAGTTTGCAGGTAGAGGAAGTATGATTGTTTGTGGCCAATGGAGGACTGAAGAATGATTGACAAGTGACGAATTTCCCTAAACTCCACCAGTTAATATTAGCTGCCTGTAAAAGTTGGAGTCAAAAAATGAACATTGTTGCGCACCTCCTGAATGTCACTTTTGCATTGCATTGAGGATAACAGAATTCTGTGAATTGAATTATTCATTTGTATACAATAAATTGTTACGATGTTTGACATTGAAGAAAAACCTCTCCTGACCTTTTTTATTGAACACGCATCGAATTGGTTAAATATTCCAACAACTGTAAAGATATCAGTGTTTTTGAAACAAATGAAGACCGCAGAAGTCAATGATTCACTTGAATTATTTAGCCTGACATGTTTACTGCCCTAAAATATCTTAAATGTTTCTCAAAATAAAATCTATTGTGTTAATGGGGGAAAAACGTTTTAGTTTTTTACCCAGGCATTTAAAAATATATATATTTTAGAGCAGTAAACACAATACCCTCATACCGTGAAACCGTGATATTTTTATCCAAGGTTATCATACCTTCAGAATTTTATACTTGCTTTGCTAGAACTCCTACACTATAAACCAGTGGTTCTGGTTCCCAACCTTTTTTAACTTGCGGTCCACTAAACTAAACACATGTGTTTCTGCAGCCCACTGCAGTGTTAACTGTCTTTATTGAATAAATTGTCTCAGGCTGGGACTTTTTAAGGAAGCGGAAATCCCAAAATCCAAGCATTTGCCATAAGCAGGTATAGAGCATCAGTGGAGCAAAGTAGAGTGGGCTTACTGTAGTTTAGACCTGCACAGCAGAAATTGTTTCACAATATTGAAGATTTGCCCCACTCCCGTGCAACATTTGTGTTAGATTTGAGCAAATACAATATGACCTTGTGGATTGCAACTGTATGTTGAAGTCTGACATGTAACTCAAAATCACCCCAGAGTGTATGAAAACATCCCCGACAGCACACAAGGCTTAATTTACCATGTTTTTAAAAGCACATTACATATAAATAATTTGATTGTTTTATATACCAGCAACCATTTAAACTGTTAAACAACTCTAAGTGCAATGCACATGCTGCGCTCAGCCAGACAAAAGCATCCACCACATAGAAACAGGAAACCGCATGCGGCGATTCAGCACTTTTCTGAGTAAAAGGGCCTTAATAATGTGTCATTGTTGCCACTATGAGTTACATAAATACTGATTTATTTGCCTTTTGTGTTTATTTTGACACATGTTCATTTTGTAGGAGTCCCAAAAACAATTTTAAACACTCACAATCAGCACAAACATGAGTATCTTAACTGCAAGGCTGCAATTTGATCTATTTATTTAGATTTTTGTTTACGTTCTTGTGCGCATGATTTTAATATGTAAACCAATCAGAGCTGACGCAGTACACCGGGCAATTACAGCTAAGCTGAGCTGGAGAAAGATGTTAACCAATCAGAGGTCACTCCGCGCACATTGAAGTTGAGCGGGAGAACCAAATAGGTTGTTTTGATTTACGTTGGTTTTTATTTATTGTTCTGACTGTAATTGAGGTTAGTTCATCTTTATTCTTTCACATTGTGTGTTTTTAAGACAATTTATTACAGTTTTGTTAATCAAGCAGTTAGTACTACTGTGTACAGTATGTGTTTAACTAGATTTGAGGTTAGTTAATCTTAATTTATTTTATGTTGTCTGTTTTAAAGACAATTTTACTACAGTTTTATTTATTAAACTTTATGCTATGTTATTTAATTGTGAACTGTTTTGTTATACACTTCTGTTATACATATTCTTCTATACACTAAATACATTTAGAATGTGCGTATGTAGCTTATTTGAAAAAGCAAAAACAGTTGCAAAAATTGCAAATAAAATCACAATCGCAATATTCGTGCAACAACTTTAATTATAAGGTCAACACAAAACAAAAGTTTTCATCTGGAGCTCACTTGTAAGCACTTGTAACACTTGTAAGCACTCGTTCTAACGGGTTCATGCGGCTCTGTTACATGTCTGGGGGGGTGTTGCTCTGTTTTCTCCTCCCCTGTCTGTTTTATTGGCTCTCTGCTGTTCTCCTAAAATCTAGGTGTTGCGATTGGCTTGCGGAGTTCTCCTGAGTGGACCAATCAGAAGTGGATGGGGGTCATTTAAGCGCTCCAGTAACGACTCGGACCCAGACAGACTGGAGGGAATTCTGGTCTCTTGTTGATGCTCTTGTGTTTGTCTGTGTGACATTTATGCCTGTCCTGTGCTCTGGCTCGCTTTAAGTGATTTGTTTTTGGAGTTGTATATCTGTTCAAAACTTCTAAACTAAACCTGCTTCACCCCTGTGAAGGTGCGAAGGTGTGTGGTTGACGCAGAAGTATAAATCAGCCTTTAGAGATGTATCAAAACAAATGATCAACAAACTTCATTCATTTCCTTCTGCTTAAGTCCCTTTATTCATCAGTAGTTGCCACAGTGGAACGAACTACCAACTATTCCAGAATATGTTTTACACAGGGGATGCCCATCTAGCTGCAACCTAGTACTGGAAAACACACACTCATTCACCACGACCAATTTAGTTTATTCAATTTGCCTATACCACATGTCTTTGGAATGTGGGGGAAACCGAAGCACCCGGAAGAAACCCACACAAACAAGGGGAGAACATGCAAACGCCAGTGACAGTGCGAACCAATGAGCCACCGTGTCACCCTTCAACAAGCTTGAATAACAATAATAGGTCACAATAAAACTAGGGTCACTCATGCACAGAAGTTCAATACTCTGAACGCTATAGGGTTTGTTCAGCCCCCTACCAAACATGAGCAATAATAGTGTTGCTTGCCTAAGAAACTCCAAGGAAAAGACAAAACAAGGGCTTCAATCCAGTCCGAAACAAACTAGCATGAATTATTAATGTGCATATGCGTCTCCACTCTCTGTTTTAGCAATTTTCCTAAATACAACTTAATGTGAAATCCATGTCCGCGATGCAAGAAGCGTTTTATTTTTTTTCTTAAGGGTGATGGAAAATGCACCTCCAAGGTAAGAGAATAATATTCCCTCAAAACTTCTCCCTCTCCGAGTGAACGTTGTGATTCGACAAATGACAAGGGAACGACTCACAAGTGCTAACAGAAATGATTCATTTCAACACTATGCTAAAATGATTCCCAAATGTTTCAATGCACGAAAAAAAAGAGAAACAAAAAAATTCAACAAGGGGGAATGGAATTTGGATATTAAGTAATGGCAATATCCTTTCCAACAGTATTACTCACAGAAATTGTTGAGCTGTTTAGTCTAGTCTGCCAGAGTAAGCTCCGTGGGTCTAATCTGGAACCAAACTGATCAACAGTGTTTAAACGGCGCATATTAAAAACTATATCAGCATGTTAAACATTTAAAAGCATTGGTGTATAGTTAATAAGAACATAAACAGCTAATATATTTTCACACAATCACGTTTACAGCCACATACAGTAAAGGGTGGAGGGCTACGCAAGCTGGTATGGTTTGAATCATGGGAGCCCTTTAGGTGGTCTGATTCACACAGGAAAAACTTTATTGGATTGTTTGATGTGCGAGATGAAAATATTGAGAACCACAATTGCTTTTAAATCTCTCTCTCTCACACACACACAAACAAACCAAAACATAAACCCAGCCAGTATTTAAGGGGCACCATCTATATCTTGATATGCTGAAAAAATAATAAATACTCACACAATTATAGACTTGAAGCCATCTGAAATTCCTATACGGAAATGACACAGCAAAATGTAAATACTGAACATTTTGAATAAGGAGTGGAATGAAATTGCCGATAATTAAAAAACAATCATACCTTGGCGTTGAACTTAATAGACTTGAACTACATTAGCTTGCAGTCTTTCCAGATCACACCATTTTTTTTTTGTTTAATGCATGTTGCCCAGAACTAACAGAGTTTGTTTGTGGTTTCCTCCAAGATGAAGAATTTTCCCATGCAAACCAGAATCTATAGGCTATACTGACAATGATCCCTTAGTGTTTATGTAGGTTTCAGTTATGATGATTCATTTTAAATGAGGTTCAATTGAATAACCAAGCTCTCCTATGAAAACATCTAGAATTTATGATTCATTAGAGTAAGGTCCAATGAAATTAAAATAAAGTTTTTTAGATGTTAGCATCAGTACTGATATCTATAAGCTATTGTGCTCCAAAACAGTGACAAAATTTGCGTTTAGAAAATAAATCTGACATTATGATAATTTAATAATAATAATAATAATAATAATTTTGGAAACAGTGAATTTAAAATAATGTTTTTTTTTCAGATGTTAGTATTACTTTACGATGTACAGTTGCCTTGAACCAGGCCAAAGCATGTTTGTCCACCCTCCTATCTCATTCAACAGCCCGCCCACACTGACATTACATTCGACCCTGAGCACGCTTACGTCATCGTTGATACGCTGTCCAGTTTAAGAAGCCCTCTTTCTTTAGTTATATTTCTTTAGTTATATCATTTAATCATTTGGGATGCAATGATTCTTAGTCAAATATTTCACTGAACAGATCAGCCACCTTTGACGCTCATAATCATAAAGTCCTCGTGCTGCAGCAATTAGGAGGTTTGCTGAAGGTGCAGCTGTCGTGCAGTGAGGGGTTTGCGTCTTTTATAATCTATGACAGTTTGCGTTCATTAAACAGTAAGAATGATTAATAAATCCATATGAAACAGTGGTAACACTTTATTTTGATGATCCATTTGAGTATTGGTAGACTGTCTGCTTAATAAAGACATTCAACAGACATTTAACTGACTGTAAGAAACTTTGCAAGTACATGTCAGCTTACACTAACCCTACTCCTAACCCCAACCTAACAGTCTACGTATGATCTAATGAGAATGAGTTGCAATGTAACTTAAATTCAACAAACGGACCATCAAAATAAAGTGTGACCGAAACAGTCCCTTAAAAGTCACGTCTTGTCTTGTCTTGCCCAAGTGAACTGCTCTGGCACACCTCTTCCAACCAGGGCCGGCCAACTGAACCACACCTGAGCCTGATTCAGAGCACTCACACTTTACAAACGATCCGGGAAAGGGGCCTGGGCACGGATCGGATAGCATAGTGTGAGTGCACCCTTAGTCTTAAGAATATCTAGCATGATACAAAATTGATTAATTTTTGTTTACAATGACAAAAATTGCATTTAGAAGATATAAACCTTGTAGTTTTCTACTTTTTTCTCGTATTTAAGTTTCCCATCAAATCATAACCAATCAAACGCTCTCTAGTTACAGACATTGCCCCGTCCCCTTCAAGACGCTTCTCATTTGATGCACTTGAGCTCAACCACTCTCACTGGCAGAGCGGTGATGAAACAAAACGCTATTGGTTGTTTTTTTAAAAGGGGAGGAGCTACACTATGGCCCACCCTCTCTTCATGTTTCGGATGAGATTACATCAAACATCGAATATAAAATGCATATTTTAAATCACTTCACGGGACCGTTAACCATAATGAAGTAATCTGCACATGCAGCTTCTCTATGGTGGACATCCAGCCTCCGGCACCCAGAATTCAGCTCTGCACAAGACGTTTGGCCATAGGAGAAATGATGAGCCTGGTTTTCAATCCAATTTGCCTATACCCACATGTGTTTGGACTGTGGGGAAAACCGGAGCACCTGGAGGAAACCAATGCCAACATGGGGAGAACATACAAACTCCACACAAAAATACAAACTGGCCCAGTAGGGGCTCAAACCAGCAACCTTCTTGCTGTGATGCAACAGTGCTAACCACTAACTGAGCCACCATGCTGCCCCTCATTTGTATTTTATGTAAAAAAAACAAAAAATGAAGGGGAAGTTAACCCAAAACTGAAAATTTCCTCCATTTATTCCCCCTCATGTGTTTTTAAACATTTATTACTTTCTTTCTTCTGTTAGAAATGAAAGAAGATATTTTGAAAAATGTTGGTGGCAGGCACCATTGACATTTTTCAAAATATCTTCTTTTGTGTTCAACAAAATACAGAAACTCAAATAAGTTTGAACAAGATGAGGGTGGGTAAATGATGACAAATTCTTTTTTCTTCTGTGAACTACCCCTTTAACTTATATTCTGACTTCAAGAATGCCTATACTAAAAACGTAGAGCAATAAAATCAACTTTGCAGCACCTCATAAGCACCATAACTCACATTTATATGATGAAGAACAGCAGAAACGGAAAGAGTCCAGAGGGAGGAAGCGCTGAGAAGTGGAAGAGATGGGCAGAAGAGGCACAAATCTCCCGCTGTTGGAGGCGATGATGGGTATGAGAGCAGAACGAGGTGGAGGTGATTTTCACACTTCGCCGCATGCTTGCAGTCATGTACACACACACAGACACTCAGGGGGTCATATTCACTCTACCAACCTAAACCACACTTGGATATGCACACCGCTACTGAAACATAAACAGCACATGGCAAGTTCCAGCATATGTGAATGAGATCTGTTTAATATCTCAAACGTTTCTCCAGACACCAGTGAGATTTAAAGAGCAAATGGAAACTCAAGAGACTATTTTATGTTATACGAGTTGTTTATAGAATATATGATAAACCAGCCCTGGTGTAAAAAAAATACATGAGTTTTTTCATACACTGTATATTATTGCATTACTTTTATTTGCAGTCTGTGAAATGTTCTGATTTGTACTCTGATTGTCCAGCTGACCCAGTGGATTGTGATTGACCAAACACTTCAAGCACGTATTGGAAATGTAATGTACATAAACGTCAATACCAGATTTCTACACAAAAAAATAAATAAATAAAAAAATGTTAAAAAGTTCAGTTTTTTGCTGCTTGTTGAAACTACTTATTCAAAAAGAGCTGAAACACAATTCTTCAAACATTTTTGGAAATCTTATTAGTTTAATGTTCAACTTAATCATTTTGTGTTGGGACAACAAGAATGGTGTTTTCCAAATGACGTTACTGAGATGAATTGATTACATTTTCAGTTAAAGTTGAACCCTAAAGGTATTTTAAATGAAAGTGATTTGACATCATTTGTCCAAAATAAATTTAGATCTTTCTTGGTGCCATTTTGTCGTCTTGGAATTATAAGGTTCTATCTGCACTCTAAATGATTTTGAGATATTGAGCTTCAAAGTTTTTGCAATCCATATAGCAAACAATAGTTCGCTTTCTTACATTAACATGACAGGGACACTAAAGGTACTCTAAATCTACTGTAAATTATCAAAATTCTCTTCAATTTGCAAGCTGGGGTAAAACAAACAGGGCAAATGCAGATAGACTCGTCTAATTCTAAAAAGTCATTTTCTGCTAGGTATTATAAGGTTCTCTCGGGCAGATCATTAATTGAAGCATTCTTTTTCAAGAAAAACAATCAGTCTGCTTGTTAATTAAAAAAAAGAAAAAATGTTGTAACAATATGTTGATGCTTGAGAAAGTTACATTCGTGCTTTCGATAACATTTATTTAATGTTTTAGGATGAACAATTTATTTCTTGTTCAAATTAAGCATACAAGTCTGTGCTAAATATTTAGTCCAGTGCAGATGTTAATTTTATGTAATCAATATGGTAATCTTTATTGAATGGTATGATTTATATGAATTATATTTATTGTATTATATTTCAGAAGTGAACCGGACCAGAGTTTGCGTGAACCGTAGCCCATACCACCTCTTTCAGGTGGACTCGGGTAGGCTACACTTTGCCGAGCCCACCAGAGTAAAGAAGACATTGTTCACACAAACTAAACGTACCGAACGCTGATGTCAAATGAACCCGGGTGCGGACCAAGAGTGCTAGCCTGAAAACACCCTTAGTGATTACTATACACCAGGGCTATTCAATTAGTTTGTCATGGGGGCCGGTTCATGAAAAGCATCCCAAACGAAGGGCCGGAGAGGTATGACTTGCAATATGAGTGAGGACGCAACTACATATGTTGCATTTTTGCTCCTTAAGACACCCACGTTGGCTTTTTCTACATTAAAATGTTAATATCTTGTATTTTGAAACTACATAATATCAGTGCATTTTACAATGTGGCTTTTTTTTAACAAACCTTCAAATGTTTTATTTCAAAGCACAACAAAAGCAGTGCATTGTTTAAGTAGGCTTCTTCTATACATTCAAACACATTCATGTGTTTTGAACTGCATAACAATTATGGATGCAGCAATTGTAGATTTTGGTTGTACGATTATAGTCTGATGAATAATAATGGTTTCACGGTAATTGCGTCTAATGTAAATTTAAGCTTTATTTTAGGTAGACCTAATTATTTAGATTAACTGTTGTTATAATCTGTGTTCATACACTCTCAGAAATAAAGGTACAGAAGCTGTCACTGGGGCAAAAGGTACATATTTGTATCTGAATGGTCTATAATGGTACCTCAAAGGTACTTTTTAGGCACATTTGTGTACGAATATGCACCTTTGAGGTACCACTGTGGACTTTTTGGGTACATGAACCTTTTGAAAAGGTACTGCCCCTGTGACAGCTCCTGTACCTTTATTTCTGACAGTGTACACACATAATCATTTTAATAATAATTCGTCTAACATATTTTTTGTTTACTTTGCACTGAAAGCCACGATACAACCTCACCGCAGTGTTTTCTAATGCGTGCGCCCGGAAACCCGCGAGCGCGATGTTCCGCTTGCGCGCACACATTGGCGTATATTCTACATTAGAAATAACAAACATGCGCACAGAAAGGACATGAGAGTGCAATGGCCCGCCGCTGTAGTTAATCCAGTGTGCGTGCGTATTGGCTTCGGCGTACAAGCTCGCAATTTTAAACTAGCGCAAAGATGGCATAATTGTTTAGTTGCAGCAGTTTCGTTCTGTGCAACAGAAACGCGGCGTTGAGAAGCCTTTACGATTAATCAACCGTGACGAATTAAAGCGCAGTGAAATCGGCGAATCGTTGCATCCCTAACAACGATATCAGTGCATTGTACAATAGGCCTTTTCTACAAAAATATGCAAATGTTTCGGCTGCCAGCTCCACTCGCTTAATGTCAGGTGACTCACGCTCTGCGCAGCCTTCAACTGCAGCCCGTGCTGTATTGAACAGGCGCACGTCACTTCATAACTATGGCGCCTGTTTTTCGACTGAACTAAATTTATTTCTGATGTCTTGTTCAAACTAATTGGGGGGCCAGAAAAAATGGTCTTGGGGGCCGGGTTCGGCCCGCGGGCCGCCAATTGAATAGCCCTGCTATACACTATAGTGTTTCTATAACTGCGATGTCGTGGCTGGAACAACAGCACAAAGTACATGACAATGATTACCTCATGTGCTGATTATGTGTTTATTTTGTGTTAAATGTTACCACTTTGAGATTAAATATAATTTACATAAAATTTATTGCCAAGCCTTAAACCTCTAAGTTTACCTCAGAAAATGTTTTAAAATAATTAAACAAAAAATAAACAAACTAGCAAAGAGTTTGAAAATGAAAGTCAAACTGACTTGATGCAAACCAACAATACGAGCCACTTAACATGTACTTTTAATAATGTTAGATTTAATCACATTATAAACCTCATCATAAAGTTAAACAAAAGTGCCATATTGTGTGCTTTCATAATGGCTAATGCTTAAATTTTACTTATTTTTATTAGTGTAACACATCACCACCTTGGAAAAAAAAATCTTATCAAACAGGTGAATTTATATGGGGGATGTTTGGGAATGATATTGTTAAAGTAAATCGATTAACAAAATCTAAATAAGGATTAGTTGCTTTCACAAAATCCATAAGTACATTACTGCAGGCTCAAAATCAATACATCATCTTATTGGAAATACATATCAGCATAAATGTTCATGTCTGGCCAATGCAGATGTTTATATTTCAAGCCATTATCAGCTAATTTATTGAATGTTCCAATAATAATGAGCAGCCCCAGTTTGCAAATAACTCAACGACCTTCCACACACACTGTAAACAATTACATGATCAATTAGTAATAAGATTTTAGTTCATTGTAACTTATTAAACCAAATTAGTCATGTTCTAAATTAATTTAATAAGTTACGCAAGCTGTTTTAAGTCAATTTAATATAAATTCAAAGGACTCAAAAGGTTAATTTGATTCAGCTTAAAAATTTAAGGCAAACAGGATTTTCATACACTGCAGACACAAAGGTGACTGTAAGGATGAAGGTTTGAGTACAAGAAGATCCAAAAGATAAAATAAAACCTCTGCTTTTCTGGGAATGCTGACACTAAAGCCACCACGAACCTCCTCAAATACACAAACTCAGATATGTCCCTATCTTAACAAACATACAACACTCAAAAAGAAAAAAACTCACAGAGAGAAAAGACAAAACTGACCCCGGACCTGCGTCTGCCAGGGCAAGCTTTGCAAAAATATTTTTTAAAGCTTTGTTTATTGATTCTCTGAGCTGTTTATGCTTCAGTTTCTATCCATCTGGTGCCTTCACAAGTATTTGAGACTCTGACTTCTCATTTAATTTTACAGACACTCAAATAAAACACAAAACTGAAACTTACTGGATTTGATTTCTTTCTTTTGACTTTTTATTCATATCATGTTTATTTACCCTTTTATTTGAGGTTACTTCGAAGACATCTTGCATGTTACATCGATATCGAGAACCCAAATATCAAGAAATGATATCTGGATTGCATAAAAGTATTTATTAGGGCATGGATCATTAATATGAATAATTATACAGGCTTAATGGACAGGAGAACATGAAATCCAGCTGGAGCAAATCCCAGAAGGATCTTAACAGGGCCAGAAACGTTCAAACATGAAATCAAACTATGTATACATCTCACAATACAAAACTATGTAAATACACAAAACTTCACAAAGAGCTAGAATATCTTTCCATAAGTGACCCCAGATGTTCTGTTCTGACGTCTTACGTAGACTACGGCTACTTATATCGATTCATATTATCTGTGTGACACGGTGTTAGTTTAATCTCAGAAGCTTGAAAGCACAAAACCGTTCTGTGAAAGTGTGTGCTGCTTCTAAATAGACTACACTCTGCGAACAGAAATTAGCAAAAAAAGAAAGAAAGATGGACTTCAACTAAAAGGTAAGGCCATTGGCATTAAAGTTTAAAACATATCAATGTATGGAATCACTCTCCATATTAGCAGAGTGTTTTTCAGTGTTGTTTAAGTCTGACATAGTACAGAATCAGTTACCGTGATCGTCATTTATCATGGATGGTCCTCTGAGATACATTTCAGTCTTTGTGAATGTACTGTACACACTTCTTGGCAAAGGTTTTTACAAGCTATTGAAAACGATAAAGCGAGCAGTATCAAAACATACTCTTATTTTCTTTTCATAGAAATGTCAGGCATCATTCATGCATTTGAAGTATGCTGATTTTGGAAATTGTTGGTAAAAACAGTATGGAATAGTGTATAAATAAAATTGGGACACACTTCTAAATGATAAAAGATCCAATATCAGAAACTTTTAGAGGTTCTAAAAGAGCTTGACAGAATAAAGCGAGTTTGAGCTTTTCAGCAATTTCATTTCAGACCTAAAAAAAAATAAAATAAATAAAACTTAAAAAAAATAAGTAAAATGATTTATTATAATAAATAACAACAGCAGCAGTAGCAGCAAAAAGTGAAACTGCTGATAAACCCATCCATGTTTAAGGATTTAGCAGACATTCCACCAGAAATGTACATTTTTACTTATAAAAAATGTGACGGGGCCTGACCTTTAAGCTTGTCTTCCTCAAACAAATTATACAAAAACAAGCATAAAGTTATACAATTAAATGAGAACACATCTTTGATCACTGTCGGCTTCTCCTCCATCAATTGACGTCACTTCCTTTGAGTTATAGCCTTAAAGGTGTATTGCATGCATTTTATCTTAAAATGGATGCAAATGTGACAGAAACATGAGGACAATTGTAAAATAGTATTAATTAGTAGAATTTAGTTTTGATATTGTGGTTTTAATCAACTGATCTAAATGATGTTTTGATCTGAGAACTAAATGAATAACATTTTCCTTTACAGAACAACTCACAGAAATCAACCTTCAGTCCATTTCAGAATTTTTTGGGATGAATGTTTATATTTTTATTTTAGGGACAGAAAATGTATGTTTCTGCTAGAAAGGACAATCTGCAACACCATTTTAACCTGATGTTTTCATCTAAACTTTTAAAAGAAGAAAAAAAAAACCCTGATTTTGGCTATTTGGACGTAGCATTAAGGCCCGTGCACACCTAGACGTTTTTTGCTCGTGTTTTCCGTCGACATTTTTTAGTGCCTTGTGACTAAATAAAGGGCGCCAATGTGATCGTGCACAACAACGCGCAAAACGGCAGGCATTTTTTGAGAAAAAGCCTCATGCTCGTTATTTTTGTTTTGACGCGCCGCATCATAACCTTCTCCACTAATCAGATTGCCACCTTTGTTCACGTGTACAGAGCTGCTGAAGTTACTGTAAACACCCCTTGGAGGCGCTCAAGCGCAAAACTGTCAATGCGAGCACACATTGAAGAAGATGCCCAGAGGCAATATGAACGTGGAGCTGCTTATTGCATAGCCAAACGAAAAGTGCTGTATGAAAAACGAGACATCAACTACAAAAATGTTGACAAAAGGAAAATGTTGTTGAGAGGAGAGGAATTGCGGAAGAATTAGGAATCGAGGGTGAGTTTAATTTTTTTCTGTTATCATTAAGCACCATCTAACGGCAAGGAGTGATTTTGCATACTCTTCTGCTTGACGCCAGTGTAAAATTGCTTGGGTTTGAATGCAGAAAAACGTCTCGTAAAACGCTGACGATAAACGCAAACGAAAAGCATCCCTGTGTTCGAGCCTTAAGATTGGCATAAGCAACTAACTATTTCTAAAATGTAGAGACACCCCACACTGTAGCCTGCAATGCTCAAGTTTAGGGTTAGGGTTGGTTTAGACATTAATAACACACAATGTAATGTGCAATTTAATAAATAATACAAAACCAAAATAAATGTGTGTTGTCACCTCGTTACACACTCTCAGAAATAAAGATACAAAACCTGTACTTTTTCAAAAAGTACACTTTTGTACCTATCAGGAGCCTAGAGTATAATATAGTATCTAAAAATACAAATGTGTCCCTCATTGTACCATAAAAAGGTACAAACTTAGACCTGTTAGGCACAAAAGTGTACCGCCCCAGTGACATTCTCAGCAGGGCTTTTCCCTTTGTCAAAATTGGTCTTCGGAGGTGGCTGACCTGGCATGGTTTTGGGCGGCCGCTGTGATTGGATACTATATCAAAGCTGGCAACCCGGGGGTGTTACAGACTGTACCAAAGGGAGTACCAACTACGAGAGTTTTCCAAGAGAAATAACAAAACAGGAGGGTGGCTGGAGAGGGATCTGAAATACGGGAAACTCCAATGAAAAACGGTAGTGTTGGCATGTACGGCGTATGCTCACTTTAAATGTGTGTGACGTACAGACGTAGTGCATATGACATCAATGCGCTACAGGCTGCAGTGAGGAATTTTTGAAAATTTGTGCTGTAGCATTTATCATTTATTTAGTCAAAATGAAATATAATTATGTATGTTGTACAAGAAATGTAAAAAAAAAAATCAAAAAATGTTTGAAAATGTGCAATTAAATTCAATGATACTTGGCATTTCTTTCTAATTATTTGCAAAGTTTGGTAACACTTTATTTCGATGGTCCATTTGAGTATTAATAGACTGTCTACTTAATATCTGTTGATACTGATATTCAACAGACATTTAACTGACTGTAAGAAACTCTGCAAGTACATGTTAACTAACCCTACCCCTAACCCCAACCCTAGCCCCAACCTAACAGTCTACTTATAATCTAATGAGAATTAGTTGCATTGTAACTTACATTCAACTAACGGACCATCAAAATAAAGTGTGACCCAAAGTTTACCAATAACTGAGTGAAAACCATTTAAAATAAATTCTGCATTATTATTTTTAAGTGACCAGATGTTTTCATGCAGTGCATTATTACTCCAGAATGCCATGTCACTGTAGGATGTTATATCATTTACGGTTTAACATCCTCTAGGGACCAGATTGCAATGATAAGCTCAAAATGAAGAGCGCAAGAGGATGTGGCCCATTGTGATGTAGTCCGATTACTCCGATGATGTGCACGTCTCGGGAGAAGGGCATCCAGATGTGAACCCAACCTCGGGAGGGTTTAAATCGGGATGAAATGGATTAGTTCAGGTTGAGTCAACTAGACATCAAACCAAATCCATGTTATGCAAGTAAAAGAAATGCACGAAAATTACTCGCAGATATGGATTTAATGGAGATCTTTGTAAGTGAATGGATCTTTTCATTTATACAGCCTACCGAATAACATAAATCCGACATTATTTCTGAGCATTTCAGTGCTAAAGGAGCAGGTGCATTTACTAGCGGATGAAAAATGAAAAGCTTATTTATTCTGGCATGTTAAAATGTCTTAAAACACAAAAAATGAACTGTTTTGCTTAAAGACTTACTAGTGTGAAAAAAAAGAAAATGTCCACTATTCCTTCAGCCTCTGCTAAATGATCGATGAAAATCCAGTGAATGAGCAGTGGGATTGCAGGACCATGTCCAAACAAAAACAGGTGCATTAACAGTGAGTCACGTTCACTTTTAAACAGAGCTTTTACTTGACCTGTCAGACGTTATTAGCGGGTATACGGTAGCACCTGTGCTTTCACAATGTTGTGTTTATTTCATTTCCCACGCTGATGGAGATCTGGTTACCAGGAGAAAATCAGGTCTGGATTAGCGTGACCTCAGTCCCACTCGCAGGGCTCTGAGAGATCTCTAATTACCTTATAAACAAACAGAGTAGAGACCTGGAGTAAACACAGCGACAGCGCAGAACACCGAGGAAATAACATTACACACATGGGCTGCACAAAGAACATCAGTTCAACTAAATTATATATTTTTAAAAAGGCTGTTAATAAATGTTCTTAAACATAATCAGGGCTTCACATTAACACTCGCCAACCCACCAAATAGGGGTAGATTTCAGAGGTGGCGGGTTAGAATGCTATTCCCACTAGCCACTTTAGATGGTTGAAGAAACTTTTTAAATTGTAGTCTTCTTAAAAAGCAGAGTTTAACAATAAGGATTGCCCATTGAGGAGTGGTGGAAAGAGTACTGAAAAATCATACTCCGGTAAAAGTACCATTACTTGCCTAAAAAAGTAGTGCAAGTAGAGTAAAAGTATCTGTTGTAAATATTACTGAGTAAATATTATGAGTAAATAGTGGCCCTTTCAAAAGTACTAAAAGAGTAGTGAGTATGACGCTGTAAAAAGTTGATGCATTTACATGTCATTTGTGCATGTGTGTATGTGTGTAAACGTAACATTCTTAAGTGCATCTAGTTATTGCCCAGCAGGCACACAACATCATAAGACATTAACTATAGTTTAGAGTTAGGTTGTGATGTCAGGTGACCAAAATTCAATGTCTAGCCAGCATCTAAGGACAACGTTATTTCAATGTCCAATAACGACGTTTGGTCAATATTTGGTCAATTTTAGGTTGTGTTGGAAAGTGACCAAAATCCAACGTCGAGCCAACATCCTAAATCAACGTCATATTGACGTCAAATACTGATATTTACTTATCAGGTATGGCAACCAAAATCCTACGTCTGGTAGACATCACAATGGTAACAGCCACACAACGTCAAGCTGTAACATCATTAGACGCTTATAATTGGCTGGTTTTAAGTTGGACGTTGGACATTGACGTTGGCCTGACGTTGAGTTCTGACGTCAACCTGATTTTCATTTCCAAACAAAATGCAGCGTCCCCATGACGTTAGGGTACAACGTCAATCTGACGACATGTTGACGTTTTGTGCCAGTTTTGTGGATGTTTAAGGCTATTTCGGTCATCATACAGTAAACATCAGTCATCTTCTTATTAGTGACATGCATCTAAACAGTCTCTGGGTCATTGCGTGTAAAGATTTTAAACATCTTCTTGGACACTTTTAATGCTTCCAAACAGTTTGCTGCAATTATAAATCACCCATGTCTTGAGGTAGTTCACTATGATGCGAATTACCATCTAATCCCCATTGACAAGAAAAAAATAAAAGTAGTGACTGCAGGTTGAAGGAAAGTAGTGGAGTAAAAGTACCGATAATGCACTAAAAATGTACTCAAGGAAAAAGTCCACATTTTTAGAACTACTTAGTAAATTCCTGAGAAAAACTACTCAATTACAGTCATTTAAGTATTTGTAATTAGTTACTTTACGCCACTGCCAATGAGAGGCCAGCGTGAGGGAAGACAATAATAGCTGTGTCCACGCGAGCAAGAGAAACCATGTGAATACCGGATGAGAGGATGACCATGGTCCGTGTACGTTTTGCTCATTTGTTTTCCAATGTTAATGCCTATCTTTGTTTAGCATCTGGTGCACAGTAGCAAGAAGTTTGGCAGCAAACTTTAGGCACATTATTATTCATTCATTCATTTTCTTTTCAGCTTAGTCCTTTTATTAATCCGGGGTCGCCACAGAGGAATGAACCGCCAACTTATCCTGCATTTGTTTTTTACGCAGCGGATGCCCTTCCAGCCACAACCCATCTCTGGGAAACACATCCATACATTCTCATTCACACACATACACTATGGACAATTTAGCTTACCCAATTCACCTGTACCGAATGTCTTTGGACTGTGGGGGAAACCGGAGCACCCGGAGGAAACCCACGCAACCACGGGGAGAACATGCAAACTCCACACAGAAATGCCAACTGGCCCAGCCGGGGATCGAACCAGCGACCTTCGTGCTGTGAGGCGAACGTGCTACTCACTATGCCACCGTGGCCATATGATTATTATTATTATTATTATTATTACATTGCTGTGCTGTTTGATTTTTATTATTATTATACTTTCACTAGTTTCTCTTTCCCTCTCTCTCTCTCTCTCTCTCTCTCTCTTCTCCCACTTCCATTCATGCAGTGGCTCCTATTGGCTACCGCTACCCAGCTGTTTGCTGTGTCCCCCCCTGATGTCATCATACGGTCACTGCCACTGTGGGATAAAAGTGGTGACAGGACGCTAATCGCGAGGCCCGGGACACTTGAATCTTATGTGTCGTGTTGTGTGCCAGTGAAATTGCAATCCGTGTTCAATGTGTGTACAATTTGGTATATGCCCGTTGTTATTTGACTATTCTCCATTTGTCTACCATCAGTTACGCACATCTGAGGTTGGAGAGTGGGACAGGTAAGATTGTCGTGTGACATACATTGTGCACAAGTAGGCTTTAAATATCACTTTTGTTAGACAAACTAGGTAAGGGGCATGCTCCGCTCGCTGTACTTTTGTTTTTCTCTAATATTTGTGTAAGTTAGGTAGTGCGTAATAGACACAAGATTTTCTTTTTTTATATTGATATATTTTCTTTTGGATAGTTAGGGTAGAGGTTGGGCCGATAGAATAGATTGTTTTGTTTTATTTATTTCTTTTGTTTGGACTCCGCCCGCGTCTCATCTCTCCAACTCTCCCATCTATCTGTTCAAACATTTTGTGTCCCATTTGTTGTAGGTAATTTTCAATATATTTTTGTAAATTATTATTATTATTATTAATATTATAAAGTCCTTGCTCAGATACAATCATGCAAACCAAGTTCTGCTCGGACATGGCTATCCTTGTTCAGCATCAGGAGCATAGCAGCAAGACCTTTGGCGGCGAACTATGACCTTATTTTAATGACAAATGTCTAATAATACTGATAATTTAGTTTTTGTTTTAAATTTATGCATACACAATGAATGCAAGCCTGCTGACTGTGTGTGGGTCAAATGATAGAATATGTAAATTTAGTTCATATATATATATTAAATAATAATAATTAAAAGCCTGGGTGCTGATCCGCAGAGGACTATTATTTTGACGACGATGTCACAAACTCAGATTTGGTTGACCAATTAGAGGAAAATGGGTGTTTCAGCCCCACCTACTGTACGTATCGGTTTTCCTACCCTAAACCAATGAAAATCTAGGCAAAATCTTTTTTTTTTTTTTTTTTTTTGAGCAAACGAAAAACCCCCAAATATTCAGATTTTTTTGTTTCCTTTATTCCATTTAACATTGGAAAACAAATGAGCAAAATGTACAAAAACCCATCACGTGAGACCAATCCTGATGCACTGACGAGGCCTTCAGTGTCAAGGCTGATTTCAGGTGATGTTATGTGCAGGAGCGTTTAAAAGTAAAAAAAAAAAAAAAAAAAACAGAACTTGTGTGAAACATCCGTGCCTGGAAACATAACTTGTACGATCGGTTCTCTTTTAAACAGACTGGACAAAAAGGCATTGCTCGTGCACCCACAGTCTTGCTGCAATCAAAGGCTTGAGATTTTTTCTCAAAGTCTTTTTGTAAGCAGCAAGTTGCTTTTGCTTTAACCTTTCATTTGATCATCATTTCATTATCGCACAAACAAAAACAATGTTGCAGAAATAAAGATAATATAAAGATGTTAATACAGGATGGCATCGTACTTGGCAAAATCATGACGTGCAGTGGGAATCACCAGATTTCCTATGATACAATATGACCATGGCCATGTCTATGGAGGATGAGGGAGCTCTCAGATTTCACCTAAAATATCATCATTTGTGAAGGTCTCAGGGGTTTGGAAGCACATGGGGAATAATTCACAGCATAGTTTTCATTTTTTCTGAAAAAACCCTTTAAAGAGACGCACATAAAAACAGCATGTTTTTGCTTCCACTCAAAATGAGGCATTTACGGCGTAGTATAATCAATGACCCATGAGGTATTTCCTTCACATTCAGGGGAAACCTGATACATACATCTAACATATTTTGTAAAAAGGACCACAATACGTCTTCTCCAGGAGGTAATTTCAAAGGCTTTAATGAATTATGCACAATAAATCCAGGAATGCAAATTATATGAATTGTTGCCACTTCAATATAGTGAAAACTCTAGAACTTGAACTTGATATACTCCGTATTTAATATTCCACAGATAAACTTCCAGCCAAGAACAGCACAAAGAGCCATCGACGAAAAAAAAAGAAAGCACAACAAAATCTCAATTTCCTTCATAATTAAAACCCCACATAATTGGCCAGAAGCCCAAGCCATTAGCAGCTGCGTATTATTTCATGATTTCTCTCTCTTCCCTTTTCCCTCAACAGCTGGAAACTGTAAATTACACAGGCCCCCATTAACGTTTGACGATATATAATGAGTGTATAACTCAGCGCAGGCTACGAGTGCGTGTGTGGCTGTTTGAAGTTTCACTGTTACACATGTAAGGGTCTTATTAGAGCCTCAAACTCATTGTGTCTCATATTGTAAGACGGTAAACGCCACCCTGAAACGCCGGGTGTCTGAAAGCTGATTTGATCTTTTTTTCGTTCACGTTCAGGGGGGTCTCATTTTTCTGACGCAAAGGGCCACTTCACCTTCTCTGCTTTAATGCTTTGAAGAATCTTGATAATGTGGCACAGATCAAGAGCTTGAAAAACACACACAGACCAAAAAAACTACATTCCTGCACACCGGCCCCAGATGTGGTTCCTCATTTTTTTTTTCCTTGTCTTTTCTCACTGTATCACCACCCACAGGTTTTTTATGAGAGCGGGGAGTCCATTTGTGCATGGTAAACCTACTGGACTGATTTTTTTCTTCTTCCCCTAATCGTTAACGTTCACATTAAATCACAGAAGTGCTGGTGCTTGTTTAGGTGTAACGGCTTGGAATCGGGCCTGACAGAACCAGCTTGCCAATGTAAAGATCTGCCTGTCAGCTTTTTCAGACGTGGAAAGGTGATGAGAAACTGAAATGAGTTCTGATTGATGGCGTAATGGGCATCTGGACTGTCAGGAAACTCTGCGCTGGCATGGGCATCATGTAATCCGGATATAGTCGGAGAGTTTTTCCCATTTAAACGCTGATTATGGTAATTCATATGTAAAACAATTTGTATGCCAGTGAGTATGAGAGCTAAAGCTGACGTATGATTTGAATCGTGAGCTTGGAAATGTATTACAAATTGAAGCTGATGAACAATGTGCAATTGTCTTGTTTTAAATATATACAGGGTTAATTACGTATAGGTGCTGGCTTAGTGGTTAGCACTGTCGCCTAACAGCAAGAAGGTTGCTGTTTCGAGTCCCAGTTGGCGTTTCTGTGTGGAGTTGGCATGTTCTCCCCGTGTTCGTGTGGGTTTCCTCCGGGTGCTTCGGTTTCCCCCACAGTCCAAAGACATGTGCTATAAGTGAATTTGTATGAACTAAATTGGCTTTAGTGTATGAGTGCGTGTGTTAATGTGAGAGTGTATTGGTATTTCTCAGTACTGGGTTGCAGCTGGAAGGGCATCAGCTGCGTAAAACATAAGCCGCAATAGTTGGCGGTTCATTTTGCTGTGGCGACAACTGATAAATATGGACTGATAAATATGGAAATATGGAACGTGCTACTCACTACGCCACCGTGGCGCCCGTGTTTTTAGTTAATAATTGCAAAAATTAAAAGTGGGTAAAATGACCACATCCATATTTCTAGTGTTAAATACATTTCACATACATTAGCTGACAATATTGATATTTTTCATTTATTTTAACGTATAATACTTCAAATAAAAATTCACTTTTCTAGCTCCCTAATGTTCCAGTCACGGTTAACTGTACAATAGTAAGACTTCCTAACAAAACTGTGATGTAAATACATACCAGCTCACAAATTCGAACAGGTTCACAGTATCAGCCACATCTCAAAAAAAAAAAAAAAAAAAAAAAAAAAAATCAATGGGTTTACAGAAATCCAAGAAAATTCCAAGACAAGACTGGCAAGTTGGAAATGTTTCAAGAAACTTGAGATATTTCAGAAATATAATCTCTGTGTTGAGTTTTGGCACTAATTCCTCCTTTTTTGCTCTTGCGCTCCTATTGTTTTCACGTCACTTCTGTTTGCAATAAACAGCTTGAGAAAGAAAGAAAGAAAGAAAGAAAGAGAGAGAGAGAGAGAAATCTGAATCTAGAGCCATCCAACTTTACAAACGAAATCGCTTACGGACGATCTAATGTCATTCTGTGGGAGTATGTGTTGACTGCATCTGTCTACGATTAAAAAAAAAAAAAAAAAAAACACCTTCATGCAATGTTTATGCTGCGATATGTGATCAGAAACTGCCTGGTAGTCTTTCTCCAAAAATCAAATGAAAGCAAAAATGCGTGGGGAGTTGTTTGGAAGTTGTTCAAGATACAGTCTAGAGCAAAATATGAAACCGCTATCAAGCGCTACCATTCCAGCAATCATTATTTATAACACTATACCTCACACTAAAGTCATTTTCTCGAATCCCCGAATTGAACCCCTGAGCATATGATGTTGCAATATTTAGGAATCACCGAAACCTTCAATAACAGCAGTGACGTCCATCGCAGTGCTCTGCGGTTCTCTGTGTCCTTCACATATCAACACCTGGGGTTCGCGTACAATCTCAAACCCCATGTTTATAATAAAAACCGTTGCTTGGGCGATCTGCTCACTTTATGTAACTCACTTTATATAATCTATGGCAATGCCGCAGCAAGTTATCTGTCAAAACTCGGTTCTGCATAAACCGTTCATCGACAAGAGGTGAAACGAATGTCTGTCACGGCGTTCTGGTAACTCAAGCGAGCAGTGAGAACCAAAGCCCTTGCCAGAAAGTTCAAGAGAGGAGAACGGCTGTCGGAAAATACTAGTGTTATGTCTCCAAAACACATCGCCTTCTGGGAATACGGTTACAGGAAGGCATAAATTACGAAGAACAGTTACCTCTGAAAAGTGCTTGGATTTCTTTTTGTTCTCAATATTTTTTTCTTTTATCCAAACGTCATATTTGGAGGAACTTCCTATAGCCTTGCTAAAAATATCTCTGTCAAACCGCAGGATGCTTTGCAGACCTGAGGAAAAAAGTGGTTTTTATCACGAATTTCAGATAATCTGGAAGAAGAAACTGCATTTTTTTTAGGAAAGGTGTAATTCATCTTGTTTTTTTCTCCTCCCTTGCTGGAGTAAAATGCTTTTCCTGTTACACTCTCTTTTTTCATAGATGGTATAGCTGCCTTGGGGCTCTAACGTAAACCTAACATGCTGAATTGGCTGTGGCATTTATGATATAATTGTACTAGGTACAGAGGACAAGGCGATTTGTCTTGAAAAAGGATATTGCTCTAAAGACATAATGTGCACAGGTCAACGTCTGCGACTGGCTCGGATCGGCTTTTTTTCCTGTAAGAGAAAAATTTCTGGATCCGATCTTTAAGCTCCTGAACTGTCTAGTCATGTAAATGTTGAAGAGCCAAAGTTTAGTTAGTCTCAATGGGGCTCTTTACAGAGGTCACAAACAAGCCAGTGAAAAATGCACTAGTACAGGGCTGCGTAATAAAATGCACTTAAAGGGACGGTTTACCCCAAAAATGAAAATTTGCTTTTAAAGGATTAGATCACCCAAACATTCAAATTCTGTTATTAATTACTCACCCTCATTTTAGATGAAATCTGAGAGCTCTTTCAACTTCCACATACAGCAAGGTTCTGAGAAAAAGGTCAAAACATTCATGCAATTTCAGTAGTCCAAATGTATTTATATGAAGTTAAGAACACTTTTGTGCACCAAAATAAAATTGTAAAAACACAGTTTGCCTACTACTCGGTATGTACTGCATTTAAATTTAAATGTACCAGTCAACCGTTGGAAAAGTATGTTCTAAACAGTATTAATGGGAGTAGTATGAATTGAACTCAGACGCACGACATCTGGCATTTTGTTATGATCACTTGTGACCTACTCACGTGAGTTGCGCCGCTTCACTCTCATTCATGAATTCTCTCATGGTGCATCATGGGACAGAGTAGTGTGCATCGAACGTTCACTTTAGAATCTCGCCAGAAGTACTAGGTCATCTGGGAACTTCTCGCAAACTGTTTTTCGAATTCTATGAATTCGGACATACTTCTCGGCTCGCATACTGTGTTTAGCGTACTATATAGTACAGTATGTAGAAGAATCCGATGGGCTGCACATGTACTGAGGAGAGGAGAAGAATGTTGATTGAAGAAGGTGGTGAAATCTAATCCTGAAGGATGTTGACCCCGTGAAAGACCAAAACAAAGATGGTTGAATCAAGTAAAGGATGACATGCAGAGGATTGGAGTTACTAAAAAAAGATGCGGAGAACCGATCAGACTGAAGGTGATTTGTTGGTGCAGCTAAATATCAATATAAATGGCCCTGGGAATAAAAGGAAGAGTAAGTACAATATATAGTATGGAAGTATGTGATTTCAGTCGAAGCCTAATAGAAACTATTAAGCAGGTGTGTGAGTTGCATGTGGTTGGAGCTAAACAGTGCTGAGCTGTGGCTCTCCAGGAACTGAGTTTGAGACCATTGGTCTACACCTTCATCAACCCTAAAGCTACCACTTACAGTAATCTAATTTGTTTCATTAACGTCTACACCTAAAGTAACCTATGCCAAAACGACAAAAAAATGAATAAATAAAAATTACGCTAAAATGATGTGCACATGCTCAGTAGCCGCAGCTGCATCCCATCTAACCTTAAACCAATCTACCCACTGTGGAATCATTGCCCATAGTCAATGTGCCAACCTGATTTCACCAAGTAGGACATGTTAACACAGATTAACATCTGTGTTGATCCTGGAACACTGCAATCAGCCAATCATAATTAAGGGGTACGTTTACGGTTTATATTAAGTTTAGGCTTAAGGTTAGAGTTATGCACTTCTACATGATTGTTATTAAACTATTATTCTCCTCTGAATTTGGGAATAATTTACAGTTTAGAGGTAGGGAATAGGTACGGATTACATTCTCAAAGAAAAACGATGTCCCAGCCCTGCCGAATGTCCCAGCCCAGGCTGGTTGGCTGGTCTTAGCTGGTTGACCAGCCTGGTTTTAGAGGGGTTTTGGCCATTTCCAGCCTGGTCTTAGCTGGTCAGGCTGGAAATTGATCATCTAAATCAAGCTAAAACCAGCTTGACCAGCCTGGTTTAAGCTGGACATAGCTGGTTTTGACTGAGCTCCCAGTATGGCTAGGCTGGTCAAGCTGGTTTTAGCTTGTCATCTCCCAGCATGACCAGCTAAGACCAGGCTAGAAATAGCTGAAAACCAGCCTGAAAATGGCCAAGAGCCTAGGCTAGTTTAAGGCCTAGGCTGGTTCTTCCAGTAGGGAAGATCAACATAGATTTTAATCCAGGATCATATCGCACTTGACAAAATCATGACTTGCGTAGGAAATGTGCACCCTGACCAGACACAGAAAATAAGATATAGGCAAAGTCATATTTACAGGTTTCAAAAGTGTCCTTGGAGCTTCGCATGATTACAGTTGAAGTCACATGAAATGTTTTGACAAGATAAATGAAGGTATTCGGTCATTGGAATGACATGAGGGTGAGCAAATAATAGCTGAATTTTCATTTATGGGTAAACTAAGACTTTATTTACAGACGTTGGTGACTTTTTGTCTTTAGTAAAACATTAAAATAGATTTTAGGCTGAAAGGTGAACCACTTTGAGATTTATAAAAACATATAAAAGGCAAAATCAAATTGATATAACATGAATTTGATATTCTTTGAGTCTACAGCAGGATTTGTAGACATTTGAAGATTTCTAACAATAAAATGCTTACCACACACACAAACACAAAAATAACAACCCATTGAATGGTAGAATATGTGTGTGCATGACAATTTTTCCAAAAACTCAAACCATGTTCACGCAAAACAAACAAAACAGTTCACATCAAACCTGCATGAATGCTTTACTTAATTTAATACTTAGTTCCACATTCCACATTGTCAGAGATTTCAAAACGATTAAATCAGTCATTACGCAGCCAAATCAAATCTCCTAGTCTAAATGAGCAGATGGTTTACAATGGCCAACATCCTTTTCAATATCATTATTCACACACACAAACACACATATTTTTCTCATCAGTAAACGCACTTGAGACGACCTGCAGCAGATGATTTACGCCATTATCGTATGAGGTCTTGTTTTTCCATCATATTCACAATCCCCAAATTTAAGACACGAATATGAACATCTCAATTTTTGTCATCGCACATGCTCACTGACATTAGAAATGGCTGACTGCTTTGTTGTCTTGACAAGATTTAAAAAGAAAGTAAAAGAAAAGACCCCCCAAAGCCCATGTGGTTGTGGTTAGACGCAGTTCTGTGCCTCCTTTTTGGCTGGCAATCGCATGTGGAAGGATCTCTCTCCCTCGATACTCAGCAACCAATTCCTTTATCCGAACCATCTAAATATCTGACGATATCTCTTTTGAGCCTGCATACGATAAGGCTAATTAAACCAAACAAAGAAAAGATGTGTGCAGCCCCAGACATACAAACACAAACCTGAGCGAATAACCAAGAAATCACTTGGAAATCTGCACCGTCTGGCTTCAATATACAGCAGGCGGAGGAAGTCAAGGTATCTTTAGAAGCGTGTTAAAGAGGACTGGCACTGAATCGAACCGGTGTGATGTCTCTCATCCTGACAAGCCCGGAAATTACAGAGAACATGCACGTCTATAAGTTGTTATACAGAATCCACGTTTACGGTCATCCTTTGTGCGCATTAACTCGAACCATACCACACCTCTGGAAAAGAGCCAGATCAATGATGAGGAAAGGCCGCCGACTACTGGAATCCTCAGCAGAAAACGAATTGGCACTCTAACGGGAGGATTTTTTTTCCAGGAAAAATGTCAAGTGCATAGACTGACCACTTGGGCCGTTTTATAAACAGTGACACGTTTACTGCCGAAAGACATGAATGAGGGATGAATGATGGGATGAATGTTCCTCCTGCCTGAAAAATCGATCCTGGAGGCACTGACCTCTGGAAAGAGGTTTACAAAAACACCAAATCAGGACTAGAAGTTGTTGCTTGGGAACAAATGATCAAGTTGGGTGGAAAATATATTTTGCACGTCAACAGGGTGATTTTAGCGATAGCTGCAGTTGTAGGGTTTTCTCAGACAAAGAGTTTTTTTTTCTCTTTCTTTCACATCCAATTTTTTGGAGAGTCAAAGGCTTATGCGGTATCGGGTGACCAAGTTTTTCCCTGAGATTTAGCAAGAAAACAGAGTGGGTCGAATTTGCATCTCCTGAACTGAAAGGAATATGTAGCAACATGATTTATGTGGGTAGCGATGAGTAGGCAGTAAAACATTTTTTAAAAAAAATAAAACGCCATTTTTGAAGCTATTTGTAGAGTAAGTCTGATGTTTGAGGAGATATATGAAGTCACTAACTTTATGTAAGGTAAATTGGACACTGACAATGAAAGTGCGGATCCAAATGCAGGCGTTTCAAACAGAGATGTTCAGGCAAGCAATGGTCAACACCGGGGCAAATAGCTGTACACAGGAATCCAGGGTCGTAGTCAAATGTCAGGCAAATGGTCAGTACAGGCAGGCAGCGGGCTATGTAAACAAACAAACAACAAAGCAAAGTTCTAACACTGAAAGGCAAGGCAAGGACACCATGTCATAATGTTCACAAACAGTATAACAAGACTCAGCAATGATGCATGTGTGTGTGCTGTTTAAATAGTCCTGTAATCAGTCCATGAGAAGCTTCAGCTGTGTCTGTGTGTGTGTCATCATTGAAACTCAGAACAGGTGTGTGGGTGTGTGTGTGTGGTGCATTTAATGGATATGTAGTCCATTTAATGGCAGATTTGTAGTCCATTGGGATCTGTGTGTTTTCCAGCATTGTGCAGCCACTCGATCGCTGGTGATGGTGACACTTAAATCAAGTCATTCATTTTTTTTTTTTACTTTTTACTGAACTGTACACTGAAAAACATGATTCATTGGATTTACTATATTTTTTAAAGGTAACTGTTGCAAAAAAAAATTATGGGCTGAATTTAAACATCATCCATAGCAAACACTTATCTTCTTCTGCTATTATTTTATATGAAATTAGTTGGACATTTGTTTTAATATGGGTGTCTAAGGACAACACAACTACATAGTGGTTCCAAAAAAGTTAAATATGTTTAAAAAAAAAATCAGGTGCTTGATATTTATTTTAATATTAATTTCTGGTTTTGTTTTCTTTGACAATAAAGCTAAAAAATACAACACAATACATCTCTATCTGTCTCTTTTGTCAAATTAAACTATATTGTAATTTAGCCTTTATGCACAGCAGATCTTATGAGCAAAATTGGTTAACATTAGTCAGAGCAGAGCTCATTAATATTCAAAACACACAATCCAAATATGGTCAATTATGGGCCTTTTGATTCTAGGGGTATTTTATTAAGTAATAAATGAGCATATAAAACTGTTTCTGGATTTTTTTTTTAACTTACCTAATCCATATAACTATTATGTACACTGTAAAAGGTAACTCAAATCATTTAAGGAAATCAATTGCAACAAACAATTTAAGCTAAAAAAAGCAATTTGAGCACAGTAAATTTGAATAAATGAAGAGAACTCAAACCAACTGAGTACTGTAAAACCTAATAAGTTAAGGCAACTCAAGCAGTTTGAGAAATCCGTTTGCAACACAAGTTAATTAAAAAAAAGTAAATAAATTGAGAAAAAAATGAATCTATAGGAGTACTGTGAAATTACTCCCTGTAAGGTTAAGTAATGAGGTATTTAAATAACTCATTACCTTCAACACTAAGTTCAAAACTCTTTTCAAATTAGTAGAATTAACTTAGAAAATAACAAAACAATAAATGTGCATGTTATTATAAAACAACAACAACAACAACAACAAAATCTAAGCTAAAAATCTGCAAAAATTATAAATCAAAATTTGAGCTTTCTGTAAGATTTTGTTTGGCCGCAGTACCAAACATCATCACCAGATGATATTGAGTTTCCATTGCTGACCATATAAGGGTTCTCCCTTAGTTTTGAGGAATATAAACTGCAGTTTTTCATATATTTGACAATATTTGTAAAGTACACATAAGATTTTAAAGTAGTATTGGCAATACTAGTATCGTCTCTAAAAACATCTAAACAAAATTGTACATGTGGATTGCTGAAGCAAAGTAATGTTTTACGAATCTGGTGAGTATCTTTGTTGCAAATTAATAAATAATAACTGTTACTCAGTTTTATCTATGAAAAAAACAGATATGGAAACTAGACATTTTAAGCTTTCAAATGATATATAGTTTGTCATGACTAATTTATGTGTAGACTACAAAATTGTGGATTAAATATGTAACCATAAATGGTTGTAGAGAGATAGTAAATGTATTTGAATCCATTACTCTTCCCATGAAACAAAAAACATAAATAAAAGATGGTATCCAGAAACTTAGACCTTTCCAGTGATATATAATGTAGTTGATAAGATTAGGATTTAATTGCAAAAAAAGTGAAGCAAACTTAAGCGTCCCTGTGGGCTTCATTGATTTTCTGTATGCTTGAGTCAGACACACCATAGGTCAGTTTTGACGTTTGGCTCAAAAATGTAAAAATAAAATAACAGCAGTTTATATAACAAGACTATAGAAGACAGGGAAATTAATATTTATTGTTGACATGCATCACATTGAAAACACAATGTTACGTCAATAACCTATCCAGTATGCGACGTGGAAAGTCAATCTGAGATGTAAAATTGGTAAAATTCAGACGCCTATTAGAGATTACAATAGTACAATGTCACTGGAATCCATTCGCTTAAACATCCAGCTGTTAGCAATAGAAGATGATTGGTGCTGTAACACATCTAACATTTCCTTTTGCTAGTTAAAATCCTAGAGGTCTAATAAATTATCGTCTCTTCTCCTAATGGGAGAATAAAGTAGGAGTTAAAATGACCACAAATTGTGCATAAAGCAAGACGGTAAAACAGAAACGAAATGCGCTGCCAGTAAAATATGCACAGAAAAGCCCGAAACAGGCAAACGGTTAACCACCTAAAGGAGGAAAAAAAACACAGACTGCGGTTTTTGTGGAACCATGTACGATTTCCTATGCAAACCCACATAAACAGTTTCTTGACAATCCATGCTTGACTTCATCATCCACTGCACATCAATCATGCCATTTAACACATTTAATGTCTTTCCATAAAAACATAAAGAAATAAAATAAGCACAGTTTAGCCATGCTGGGAATTTATAGCTTTGGTGGGAAAATTAAACAGATGCCGATATATGCAGTATGAAAATCTTCCAGTATAAAAATGAAGCAAACAAATTTATTCTTATTGAGGCAAATTCACAGAAAAATCATTTGTTTTGATTTCTTTAAAGCAAATTTGTTCTTCTAGAAACCTGTGAATTAGGGGTGTGCAATAGTATGTTGTTGTTTAAAGGATGTGAGCTGACATTATTGAGTACTTTAAACAAACAAATCACATAGTTAACAATATATATTTCATTTTTTAAAGCAAAAAATAGCCCTATAGTGTCTTCTATAAGATTAGATATTAGTCATACCTGTCAACATGGGGATGAGAAAATAAGGGATATGCCCACCCCCTAAAAAAAAAAAAACTAAATATGTTCATCTGGAGACATTTCATTGTAAATAAACAGTTAAACGGTCAGTAATATGTTTTTTTATTACAAAAGAAAAAATATATAGTAGGCCTATACTGTACATTAGCAGCAAGTAAATTATCAAACAGTTTAGCTTATTAATAGCTGTTATAAAGAAATAGAATCAAGTTATCAAATCTCATTTATCTTTCCTCACTGTATAACTTACACATACTGACTAAAGAGCAACGAATGAATCTCTCATTTATTTAGATTTTTCGTTTGATTATATTAAATAACAGAGGTGTCACTTTAAAAATGCACACATCTAACGTTAGAATGAAAGCATTTGATTGCTTTCCTAACTTTTTGAGCTCATTTAGGACAAAATTACTTGTGTTTCAAAAAAAAACCCACCAAGATCGACATCTTTAGATGTTATTATTTTTAATTATGTGTAAATGTCTGTTCAAACACGCATCCAAAACACAGACTTTCGCTCCGCGTTGAATCGCGTGTATTTATCACTAAGGAGTGCGTCAGCTCACGCACCGCTATATGACTGATTTGAGGATTACATAGGAGGGGCGATGGCACCTGAAATGATAATTATATTTAATTCAAAGTGTTTTCATTCGGGCGCCACGGTGGCGTAGTGAGTAGCACGTTCGCCTCACAGCAAGAAAGTCGCTGGTTCAATCCCCAGCTGGGCCAGTTGGCATTTCTGTGTGGAGTTTGCATGTTCTCCCCGTGGTTGCTTGGGTTTCCTCCGGGTGCTCCGGTTTCCCCCACAGTCCAAAGACATGTGATACAGGTGAATTGGGTAAGCTAAATTGTCCATAGTGTATGTGTGTGAATGAGAATGTATGGATGTTTCCCAGAGGTGGGTTGTGGCTGGAAGAGCATCCGCTGCGTAAAACAAATGCTGGCTATGTTGGCGGTTCATTCCGCTGTGGCGACCCCGGATTGATGAAGAGACTAAGCCGAAAAGAAAATGAATGAATGAAGTGTTTTCATGCCCAAATAAAGAAGTACAGAAGAGACTTACATTTAAGAGCGACAGCGTCCCCTGCTGGTTCGGCGGTATGGGTTGCGTATATTACTGCCACCCTTCTTAGAAAGACTGAAAATACGGGAAAATGCCTTTACGGGATGATAGCGGGATAGAACTGTAAAATACGGGAGAATCCCAGGAAAACTGGAAGGGTTGACAGGAATGCATAGTTCAATAATTTCTCTGGTTAGAGCACCACTAGGCAAAAAAACTGTTGAATTATTTCAAAAAATTGTTTTTTTAATTTTCAAGAAAGCTACTACCACAACTACATTAATAATAAAAACTTTACAGTGAGATCCTATTAGTTAATATTATATAATGCATTAACTAACATTACATTAAAACAGTTTTTATTAATCATTGTAAATTTCAGTTGACAACTTAATAAAATAAGCATCACGGTGGCGAAGTGGGTAGCACCATCACCTCACAGCAACAGGATTGCTGGCTCGAGCCTCAGCTGCGTCAGCTGACATTTCTGTGTGGAGTTTGCATGATCTCCCCGTGTTGGCCTGGGTTATCTCCGGGTGCTCCGGTTTCCCACACAAGACATGCGCTATGTGAATTGATTCGTTGTGGCAACCCAAGATTAATAAAGGGATTAAGTCAAAAAGAAAACGAATGAATGAACTTAAGAAAAAAAAATATATAAAAAAGCAAACAAACAAAAACAAACAAACAAACAAACAAATATATAAATAAAAAAATAATTATAACTAAAAAAGAAAAAATATATTAAGAATTTAAATAGAAAATATTAATAAAAACACATAAAATAAATAAATATATAAATATATAAATATAAATGAAAAAATGAATTATAAAGATCAAATAAAAAAAATATAAAGAAAAAAATATTTGAAAAAAATAAATACAAATAAATAAATCTAAAAATATGTAAATAAAATCAATTGTAAAAAAAATTAAAAAATGTATAAATAAAAAATAAATCAATAAATATTGATTAAAAAACAAACAAATAAATATAAAAAATAAATTAAAAATGCTATAAAATAAATATTATATTTATAATAAAAATTAAAAGTAATATCACCAGTAGTTTAATCCAAAAATGTTTTAAAATTAAACACATAACTATCACCCATAAATTCAGAGAAACAAATTTTAAGTGGTCTATATATAATTTTTATATGCTCATGGATACATGTTCGTTTTACCCATAATTCATAAATAAAGACAAATTCCACAACATATAAGGGAAAAAGCAATAAAACCAAACCACCCTACCAGTGTAATAATTTACAGAATTCTCCACAGTCTGCATTTTTATGTTTCTGATTTAAGCATGAAAAGCTCACATTGATGCAAAACGTATCAGCGCTCTTGTGCTCCTCTTAAATAATCATTAGGTCCATGGTTGCAGATCCATTAACACACTTAACAGGATCAACGCACGCACACACACATAACATGTTGACACAGTACAAAGCCCTATACATCATCAACCTGTGTCTCGACCATCCTGTTTTAATTCAGGCCAAAGCGAACATCTGTTTCTCCTTAGGAAGCCAAATCCTCAGTAGTCTGCATTCAAACTACTGGCACCTATTCAACGCAAAACCCCCTGAAACCATGGCAGGGGCAAATGAATATTGTCAAAATTATGTTAAAAAGGATAAGTGTGCAGCAAAAACAGAGTGACAGCGCTATTATTCATCAAGCTGGAAAGAGTTTGTCAGTAATGCAGGGGACTGAAACAGTTAGAGCGCTGGCTTTTTTTAGTGATGACTAGTCTCTTCTTCACAAAGGAAGTCTAATTTGGGATTGTCCCAACAAGGTAAAAATGGGAGAGATTAATACATGTGCTCCGATACACATAAGTCATGGAAATCAATGGGAAAACACAATTTCTCAATTAAGATTTACAGCTACTAGGATATGATGCATCTTATGGCTGGTGCACATTGGCACAATTTGTGCTCGCATACAAAAATAGCTCTTTACACCAGTAAAGAGTTTGCATATTCTCCCTGTGTTGGTGTGGGTTTGCTTCTGGTGCTCTGGTTTTTCCCACAGTACAAACACATGTGCTATAGGTGAATTGAATATGAAAAGCTAAAAAGGCATTTATAAAGAATACAAGGCAATATATGCTGGATAAGTGGGCGATTCATTCCGCTGTGGCGACCCCTGATGAATAAAGGGACTTAGCCAAAAAGAAAAGGGGAAAAGCATCTCACAAGCAAACTAGAGAGATTGACGTGGGGTCTCTATGTTTGGTGTGAACCCAACATTACAACCTGGTGTTTTGCGGTTGGATGGTGCTCTTCGTTTAGTCACGAGACATTAAATGTTGGCAATCAGCACAAGTGAAAATTGTCCTGATGTGCACTACAGACGAACAATATGTTGATAAATTATCATTATCATGATGGTAATAATATATTCATTATTCATTTTACATAAAGAGCTGCAATGTTTTATGTTTTATGTTTATCTAAATTTAATAGGGCTGCAGTATCTGTATACCTGCATCTCTATTAGGTGCTATATGTTAGACTGGTCCAAAAGGGCAGCCTAGTGCATCAAAACATAGAACTGAAAATACTTATGGCAGGGTTAGAGACTAGCAAAGAAAATGAGAAAAGAAAAGTTAATTCATTTACAGTGTTTAAAAATGTTTAAAACTAAAGTGTCTAAATGTTTGCATCTTGACGTTTTACAGTTTTTTTTCTTTAGCCCGAATTTGTTTTAATTACATCAATAATATATATATTTTGTTTAGTGTGATCATTACATTTTAGAAATGATTTTCAAAAATCATTTGCATTTCTTTAGGGTAATTTTATAAATTGCAAGAAAGATCATTATCACAATAACTAGCATCATGACATATTTTCCAGCATCATGCAGCCCTAGTGGCAGGTTTGGTTAGATTGAACTGTCTGTGTGATTGCTTTGGTGTGATTGCTCTGCTGGTGAGGTTCAGTTGAGTAGATGTAAACACTGCAATCTGACTACACCGAGACTGAAAAAGAATTTTTTTTGGTCCACTTCCAAAAAATGGAGTTCAACTGAAATATGGACCAATGACATCTAAACAACCCCAAAATAGGACAAAGTCAAAAAAATGGAAACATAAAAAGGCTCAAGTATGTCTGTTTTTTCTTGTCAACAAAGGATTTCTTGGTGTTGTTTCAAGTCCTTTAGACATTTTTGGCCCATTTTCACTGAGTGGTAGAGTACAGTACGGGTCACCTTTATCAGGCTTGTGTTTCCACTGCCAAAGGGCACCAGTGGTACCCTTTTGGTGGGCGTGGTGTATGACAGAAAGTTTCAGTTGACGTTATTCTCGCTCGAGGAAATGTCTACAGTAAAGCTGTATGGGTCGTTCACATATCATACAAGAAGCACTACTCACAAAACAGATGCTTTATACACATAAATACTTGTGTATAAATGTCCATTACCAAGCTTTCTATGAACATGACTTGATTATAACTGCAGATCAATGACAGTGCAAAATACCCTACTGTAACATCTGCGATTAAATAAGATAAATAAAAAATTATATATATATATATAATAACTAAGAAGTACAGCTTTTCCTAGCATCGCACAAATATTTGCTGAAACAGGAAGTTTCAGTCGTGCTTATACAAGTGAGCTAAAGATGAACAAACAAACCTAGCGCTGCCTTGTGCAAAATGAAACAAGTTTATAGAAACAAATGCCATTCACAACAGCAAACAATGAGAAAAACGAATCGTCACGATTAACTTGAGCTTGGCATTTTGAGGTAAATACGCCGACAGGATGAATGGATCTCCGCCAAGCCAAAACCTTGAGGCTAATCCACAGCAAAGAGAAACGTAGGACACGCTCTTCTTTTTTTTGGCCAATTTTTTTTTAGATAACATGCTCAATCACATTCAGTTTGACCTGATAGCTAAAACACATGGATAACAAGACACTCCAGTGCCCGGTGAACAGGTCTGAACGGCTAGTTTTAAGCCTGGCACTAAATAAAAGGATGCTAACGCCCACTTGTACCAGTTATGTGCCAAATTACTTCATTTTTAATTATATGGTGCTCATTGTGTGCCATTAGGAAGGCACATAAAACACTATGAATATAAATGATAGGTATTTATATTTCACAGCTTCAAAAAACGACATGAAGACAGATGATTATCCAAGTCTAAACAGGTTAATTCCCATGTGGTTGAAGGTCTGTTTTTCTTTAAGCTCTTCTGTGTTGGTTGTTTTTTGTTGTGCTGAAATTTGACCTCGGAAGAGGAAGCCAATGGGAATTGAAGCACTTATAAAGGATCATGAAGGTCATTTACTATCGTTTTGATAAAACGATCCTGGCAAAAGGAATGTAACAACTGTGGCAGCTACATTCAACAGTAAGTAAAAATGATTATGCTATGAAAACTTAAGCTCTGTAAAAAAGACTCGAGGCTATAGAAAACAGAGACATCCTAAGCCATCCATAAGCTATGATTTGAAAGTAAAAAAAAAAAATTTGAAAGATGATGAAACAATGGTGACTGCACTTGTGGAATAAAATGAAATTAAATTAAATGAAAATAAATAAATAAATAAATAAATAAATAAATAAATAAGATAAAATAGTGATGAAACAATGGTGACTGCACCTGCAAAATAAAATTAAAAAATAAGTAATAAAATTTAATTAAATAGGCGACAAAACAATAGTGACGGCACTTGCAAAGTAAAATAAAATAAAATAAAAAAACAATGGTGATGGCACTTGCAAAGTAAAATAAAATAAAATAAAAAAAACAATGGTGATGGCACTTGCAAAAATAATAAAAAAATAAGAATAAATAAAATAAAATAAAATAGGTGATGAAACAATGGTGACGGCACTTGCAAAATAAAATAAAATGAAATGAAATAAAATAAAATAAATGATGAAACAATGGTAATGGCACTTGCAAAATAATAAAAATAAATAAATAAATAAAATAAAATAGGTGATGAAACAATGGTGACGGCACTTACAAAATAAAATAAAATGTAATTTAATTAAATTAAAAAATAATAATAATAAAATTTAAAAATAAAATAAAATAAAATAAAAACAAAACAAAAAAAAACAAAACAAGTGATGAAACAATGGTGACTGCACTTGCAAAATAAAATATAATTCTAGAAACGGTTTAGGGGCTGTTTGTCCAAATAAATTATTTACAAATTTATCTGAGATGGCATCAAAAGAATCCAATCCTAATCTAAAATCTAAGGTAAATTATTTTAAATTCAGTCTTATAACAAAAGCTTCAGATAAGTAATACTGATAGTTTTACATTTTTCTAGAAAGTTTGAAATAAAACAAATTCCAACAAACTTAAAATATAACCCCACCCCAAATAAAAAAAAATAAAAAATAAAAATAAATAAATAAAAATAAATAAAACTTTAAAAGATAAGTTTCATAGAATAACTTGTGTCTTAAATATGTCACTTAACAAACATTATACATTCAATAAAGTCTGACCTTTCACTTTCTTTTATCTACATTGTGATTTGTACAGATCATGCCACAATAACGAGAGATTCTTAAAACTTAGAACTTAAACACAGAAATAAAGGAAAGGCAACAAAGGTAATTCACAAAAAAACTACCCAAAAATCATCTTGAGTCCCCTGTGGTAATAACCAACAGCACTGAGTTATAATGTATACCAGTTAAAAAGTTCAAGCTAATCTGTCCTGGTGAGATGAAAACACATGAGGTTAAAGACTGCACACATCACTTTAACCTCTGGATGAATGCACCTATAAATAGTTAGTTTTACCTATAAATAGAACATGTTTCCCTTTGGCATACACTGAACAATCCACAAATAAAACGAACCGAAATTAACCTAATCGTTAATTGTAAAAAAAGTCACGCAACTACATAACACCGCAAATAAAATAAAGACTGCCTACAGCTTAAGTTTATAACTGCCTCGGAGAATGAGATGAATTCCAACCAAGCGCGTTTGAGATGATATACGAGCCTTTACAGATATATTTGACATATATTGCGCTCGTTTGCCAATGCTCTGGAATATCACAAGACATCCTGCTGTTAAAACTCCAATACCAGCGTACTTCATTACATATCATGAGCTTATAGGAAGGACGCCAGCGCGATCCGCCGGTTGAGATTTAAGACAGCTACATACGTTGAATATTAAACCCATTTATTTGGGGTGTGTTTGGAGCGACCCGTCAAATGTTATATTCCTCCAAACTCTCTAATCGAGTCACTGGCTCTGCCCTCGGGCTCTTTCTAGGTGGAAAACATGAGTAATTAAATTCAGAGAACATCAATCAATGCCTCGGATTGAAATAACTACCGCTTGACATCATCCGAAATGAGCTGTGTAACATGGCAAAGAATGTGCTATGCAGAAATGTTGATTTTAATTAAAATGAAATCGGTCGATAAATTCAGTAGATAAAAGCGAATTATGTCTTCCTATCCTTCACAACATGCTTTGTTAACATGGCTAACTCAATAAAAATGGGCCAGATGAATAGCTCTGGGGAGAGAACGACTATATAATTTTTCTGGTTTCTCTAAACAGTGGAGAGGAATAACTGAAGATCGTCCAAAAGAAACGACGAGGACATTTTTCCGTTTATTTACAGCTCCGATAAAAGGTGCTTAAAAGCCTTTATAGCCTTTAAAAGTGTGAGGGAAACGGGTTCACGAATGAACCACACAGCATCATACAGTTTCACAACGTGCGGCTTATGCAATGGTTTTTTTATCGTGGCAGAAAACACTGCAATTGTATAAACAATTTCCTTGTCTTTTGATTGGCCGTCATTAACGGACAGCTAAAGTCAAATGTCGAGTCGCTCGGGTGACAAAGAAAAAAGTGTTTCAGTAAACAGCCTTTGCTCTGCGTTGTTTTCAGATTGACATGAGAGCAATAAGAAAAGTAGAATAATCAGATATCAATCTACACCCATTGTAATTGCTTACGGGTGGATCAAAACACTTGCCAGATCTGAAATTATAAATGGCTAATGTACACATATAATCTCAAACATCTGGAAGATTGATGCTTAAAATGTTTGCCTTGTTGTTTATTAAAAAAATGGCAACAGGAAACAGATTATGGAGTAACTTGTCATTAATTTTTCTTAAAGTTTAAATCAAAGTGTACAATAAATGGATAACTTCCTGGATAAGTACAATAGTTTCTGTCTCGATTTCTGGCCTTAAAATTGACACAGTAAAAATGAAGCCAACTCAAGTGAATTCATTTTCAAATGTGTCCCAAGTGCTGTTTGATGAAGGGATTGTTTTTCTAGGCCTACATGTTTTCAAACGGTAGTCTTAATTTCTAATAAATCATTTCTTTTCCCAGAGATGGGTTGCAGCTGGAAGGGCATCCGCTGCGTAAAACAAATGCTGGATAAGTTGGCGGTTCATTCTGCTGTGGCGACCCCAGATTAATAAAGGGACTAAGCCGAAAAGAAAATGAACGAATGAATGACTGAATGAATGAATAACTCGTTTCTTTTGACTTTGCCATGAAGTGCATAATATTTCACTTGTTTATTGTTCTAAATATTAATAAAGCTTAAAGTCCTTTACTACACCCCAAAAAAAAAAAAAACAAACATTTTTTCTTTGTTTAAACTACTTATTTAAATTAGATTAAACACAATTCTTGAGTTTTCTTGGGGACAACTTGATGGGTGTTTTTTGGAGACAAACAATAAATTGTTTTATATTCAATCCACTTAAATTTCTAAAAATAGAATAAAACTTAAATTATTTCATGAACCAAAATGATGATCATGCAAACACTAAAAAGATCATACTTTTAAGCTGTTCTCTTGACATTAGATGAACATTAAACTGTGAAGGAAGTGCAAAAAAGCCCCCAGATCTAATATTCAGATTTGTTAATGAGCATTTTGTTTTCCAATCAGATTAGATCATATTGACCAATCAGAGCAGAGTAAAGACAGCCAGAAAGGTGGGGTTTACAGCTTCAAAGAGCTGAGACTGCAAAAAATAACAAATATGAGAAAATAAAGTGTTTTCAACCTTGGATGAATGGTCAACCTCAACAATAGTTTAGCAGCGGTGCTTTAAAGGGGACCTGTTATGCAAAAGTCATTTTTATAAAGGGTTAAAACACAGTTGTGTGGCAACAGCGTGTGAAAATAGCCAGATCTAATAGTAAAAATTAAATAATCTATATTTTTTATAATCACACTTGATAAAAACAGTCTGCAGAAACGTTTTGATTGACATTCTTCCTTTGTACATGCCATTAGAAGGGGAAAGCCCCACCAATTAGTGATATCTCTCCCTCATTAGCATTAACAGCCCTGATTAAGAAGCAGCCATCCGCCATTCGAGTTTTCACCTGCTGAAGATAATATCAGTGACTAAACATTTTCAGTTTATCCACAGAGATAACATTAGTCCTGTTTTGAATCTGCTGCTACGCTGATGCGCAGGCATTTGTAGCTCCGCCCTCTTTTGAAAAGAGCACAATCTCATTTAAGGGTCTTCAGAGACTTAGCTTACATCTCATAAAAGGGGCAAAATAGGTCCTCTTTTAAGTCAGCAAATTGCACAATAAATATGTACTGTATGTTTCTCCATATTTCCTTCCAGAAACGTGTAGCACATTTGATTGTGTACTGCGGTTGATAAACGCACAGATGAGAAATGAAATTGGATGAAAGATACGACAATGACAGACATTCAGAGTTCTAATCCATCCAAATATAACATTTTTAATAAGCCTAAATTGCAGCTGTAGATGCATATCTACAGTTGGAACACATTTGGTGATTTCACTGGAACAGACAGCGAACCGCAGAATAGCAAAAGGGAGGTAAAGTGCACAGCTGTGTGTGGTAGAAAACATAGCCACTCCATGGAGCTGGTAAGTCAAATTTCAGCAAAACCCCACTCATTATAACACGCACAAACAAAAACACAAACTTCTACTAGGAATTGAAGATGCTTACAAGTGATTTCTGCACATATTACAAAGTCCTGTCTTCGAAGGAAGAGGATACAGGTACTTGACTGGCCTGCCTACAGTCCCGACCTTTCACCGAAAGAGAACGTGTGGTGCATTTTGAAGCACAAAATGCGACACCGAAGACCTCGCACTGTTGGCCACCTTAAAAGCCCTATCATACATCTGGCACAAGAAGGCGAAAGACTTGTTTGGTGCAATTTGTTGCTATATTTCAGACCAACGCAACCCTAATTTTCACATTTTGCACCATGTTATTTAAATTGCAAATCTATTTGCGCCACTTTCTGGACTCATGAGAGTTACGGTCTAAAAAAGGAGGTGTGTTAAGTTGCATTGTTGGCACATTGCTATTTTGGGGAACTGAAATAGACTGATCCACTGACCAACTGAAAGCTGGTCTAAAGTCCAGTACAGGGCGTGTTAGTTTTGTGCCTATGTAGGTCCAAACACTTATACATTGCTTAATACACACTGCAAATATCTTTACATATGAAAAAAATAAAAGGATTAAAATGGTTCAAAAAAAATATTATTTTTCTACATAAATATAAGAACCACTGCCTCCATCCCTTCTTCATGTCAGGGGGCTTTTTCAGTTTATTCATGACAATTTGCATTTTTATAATTTTTTTTTTATTAGCAGTATTATTAATTACATGCATATTTATAATTGTTTTAATAACACCTGTCGGGTTTTGGAGATGTATGCATTACTATATGGGGCAAAAGAATAGAATGTGTGTTTGGACATAACTTTTTTTAGACCACACTTCGTTATTATTGTTCATTTATTCGTTTGCTGAAAATTGGAACTGAATTTAGAATCGTTTAGAAACAAATGAAATTAATTATGTAGGCTAATGGATGTCTTCAGTGGAGTGAGTTCCCACCGTTAAAAGTAAAAAGTAAAGAGAAGGTAAAGAGGCAAATGGAGGAGGCTCATTCTTTATCCTCATGCTGCAGATTGTTTGTTTAACTGTTTTCTCACTAGTGAAGCGTTCAGTTTTTCCACAAAGTCCCGCCATGTAATAGCAAATGTGCCATGGTGCAACACAACTGACTCTTAAAGGGAATGGGAGATGAGACTCTGATTGGTTTAATGCATTAATAGAATAAGCACAACCCTGTTAGACCATGTGCCAGGGCGCAAAGCATATTTTTTGGACATGGGGTTAATGCAGTTGCACCATGCGCTTTAGACTTTGCACATACAGTAGATTGTTAAAATAGAGCTCCAAGACTTGTTTATAGAAAGAATGGAACAAAATTACACCTGAAACACTTTATCACTTGGTGTCTCCCTAAATCTTTTTTAAGTGTTCTGAAAAATGAATAGCAACATTACAAAGTGGTAAATGCTTTACTTTTCCAACTTTTTTTTTTTAAATGTGTTGCAAGAACCAAAATTGAAATGAATGTTTATTTTGAAATAAATATATAAGAGTCAATCATGAGAAACACATTAAATAGTGTTTGTTGTATTCTCTGCAACGAAATACAAGGTCAAAGTAAATTTAAATATGACTTCTTTCTTTTTATATTTGCGTTTTCTACACTGCCCCGACTTTTTCTGATTTGTGGTTGTATAAATGACACCAATGTAAGATATTAAAAGGAATGAAAAACAGCACAGCATGTACAGCAGGACAAAAATGATGCGTAATCAGCAAGCGTGAATGAGAGCAAGACCAGAGATCCAACGCAATTCATACATCACTAAGGAATGCAACACAACAAAAAACAACACGTCCTCTCCCCCGCACGCCTGCCAAGAGATCCCAAACAGCACTGCAGACTCCCTGTTGCTCAACTGCGCTCTCAGATTGTGTTGAAAACATGTCTGCTTTTTTCTGTCAACTACTGGGGAAAAAAAGGGGGCCTTAAACTACAAGTTTCCCGGACCTCTCAAATGCCAGGATGGAGGAGGCACGCTATATTCGCTTTAGCCATGAGGTTTCTCAATGAGCTGAGGCATTGAGTTATTTATCCTTAACGACTGGCAGAACTTGAGCAGGGAAGGTTGTGCCAACTGGCGATGTGTACGAGTGTTGAGATTCACCAGTTTAATATGTATATGCAGATATATCAAAGAACGTCATCCTACACCAAGGACATTTCAAGTGATGGAACAACCTGAAAGGAGGACTTGGATAGAGTGAAAATGGGTTCCTCAATAGTGCAATTATTTTTGAATTGCATGATTTCAGTTGTGGATATTGCATGTGCTTTCTACTCAGAAAGTATATAAGAAGTGAAATAAGACACATGTACTGCAGATATATGAGATTGTACGTTCATTTGTGTCAGTTATAATGTAAAAGGCTGGTAACCTGAAACTGTTACAATGTAAAATGCAGGTAACTTGAAACGGTTACCTTAAATCGCTACTTCAAGTTGAATCAAATCATTAAAATTAGTGATGTGTATAGTAGGCGCAAGTTTAGTGATGTTAAATAATATTTTTGCTATTTTTTCAGTATATGTAAGAATACATTATTGACCTATAATAACGTATGTTAGTTTAGCTGTCTAATTATGAGTTTGATTGTGGAGTAGTATTCATCAGACATAGTGGCTTACCTATAGAAACTTCATTCATTCATTTTCTTGTCGGCTTAGTCTCTTTATTAATCTGGGGTCGCCACAGGGGAATGAACCGCCAACTTGTCCAGCATATGATTTACGCAGCGGATGCCCTTTCAACTGCAACCCATCTCTGGGAAACATCCATAAACACTCATACAATTTAGCCTACCCAATTCACCTACCGCATGTCTTTGGACTGTGGGGGAAACCGGAGCACCCGGAGGAAACCCACGCAAGAACATGTGGAGCCATGGGGAGAACATGCAAACTCCACACAGAAATGGCAATTGACCCAGCCGGGGCTCGAACCAGTGACTTTCTTGCTGTGAGGCGAACGTGCGACTCACTACGCCACCATAGCGCCACCTATAGAAACTAAAATGGTTTACAAAAATGTGTGACAAGCAATCACATGTACTGATCTTTGAACTTTGGATGGTTGTTGTTTTAAACCATTTTATTAATGATGCTTTATTCAGTTAGGATGCAGTAAATTAATCAATAGCAAAAGTAAATCAAGTAAATAAATACATTTTTCCAATTCAAATGTTGTTTTTTTCATTTAAAAAACAAAAATATAATTTAAAATGTACCACAATATCCACAAAAATTCAACGAGACTACTTTTTTTGAGAAAGAAATGGAAACAAAGTCATGACATGTGGCCAAGTATGGTAATCCTACTCTGTATTTGTGCTCTGCATTTGACCCATCCAAGTGCGCACACAAAGCACTGAACACATATACACACGCCCTCCCACCACAGTGGCAGCACAGGGAGAAGCTTAGGAATCAGTGCCTTGCTCAAAGGACCTACCTCAGAGAGGTGAGAGCGTTAGTTATTCACTACTAACACCCACAATCCCTGTTGGACCTGGGATTGAAACCTGCAACCTTCCAATCACAATCTGTTCGTCTCTAACAACTCTCTAACCTATAGGCTATAGCTGCAGCATTGATGATAAGAAATATTTCTTGTCCACCAAATCAGAACGATTTCTGAAGGTTTATATGATGAATAAAACACACAATATATAGTTTTTATTGTATTTTTGGTCAAATAAATTCATCCTTTGTGAGCGTACGCCTTTCGTTCACTCTCTTTCAGTTTACTCCCTGCCTTAGAGTTCGCCACATCAGAATAACCTTTAGACCTCATTCAAAACCCTTAAAATAATAAAATCTAACCAACATCACACATTCGAGTATAGTAGAGTAAGTTTAAACCTTAGTGCACTTTTTACATTTAATCTACTTACAAATATAAAACTGAGGTAATAGTGCTGGTTAAACCACAACATGGTTTACTGAATTCACCACAGCAGGGCCTAATTATTTAGGTTGTTGCCCTTTGACCTTCTAATTGCAAGAGCAAACCATTACCGGCCTACCCCAACTCTGTACCGTTTTGACTAGTGAAACAAAACAGACCACAATTGCTTCTAATTACTGCAACAAGAGCAGTGATTAATAACAAAACTATGTAACACTGTGAAATTAACCTCAAGTCTGAGAGGGATGGCCATCATTTGTGTATGGACACCTCACGCAAAGTCACGTCACAATATCATGGTAGTGATTTGATCCTTTAGGCACATTTCTGATATATGATTTAAGCAGTTTTGCAAGCAGTTTTAAAAAAATAGCAATGACTTATAATTTAGTTATCTCATTTAGTTTCATGTCAAGGTAATAGTATTATTAGCCCTACTGTGAATTTTGTTTTATTTTATTACCAAATAATCTTTAACAGAGCAAGGAATTATTCACAATATTTCCTATAATATGTTTTTCTTCTGGAGAAGGTCTTATTTGTTTTATTTCCGCTAGAATAAAAGCAGTTTTTAATTTTTATAGCAATATTAATAGCTCCCTTATGCATTTTTTTGATCGTCTACAAAACAAACTACTGTTATACAATGACTTGCTTAATTAATTAACATAATCAACCTAGTCAAGCCTTTAAATTGCACTTCAAGCTGAATAATGGTATCTTAAAAAATGTCTATTATGTACATTACCTGACAGAAGTATTGTCGCCTCTCCAAGTTTTAGGAACAACAAATAATAACTTGACTTCTAGTTGACCAATTGGTATGAGAAGTATATGAAAAACAAAGGCTTCTAGATTACGCTTATTTTAGCAAAATTAAATATGATCAAGCCTTGATTTTTAATTATTTAATTAGGACAGTAAGGTCTGACTTTGCTTAGACAAAAGTCTTGTCACTGAACAGAAATAATGTACAGTATAGAATATAAAATTATGGTGCAGTGGAAAAAGAATTAATGAACTCCCATGTATGACTCCCATGAACTTGGACGACAACATCCATACATCTCTGCAATGACTCAAATAACTTATTAATAAAGTCATCTGGAATGGCAAAGAAAGTGTTCTTGCAGGACTCAGAGAGTTCATCAAAATTCTTTGGATTCATCTTCAATGCATCCTTCTTCATCTTACCCCAGACAGGCTCAATAAGTTTCTCGTCTTGTGACTGGGCTGGCCAATCCAATGGAGGAGTATGAGGAGTGCTACTGTATCCTGCTGAAGAATTTGCCCTCTCCTGTGGTTTGTAATGTAAAGTTCAGTACAAATGTCTTGATACAGTACCTCAGGCTGTTGATGTTGCCGTCCACTCTGCAGATCTCTGCATGCATCATACTGAATATAACCCCAAACCATTATTTTTCCTTCACTAAACTTGACTGATTTCTGTGAAAACCTTGGGTTCATGCAGGTTCTATTAGGTCTTCTGCAGTATTTGTGATGATTGGGATGCAGTTCAACAGATGATTCATGGGAAAAGAAAATCTACCTTCTGCCACTTTTCCAAATGATCAACTAGATGTCAAGTTTTTATTTGTTGCTCTTACAACTGGGATCGACAACAAAACTTTTGTCAGGTAGTGTACTTTCATCATGGCAAGTTTAAAGAAATCAGAAATTAGTTATTAAAAAGTATGTTAAGAAATGTGTTGGGGAAAAAATCTTTGCGTTAAACAGAAATTGGGGAAGAATAAAGATGTGGGCTAATAATTCAGGAGGGCTAATTCAGACTTTTCAATAAAAACACAGCTAGTTTCTACTTTAAAATTTTATTATTGTGACATTTTTTTTACAGTTTATTCATAAAAGTGCATGAGCAAATCTCTCAGAAGTGGACGCAGTTTACTTTAGATGTTAATGTGGCGTTACAATTTTCACCTTGGATAATTTCTTCAACACTGATATTTTGAAGAAAGTTCACATCTGAATTCATAGCTTACAGCTGTGTACACACGCCAACCCACTGCATCACCAACCAGACCTGTAGAAAGAAACTGCGTCGAGGCAAGAAATCCAAGAGAGAAAATTATTAAAAAGGAGAAGGCTAGAAAACAAATGCCTTTTTTCCACCGCCACTATTTTCGTCTGAATTATCACAGAAGCCATCAGGGACCTGTGTAAATTCCAGAGGTTGTTGGGTAATGCATTTGGTTTTCTCCATGCTTTGACTAGCTTGGCTCAACTGATCCCAAATAAACTCTGGCTGCATCCCAACTCGAATTAGTCACTCGATCTAATGCTTTTTGGCTGCAAGTATGCCGAAAATGTTCTTCGGTGGACATTCATTAACTTTCAGGTTTTTGGAGAGGAGAACGAGGGTCTTCCCTGTCATAAATACCAGCTGAAAAGCCTATAAATCAGCTTGAGTGGTGTTGACTTGGTGGTCAGTGGTCCATTTGATTTAAGCATCCACACAATTCATGACTCATTTGTGCTTTAAAAGGATACACGTCGAGATGGAAGAGGAATCCTTGCATGAAATCATTGTGGCTATTATAAAAAAAACACCACTGAGAGACTATAACCAGAGTTCTGGATGAGCAAACAAGAAAGAATTTGTATGATAGTCACAAAAACAAATCCACAAACAAAGGACTGGCATGTTGACCACCGTTTGATCTGTCGCCATTAATCCCCCTTGGACATCGTAAAAGACACAACGGAGAACAATGCAAAGGATTTCCTGTTAAATCGCCCTTTTCGTTTCATGGGTCAACAACGCCAATATCCGATTCCCCAGAATTTCACGAGCTGGTGGACAAAACTGTTTGCTCGACAGTGTTTTTGGGCCTGATGAGCCACTTTGAGCTGATTGATGAAGACTTTCGCTGACATGAACCATCTGGTCAACTTAACCAAGAAGGGCATTAATCACGGTGAAATTGCGTAATATTTCTGTCTAAGTCATAAAATTAAATGTACTGGAATCCCATAGGGCAGATGCTCAGCGTGATTCGCATCAATTACTTCCAGCTTGTGTCTTTTGAATATTAAAGGGGAGGACAAAGCCTTCATAAAATGCTTGTTGGACACAAATCATACTTAGAGATTTTTGCAGTAAGGTCTCTGACGTCTTTCGGTTGTGTTGCTGTATTTCATAAGTGTGAATGTAGAAGTTCATGCTCATGATAAACATAGTTTAGATAAACTGTTCCTGATGAAATATGAACACTGGCAAAGTCTAAATCAATTAAACATGATGGATTTTGAAAATCCAATCGCAATAACAACTGCAAACAACCTTGTATGCGAGCAAATTACTTTGCTCCAACAAAAACTGTCAGTCAAGTTGTTGTTTTTTTAATCTGTACTGCACTTTTCCCTTCACCAGCCTGTTCTAAATACGGTTTATACACGTCTGTGAACTTGCATAACAAACAATATTCGTATATTCTGTATGTATATTCCAATGTGTGTTTAAGAAGACAACATCTGTTGGAGAAAAAACAAGGACAATAGCTAAACTCCTTTTTCATTACCTTGATCTGCTTTAACACAATCTACATTATATACACTTTATTAAACATGTACACATGGACACCTATATGCTATATAATTGCAGGTTAACTGTGTTTATATTATAAATTTAACTGTAAAAAGCTATTGAAGTTATTAGTAACTAATACTGTTACTACTAACCTTAACTTTCCCAGAATTTGATTGTAATGCAATAATGTGCACCTTTTGTAAAGCTGCTTTAAAAGAATAGTTATTATGAAAAGTGCTATGAATTATAGAAATAAAGATGAATTGAACATCTAAATGAAAAACAAAACTAAAAGAATGATGACATTTCAAACTCTCAGGGGTGAGTAGAACTGAAGGGGTTACATTGGTGCCATGACCCGGATGGGAAAGAGGTTTATGGGGGTGAGTGTAACTGAGGCCAGCTAGTAAGAGCTGTGCGAGTTAACCTTAATCCTCTGGTCTCAAAAAAAGTCATGCTAGTGAGTGACCCTTGAGGATACTCAGAGCAGTGCCTCCCATGCTGGAGCCACCAGTTTAAAATCCCTGCAAATCCCATTTAGGCTGGGAAAGCAAAACCAGAAGAGTTAACATATGATTTAGGGTGGTGAGTGTAGTCGAGGCTATAGGCAGTAAGAATTGTGCATAGTTTAAACTTCACCTTTCCTCATGCAGTACATTAAATTAATGCCAGAACCTGTGGTTTTAATGTTATTTTTAGACAGTCCCTCCACGGAGTTCCCACTTTAAGCCAAACATTGCATTCCCTGATTTTAACTGACATTTCTAATGAATGAAAAACATGTCGCTACTGTGCTTTCCAGTTATAGCTTGATTGTCATTTTGCATGACTTTAATGCAAGTGAGAACAACAATGGATAATTTATCTCTGATCTTGAAAAGTAAATCTGTCGTATGGATGCAAAATGCTACTCCTATATTTAATAGCCTGTTCTGCAAACTTTACATTTAACTTTTCAGGTTTTACTTTTCCATGGTTATTCTGAAGCCAAAGCTCTTAGAACTTTTATTATCCTGGCATGCGAGTCTTAGTTAACACTACAGGTAGAGTCTTGTGCATATGAATTAAGTAAATGAGAGGGAAAGGAATAAAACGGAGCTGAAAAATGTCTAACTACTGTATAACAACAGGTGTGAAAAACTGTGATATAAAAAAAAACTGTAAATAAATTACATTTTGTCAAATTTAAGATACAATTTAAAGTGATAAACAAAAATCCCCAACATTCCATGACTTGGTCAAAAAAAGATAAATATATTCCATGACTTCTAATGTCTGAAATAGACCTGTTACAATTCCATAATAATCGCAGAAATTCTATGACCCGTGGGAACCCATTCTCCAGGATTTAGCAGGGGCATATGTTTTTTTTAATTTGTGGTCTAAAATTACTGATTTTATGACTGCTTTTCTCAATATTGATAGCATTATTAGCTTTAATTCTTGGGTTTTGCTGTGAAAATACATAAAACTCATTCATTCATTCATTCATTTTCTTTTCGGCTTAGTCCCTTTATTAATCCGGGGTCGCCACAGCGGAATGAACCGCCAACTTATCCGGCATTTGTTTTACACAGCGGATGCCCTTCCAGCCACAACCCATCCCTGGGAAACACATCCATACATTCTCATTCTCACACATACACTATGGACAATTTAGCTTACCCAATTCACCTGTACCGCATGTCTTTGGACTGTGGGGGAAACCGGAGCACCCGGAAGAAACCCACGCAACCACAGGGAGAACATGCAAACTCCACACAGAAATGCCAACTGGCCCAACCGGGACCTGCCCCAACCGGGGATCGAACCAGCGACCTTCTTGCTGTGAGGCGAACGTGCTACTCACGCGCCACCGTGGCGCCACATAAAACTCATGTAAAACTTATTTTTTCTTTTAAGAAATTGCACCCACAAAATCCTGAAGTGACCTGCCTCCAATGTTAGAGATGGCAGTTCAAATCAGTGTGGGAGAAGAATCGCAGGAGTAATCAGATGGTTTTGAGGTGTGATTGTACTATTTAATAAACCTCACCTTTTCGCAAGGCTGTGCTGAACTGAAAGGTTTAAAATGGTGCCATGACCCGGACACGAGTGAGGTTTAGAGGGTGAGTGTAACACCTAGTAGAAGAGTTTACTATTCTGGACTTGAAGCTCAGTAGCAACTGAGGTAAAGTGTTGGATCTTTTAGAGCAGGGGTGTCCAAACTACGGCCCGCGGGCCATCTGCGGCCCGCAATCAGTTTAGTGGCGGCCCGCGAGGCTTTTTATGAATATTAATAGAATCTGGCCCGCTGTACAAAAATAAACGTAGTTCAATAAATAACCACCGGGTGTCGCTATCATGCACCTTCAATTAGGCAGCATTTTCTGTTATGACATAAAACGAATCGACCAAACTGAGGGAAATATAATTGATAACCACGTTTTGGTGAGCCATGGCACAACCAAGAAAAAGTAAAATCAAAAGCACAACATCACTGTTCACATTAACAGAGTTTATGGTGAGTAAAATATATTTTATGATTTTAAAATGTAGAAAATAATTCCATAATAATACCACGCACACACACATACATACATACATACATACATACATACATATATATATGTTTTATATATATAGTTTTAAAACCATCAAAATTTTCTGTTATACCGTTCCTAAGGTATGTGTAAGACTTTATTCACATTTTTTTAACGTCAACAGTATGTCCATCAGAAAAGATATCCAAAGATGCCACTTTAAATTGTAAAGAAATCTGTGTTTTTGAAACTATCGAAGAAAGCTGTCAGTGATCCATTTGAATTATTTAGCCTGACATGTTTACTGCTCTAAATATTATAAATGTTTCTCAATATAATATTTTGTATTCAAACTTGTGTTTTTTTTTACCCAGACATTTTAAAAGAATACATTTTAGAGCAGTAATCACAATACCATGAAACCGTGATATTTTTATCCAAGGTTGTCATACTGTCAGAATGCCCATGCCTAGGTGTGTGTAAAGACCATGTAAAAGTTAATTAACTGATCTAACCAGCCTACAACCTCTTTGTTTACATGTTGTTACAAATATTTCTTACAGCAAGGTAAACAGAACCAGAGGGCCACATTTTATTAAGAAATGTTTAATTGTATTAAGAACAATAATGTCACAGTATAATTAAAGTATTCCTCTAGTTTTTACTTGTTCCCTGTTGTGATTTGCTAGAATGTCTCACAATCTGAAATATCGTTATGACTTTTTAATCCTCTTTTCTTCATCTACGTTAAGCTGCTTTGGCACAACCTACATTGAAAATTAGCTAGAAGCTACAAATAATTCGATTCTAGTTACATTGTGAGTATAGGGCAGGGCTACCTGTTTGTCCAAAAATGTATGTAAGGGTCAAACCAGAAAACTGGGGTGTTCTGGAAAAAAAAATTCATTTAGCTTGAAACCCCAAATCTTAAAGCACTTGAACAATGTCAGGAGTAGGTAACCAGTCCCCTTGTGAAGCAGACTGACTTGGTTTGAGCTTTTGGTGTGTATGCCAGACACATCTGCAGTTGTTCAAGAGAGCTTTTGGACATGTCTGGGTTGAAAATCTCACTATGATCTTGTTTCTTTTAATGGTACAAATTTAGAAATAAACTCCCCAGTGGCCACTGGACATTTAAAGAGAACTAAAGGGTCGAAAAAAGACGTGCGTCCGGACTCTAGCGGTTTCCCAGTTTGTTTAAAAGGTTCGGCTGATAATTAAAACGCTTTCTGCTGGCGATGAACAAGTGCTTGTGGTCAGATGAACTTGATGTTTAAGTTCATGGCTGGGTTTCTGTCCTAGAGGGGTTAGTGAGAGGAAAAAAACTGGAAGCGTTAATATGATATGTCCTTCGTCTGTTTGGTTCCCTTTGCCTTTTGCCCTGGAATGCTTCAACTTCAGAGCTTAGAAACCACTGGAAATATTTGGACGAGCAACCAAGACCCAAGTTCCCTAAAATCACCTCCAATATATTCTGGAAAGGCCAGTTCATATCCATTTTGATCTGGCTTCACAGTGTTGTCCCTGAGCCCAGTCCCGAGAAACAATACATCTATTAATCCAAAACTGTAGTACTAACTCACTTTGTATGCCGCAGTTCATTGAAAACAAAGACTAATACATTCTGTGGCACTCTATCAGCAACTGCACAGCAGCCTTTCAGAATACACTGCTCTCTTCTGTAAACCATATGAGCCAATAAATCTTAACGTAATTAATCTTTGGCACTTGTTTGAGCAATTTAAATGCTTTCAGGTCAGAGCTGTCAATTTCATGTTAATTTAAAGCACTGATTGGTTACAAGAAAATCATTTTTAACTTGCATGTACTTTCAATTAATATTTTTCATTCATTTATTAATTCATTACTTCATTCATTAATCTTCCTTCGGCTTAGTCTCTTATTTATCAGGGGTCACTACAGCAGAATGAACTGCCAACTATTCTGGCATATGTTTTATGCAGTGGATGCCTTTTCAGCCACAACCCAGTACTGGGAAACACCCATACACTCTCACACTCATATACTACGGCCAATTTAGTTCATCTAATTCACCTACTGTATAGCACATGTCTTTGGGCTGTGGGGAAAACCCGGAGGAAACTCAAGCCAACACAGGGAGAATATGCCAAATCCATACAGAAAAGCCAACTGGCCCAGCCTCAAACCAGTGACCTTCTTGCTGTGAGGCCACCGTGCCACCCAATATTGTACAATTTACAGTAATTATTTAGACAAATGCCATTATCATCAAACACATGCATACTGGAAAACAAAATGTTTTTAAACGCATGCATAGTTTCTGTGACAAAGTTCTCAAAAAGAACAATAGATCACTGACTGATGGACAGAATCACTCAGTCCTACATTGCTGGCCAATTTTCGCAGCATTCAACCTCCAGAATGGATCGCAACCAAACTGCAAATGCATGAACGTTCTCCTCTGCTTGACATTATGATCCATTCAAGTGACAAACCCTGGCTCGCAGGCATGTTTCGAACACAAGAACAGATGCGCAGGAGATCAAATCAGATCAGAAGCATCAACTAAACAATGACACACATAAATATTTCCTGATAGCATCATGACTTTGAGAGCCGCCAAGCCACAAGTGAAAAGAGGTGTGGTGGTTTATACTAACTGCACCTGTTCATTTACTATGAGCTCATTTCAAAATACAGATTGAGTCATTTTAGTGATCTGCATATGAGCTAATGGTAATGACAAGCCCGTTCGCTTGTGACCCACTGCAAATACTCTCTATGGGTGCTTGACAGACTCAGGGTCTCCACAGGTAACCAGTACTGGTGCACCAACACATGCAATTTACAACAAGTTTACAACAATCTTGGCAAGTGCTTCAAGTTGCTACTTCCAGCATAAGGTAGACTGAAATGCAGTCTGCCACAGAAGAGTACAGGTGAGATAAAAGGTTAAAATGCATGAGAGGAATAAAATCTTTCATCTTCAATATTGCTTGCTTAAATAGTATAATAGATAACCATTTAAAGTCCTTACTTGAATATTATGTCAGATGACAAAACATCCTCTCTCCAAAAAAATGTGTTCCCCCAAAAAAGCATTCAAATAGTGATTCAACTCCATCATTTTCGTTACAAAACCATTTAAGTCAACATTTCTCAGAGAAATGCAAAAGATTTATATGAAAATACAAATATTTTGCGACAAAGGCAAAGTTCCACAGAGATTTTTTTTTGCAAGCAAATGTTTTGTGAGCAAATGCCAAGTTTCTCGGGGGTATGGAAAAGTTTTGCAAGAAAGCACAAATGTTTTTAAAGCAAAAACAGTTTCTCAGATCACAATAATTTTGCAAGGGAATGCAAAGACTTACCATTATTTCCATTACCATGTCCAGCTAGCTTTTTGTAGTAGTACATGTTAATTTTTGAGAGGGAAATTTATGTAGATAAGGTTTATGATAATTGTTTGAAGGTTTTCTTTGCTCAGCAACAACAATCTTTGATGGTAAGTATATTCATTACAGCCAAACATATAGATTTGAACACTAAGTGAAGAACTATGATATACCTTTAAGCTCTGGGGCAGCAATAAACCTTAATAACAAGCTAACACTCACTTGGCAAAGTAGTAGACTGGAACAACAAAACCAGCTTTCAAACCGAGCTTAAGTTACCCCAGTAAGGCTGATGATTTTGGGACTGCTTTGCATCTGGAGCCGGCTTAAAGTTCCAGCATCATAATCCCCAACCTTCAAAGAATAATATCTCCTTGCTTTCTTTCACTAACTCTAAACGGTCGCAGGAATGAAAACAGGATTATTTAACATGCTCCATGCAAGACACTGATCACTTTATGATAAAGAACAGAAAGCAACAGGCAGTCGCTGCTCAATAGTAGGCTAATGATAATTATATATAAAAAAAGAGTAACTATCAGACTCCTTAAACAAATTTTGGAGTCATTTTCGATTTAAAAGGACACAATGTGGGTCTCATTTTCTAAATATAAACTCAATATGGTTTCCTCATCGCCACATAAGAAAAGCATAAATCACAGCTGGAGTCTGTGTATTATTAGTGATGTAGAACAGCATAAAACCGAGTGCCATCAGAAAAGGAGCCAGCGATTCCATTTCAAACTTAATCATAAAACAACGAAATTGAATTTCTTGGCAGCCTGCGATTACAAATTTCCAGACAAAACAGGATTCATTGAATAAACAAGTAAAATAAACAACTATGACACTTTATTTATCCCACATGGCCAGTTTTAATATCAAATTCTGCCCTCACTCCAGTAACTACAAGCCGTATAAACTTATTTTAAAAATAGAGGTAAAGTTGGTTTATTTTGGCACATTAGGAATTTCTATAATTTCAGAAAAGCAGTATTTGTCATTTATAAACAGAGAGATCCTATTAGCAGCCAGTGACTATCAAAGTACATTGTTCACAGTCAATTACATAGTGCTAATGTTGTTTTGAAGTCATACTAACATGCTAGACTGAATACTCAAAGTTGCATGGTAAACAAAATAGGGGCAGTGGTAAGGTGTTAATGTTAAAAAATGAACGAATGCCCGAATATAAAACCAACTTTATCTCAATACTACAGTATATTAAGTACAGACAATAAGCAAACACAGAAAGTTTTAGACGGATAAGTAAACAGCCTGTTTACCTGTAGCATGTGGTCACCTCTCCGGTGGACTTTACGCACGGGTACTTTGTCGTTGCGATTTTGCTTTCCGAACACACTTCTCTGCAAGACAAAGGAGCCGTCAGCTGTTTTCTTTCCACATAAACAATTGTGCTCACTCACAGGAAACAAACTTTCCATCCTCTGGGTTCGTGTAAACAGCGAGCTGACAGACAGACAGCACAGCACTTTACCTGTCTACATCCTCCTTCTTCTCCTCTCGGAAAGTCCACGGAGATCCCGATGAGAGCAGTACAAGCGCCACTGCCACACTGAGAGATGCTCCTCTGCCCGGGTAGATCATTTCAGACACTCTGAGATGATTAAAAGATATTTGTCCCTTTAAATCCAGTCTTGAAGTTCAGCGCTTGTTTCGGAGGAATTGAGAGTATTGATTGGTTACCTCCTGCGAAGCCCCACGCGCAGATCCCCCCGGCCCCTCCCACCGACACATTTGATCGGCTTCCATAGGTTCAGAAAACCTGAAATTAATATTTAATAACTGCCTCAGGAAACATAAGGACATTGCGGAAAATAGGCATGTAAAAGCTTTAAAATAATATATATTATAATATGTTTGACTTGTGAAAAGACGTCATTATGGTCTCAGAACTTTTTCATATGGTTAAATGCTTTTTTCTGGTTAAATTTTACAACTATAAATGTACATTTTTCAAAGAAACACCCTTTCTTTTCATTTTCAGAAAGGACTTGATTTATATGTGAACTCCTTACAAGACTAACAATTACACTGCATGTAAAACTCTTTATTGGTGTAAATCATTTAAACTTGTTTAATTTGCTGGAAGTTTATTTATGTATAACCCTTGTCTCTTTGTTCATATTATCTCTTTGTAAAGAAAAATGGTTGAATGGACTATTCAATTGAGGAAAATATGGTTATTACCATACAAATTTTGTACTGCTAATAAAATAAAAGTATGCACAACATAAAATTTTGCACAATATTTACCCATGTAATGCACTCTTATCTAAATATTGTGATGTTACTGATATTTGCACCTTTTGTAAGAATGAGTGTCAAGACATTTGTCACTTGCAGTTTATTGTTTACTGCAATATATGATAATTTTGGAAGGATTTAAGTTCATATTGCTTTTCCAAGGTTAATATGAGTGGTAATTTGCACCTTGAGGACATTATTTGTTATTTTGAAAACCAAAACAAGTCGTTAGAAGCCACTGTGAACTTTCTTATACTTGCATGGAAAATGTTATCTTCACAAACAGAGGTTCCTTTAAAAAAAATCAAGTTTCTATAGACTTCTTATGTGAAATAGAACATTTAATAAATCCACTTAGATTAATTGATAATAAGAAATGTGCTCCTTTCTTAAGTAAACATGATGAGATCTTTAATGCTACTTGAATTTTTTTTAATTGCATTATTATTATTTGCTTTAATTATTTTTAATGTACCCTTTTTGGGGGGGAGGGGGGTTGTTCTATTTATTGTAAATATTGTGTAAACGAACTGTTCTCTTTTACTGTATTCTAAGTTGTATTATACTGTTTCTTGGAATTATTTAAAAAAAAGTGATTGAATGGATTTATAGGTAAGTGAAATTTTTGGAGATGTTTGGAGAAATTGTGTGTGTATGTGTGTGAATAAATATTTGAATGCTTATTATTTTGATTATAGTCAATTATAATTTAAAAGGACACATTATAAATTGTCTATTTAGGGGTGGCGGGTCAAAAACGAAAATGATTATGTGGCAAAATCTTTCCAGGCTTATTTATTTAATACCAGACTCATTTGATCATATATTAAAATATCACAATTTATTCAAATTTTGCAGAAATATCTGCTATACTGAATGAGGATGTAAGATTATTTGATGCATATTTTGACATCTCATTGAGATCAACAGGGAAGCAAATATCTTTGAATATTTGTTAACAAGCACATGCTTTTAGAAAATATAGACAATTTATAATGTGTCCTTTTAAATTATAATTCACTATGATCAAATATTTATTAAATGGATAAGTCATCCCATTATTTGTCTACATAAAATTAAATGTCCAAAATGATTTGTGGATAAATAGAACATTTATTTCGTTTAAATGCTTATTGTCACTTTTTTTTTAAATAACACATAACATAAGAATTAAAATGTCAAAATATGAGTGAAATGATCAGTGTAATGGTCAAGCTTTTGATTTTACAACTTTATGTATAGTATACTGTAAGTGCTGGTTATGTCATTATGGAAGCTGTTTATATTACAGAAATACAGAAATAGTACAGAAATAATAAGGGATTTATTTGTGATTTTATATTCTTTCGATATTGATAATGATATAGCAAAAAGTCATGTGTAATAGGATCAAGAAGTAATTTTAAAATCATATTAAATCATTATTAATCCAAAGCAGGGCCGGCCCGTGGCATAAGCTATATAAGCAAATGCTAAGGGTGCAGTACAACAGGGGGTTCCAGAAATGGGGGCAGAAAAAAAGTGTAACTTTCGCTATTCTTTTCTTAAAACTGGTATTATGACTTCAGAGACGAATAAGCCCATGTTAACTTGACTGCAAATGTGCAAAGCCTATAAGTAGTAGTAATAGTAATGATATTCATAGCCTAATAATAAAGCCTACTTGCCGCCTCACCCCTCATGAATAATTAGACTTTATCTGCTACATGGGAGTCAAAACCTCCCAAACTGTCTCATGCCCAAGGCAAAAAAAAAAAAAAAAATTGACAAAGACAGAGGTAATGTTACAATAAAGATGATTATTTTGCCCCTTCTTTCTAAGTATTTTGAATGTGCAATTGCTTTATTTAAATAAACGAATGTCTAAGACAAGCTATTTTGTTTCTTATGAGTATGTATACACTAGCAGTGGAATTTACTGCGATGCGTCAGGGCGCCGTCTGAAATCTTGTCTATGGTGCTAAATTGGTTAGGGCCGGGCCGGACTCCAAAGTCAGGTTGCTCTTAAATAGTTTATAAATTCACATTATAGTGCATAAACTACATCTCTAATAACAACAGAGTAATTAAAACAAGTATGTAAAAAAACAAAAAGCTGATGAAGATGCAGCATACAGTATGTCTGTTTACATCCTGAAAAGGAGCATTTACACCCTTATAATTAAAAAAGCACAAGAAAAGTTTAATGTAATGAATGAAACTGCATGTGGAATCAATAAAAATGAAGAAACGATTCTAGGTGGTGCCGATAATCAAAGTTAACCACCCCATTACTGATAGCCTATTTTAGGTTAAGGCAAACTGAACCCTTCATAATTGGGATTGTTTGCATCTTCAATCCTTGACCTTTGACCTCTGAAAGCCCACAAGGCCAAGATAGTTGTCACTGAAGGAATTAGGTTAACAGGGCATTTCATTATTATGTTTTATGCCAGTGCTTTTAATTCTGTGTACAAACTCTGTTTCATTTCTGCGCTGTAAAAATATCTGCGATTAACACTTTCCGTATTTTGTGATTTATTTACAGTTGTGAATTGCATTATGGGACATTTATATCTGCTCTGTCGACTTTTGATGTTGAAAATTTAACTCTAAAGTTTAACGAAGTGACTTTTATTGACCTTTTAGTAGTTTGAAATAATATTATGAACATATAAGGAATAATAAAGAGAAATAAGTCTGTAAAACAGCAGAAAATGTACTGGCAGTTTACAACAAGGTTATTGCAGCATAATATACACCACCAACCCAGATAATATATCTCTTTACACTATTAAACATTTTAACAAAAGTCACTTTTTCAACCTTTTTCAAGATTAAAAGTTGTTGGGAGAAAGATTAAGCTCATGATGCAATTCTAAAGCATAAATAAATGGGGAAAAAATACAAACATTAATCACAAAATACAGAAAACTGCTATTTTTCGGCTATTTTTTATGGTGTGGTCTCTAATGAACTGAAGAAAGCATTTTTGATATGTTTGCCCTCTAGTGGCTGACAGAGCAACAGCTGTTTCTTGTTTGTGTGTTTAGGAAACCTAGCAAAAAATGAGCTCCATCCACAATCACCTAAAATAAAAAAGCAAAAGAGCAATAAATGAAGATGAACCAAACCTCGTCTCTCATGACTAAACAACTCTAAACACATCAGACGGGTTCAACTTTAAGTGCTTGGAAACTCAGATGTTTCCATAGAGCTGTTTGCATGATGATTCTTGGCATCACAGCTTGCTTTTTTTTTGTATGGTAGTATACAGTCTCTTGTATTTTTCTTTCAACATTCTCATTGCAATCCAAGCAACAGATTTAAGATACAAGGTTGATCTCATCTGGGCCAGTGTCTAGACTTTATGGAGACTTTATATGTATTGAATGTTGACTTCTTGCTCTTTATGTACTGTATTTTTTTGCCACATATCATACAGATGCACAAAAGAGGGTGTTTTTCATACAACAAATATGCTGTTCTTCAAAGTAAAATCAAACATATTTTTCTGTAGGTGTAAACACCATCTTTTGGGTTAAATATTTTTGCCTGTGAATTTCGCTTTATAAAATCTTTTTTTTTATTATGTGTGTTTGCTTCATAAATAGTTTAGTATTAATTTGTATAAATATATATTTAAAAAATTCACCATTAAATTAAATTCATTCATTCATTTTTTTTTTTTGGCTTAGCCCCTTTATTAATCAGGGGTTGCCACAGTGGAATGAACTGCCAACTTATCCAGCACATGTTTTACGCAGCGGATGCTCTTCCAGCTGCAACCCTTCACTGGGAAACACACATACACTTTTGTACACACTCACATACGCTATGACCGATTTAGCTCATTCAGCGCATGTCTTTGGACTGTGGGGTAAACCGGAGCACCTGGAGGAAACACGAACACGGGGAGAACATGTAAGCTCCACACAGAAAAGCCAACTGACCCAGCTTAGCTTGAACCAGCGACCTTTTAAATTAAATTAAATTAAATTAAATTAAATTAAATTAAATTAAATTAAATTAAATTA
>CAIGQQ010030863.1:10818360-10834770 GCA_903798035.1 Danio albolineatus | reverse complement strand
GAACATTTTTGGAGATTCTGGTATTTCCTCATTTGAGCAGATAGAACTATTGTTTGCGTGACTGGAAAATAGCTGCCAGAGGTTTCCGCCAAGATGGCTGCCAAGTGAACAAACTTGCTCCAATGAGAATTTTGGTTTAGCGAGAAGACTGGAAAAGTTGGAGAGCGAAAGGGGAAAACACGATCTGTAAATGCCACAAGCTGGATCCAAATTCACATTGGTCTAATGAGCCCCACCACTCAATCTGTCAGCACATGTACATTATCTATATGCCACAGCTCTAAGAAATGCATGCAATCTATCTCTGAACTAATGAATATTTTCTCTAATCCAATACTGTAACTGTAATACAGTATAAATGTAATTAGAAGATTCATGTGCATCACTTTTGATTCCCTCCTTTCCTATTTTCCTCCATTGCGGGATGGGGACATTTTCGGTCACGTATTACCTTGTCTGTGCATTGGACCCACAGGCGGGAAAGATTCTCGGTGCTGGGCATAAGGTGATTACACAACGCCTGGCACATCAACCGCAGAGGGACTCCATGCTGACTCCTGGACAAACACTTGGCCAAACTAATGTCTCTCTCAATTCATCCTTCTGTTCTATTTTCCCACCCCTCGATTTCTTTTTCCATTATCTGTCATTGTATTTTCCTGTTTTCATTTTCTTTCTTTCTTTGCCTCTACTAAGGTTAATATATTTCTTGTTCCAGCCCCAGACTTATACTATGCATATTATATATACATTTATGCATTACATTTAATATATATATAAAAAAAAAATATATAAATATAAAAGCAGGGATCGGTATGATTTCAAGTGAATTTTAGAAGGAATAGAGTTTTGTGATGTTTTTTTATTGGGAATTAAAAAAAATATATTGTAAATGTCTATAAATTCTTAAAAGACAATATATTTTACAGTTTATAAAACAGTTAAAAATATTTCAAAAAATAATACTAATTTTCACAAATAAATAGAAGTAATACGATTAATCATTTTATTTTTAAGCTGAAAATTTAAATGTATAATGTACTAAAATATTTTACATTGTTGAGAAGCAACCTTAAAAGATGTAAATTTCAGTTTGGTTAGTTTATGGTCAGTTTATTTTGATTTCTAATATAGTGTTTTTACTTACATGGAAAATATTTTTAAAAATATCACAGTATTAAGGAGCTAAAATAATTACAACATCAAATTTAATATGAAAATATATATATATATATTTGATAATATGACATTAAATACTGAGTAATGATGCAAAAAAAACAACAAAAAAACAACAACAAACAAACTGAGATTTGGCTGAGATCACATGAATAAATGCTTTTTTTCCCCCACAATTTTTTACATTTAATTGTAATAACATTATTGTTTTCACTGTAATTTTGCTGAAAATACAGAACTTTCAAACAAAATCATAATTTGTATATATCGAAGGCCTTGAAACTTATTATTAGATGCAAAAATATTATCTGAGTCTTAAAATGTTCAAACAGAACCCCCACATGGCTTGCCGTCACTGACTTTCTGGGCAGCCTTGGGTTTCAGATATACAGCCTTGGAAAGCCCTGCATCTGAAAAAGACCGTTTGCAAGGAATTCTGGGATAAGCAGCAAGCAAGAGCTGCATAATCTGTTTATGGTGTCTGTCTGTACAGATGCCAGTTTCTCTTCTGTTATCTTTTTCTCTCTCCGAGCCCAAGCTCTGCACACTGCAGTCGTTGCAAATGGAGGCTGTCATAACATCAGCATCCATCACTGTGAGACCGGCACCTGTCCACTAAAATACAGGACTGTCCCGCAGTGTCTCTGCTTCAGACAAACACCAGTCCTATGGGGTGTAAACAAAACCCACAGTTTAGCTGATCATCTCAAGAGACGCTGGGCTGGTGCTGTTTTTTTTTTTTTTTCCCACAATAGGAATACTTTACTGACCCACAATTATATGCTTGTTTACATCAAACATCAATTTGGACATTTTCTGAGAAGTTTCCAAATAGCATTTTTTGTGGAAGACATTTTACACATCAACCAACCAATTAAATGACCAAACTGACCGACCGACCGACCAACCAACCAATCAATCAACAAACTGGCCAACCAAACCAACCAACCAACCAATCACAATAAACAATGAAACAAATGATTTGTGACTAAAAAAATTACCATCAGAAGATTTTAAACAAAGTAAACCAAACAAACAATCTACAGTGTGTAAATCAATTATGTTTGAATAAGAGTAATGCACCAATAATGCCTGGTTTTAAACCTCATTACCAAACTAACATTAATTTTTACTACCAGTAATTTTTAATTAATGGTAAAATACTACTAGTCTCTTTTGTTCTCTAGGTTTGCATTAATTTGATTCAAAGTACAGCAAAAACATCAAACAAAAATGTGAATAATTTTTTTCCCCTCTTTTTGGGCATATTTTAAAATGTAATTCAAATATGTTATTTCAATATGTTATTTCAACTGATTTTAAACATAATTACTCCAGGCTAGGTCCTTCAGAAATCAGTCTAATGAGAATTTTTAGATTGTACAGTATAAAAATCATTGTCAGTGTCAGTGTTTTACATGGGGTAAAACATTTTAACCCAGTGTTGCGTATGTGTGTGTTTTAGAGTTTCAAACATAGGGTAATAGTGCTTTAAAGCATAATAGTTGGGACACGGTTAGTATGCAGTGGGCAGTAGTACTTCAATGCCAAAAAACTAATTAGTTCATCCATAACCTACAGGTCTTTGCAGCATAAATCCCTAGTGGCGAAGGTCTGGCTGTCTATAGCTTCAGTGAGTCCCTGCTGATAAATGCCATAACTGCAGTATAATGCGGGTAAAAAAGCATGACGGAGTGATGAGAGTATATGCTGGTAAGATGACACCTCTTGTACAGTTCTTGTGTAACTCCAGACTCTGTGTCTCTAGCTGAGCCCTGGCTGCTGTCACTGTCTAGCAAAGAAAACAAGACAAAGATTATGCAAATGGTAATTTGATCTAAAGCTATGAAAGTGTAGTGGTATTTGAACGCTAATTCATTTCATTAAATGGCAAATGTGGCTTCTGCAAATAAATAGACATGTTTTCTGAACATTGAGCAGGTTTAAACACTCTATAAAAGTGATTAGTTGACTTTACTTAAAAAAGAGAGTAAACTCAATGCTTTTAATGTGATATTTGACTTAAAAAGTGGCTGAACTAGTAGCTTTTAAAGCTAGTGGACTTTTTTTTTTTTTTTTTTTAAAGTGAGGAAACCAATCGCCTTATTTACATAATTATTAAACATTAAGCCAACTCAACAGTTCCAGGTTCCGATGGGTTTATTCACTTTATGTAAAGTCAACCAATTTAATCACTTTTGAATAAAATAAAATAGTAAAATAACTTTTTTTTATACTGCATGCACAACAATATTTTAAAAGCTCACAAAAATCTACTTATTAAACCATGTTGTTCTAGTTTACATAAAAACCAAATCCCAGCAATGCAATTCATACAATAAGACTTACTACAACAATTTCTTCCATGGTGACTTCAAAACAAAATCATTTTTAAATCTAACTCCAAGTATTTCAATTGTTATTTCAGTTTCAATGTTCAGTAAAGAGCAAATCTAACTGACCTTCCTCCAATAAAGGAAAACCGATAAAAAGCTTTTACATGACCTCATGCATTGACAGCTTATGAAGCATACACATGTAAAGAATATGCATGCAAATGTACTCAATAATTGTTTTCACAATTTAGCTATGTTTATGCAGCCAAAAAGAAAAAAAGAGGACAATAGCATTACTCAACTGACCATGAGTTATTCAAATAAACAGCTGTCAGACAAAGATTAACCAAAGAGTTTATGAGGGAAAACGTTAAAATCCCAAGCTCAAGCTTTTTGTGAAGCCAAGACAAGAGCATTATTGCTAGCAGGCCAGAAATGTTCAGAATAATCACAGACATTCAGCCAATGTAAATCCGATTGATTCAATCACAGCATAAGAGATCATTAAATATCCATATAGAGCCAGTGAACACATCTGAATTACTAATCTACATTATAATAGACAGCAGTGACCTTTCATCCGACCCCAATCAATACACAGTACTGCATATCTGGACGTGTCTACATTTATAATTACTCCAAAATGTCTTTTGACCAACTTTTTAAAACTGTATCCATTCAATTCTCCCCCAATTGCAAAGCAAGTATAAAACATTCTGTAAATATATCAGTGCTGGATGCTCCATTTACATCAGTGCTTGAGGTATTGTTACATTATGCATGGATTTGATACTATAGTAAACACCCTGAACGGCCAAAGCGACTTATAATAATTGAGCCATTGCATAGCAACAACCTAGCAACTACTTCAAACAATTGCAAAATACCTTGACAACTGCAGAACAATGTAATTTCTACCTTCCTAAATGATTCATATTACCGTACTTACTTATACTCAACATATCTTCACAACCACATAGCAATGCCCTAGTAACCACTCTGAAAACCCTTTAAACATATATAGCAACTCCCTGGCAACCACCTTCAACCAAACAAATAACCTTCACAGATGTTTAGCAATGCCTATAGCAACCATGAACACCATACCTTACTCATAACACTATTAACTGCAAAACACTTTACTGTAGCAACCACATGAAACCACTCATAAAACCTTCACAACTGCATAACGCCCTAGCAACCACATACATTACACACCATATATCACACATTTTAGCAACTACATAGCAACTACCTTCAATCACTTAGAATACCATTACAAATGCAATTTAATATCCTAGCAATTATCACAACACCATAAAAGGTGTAGAATAGCATAGAAACTGCATAGCAGCACCCTAACTACCAGCTTAAACCACTTAGATTATCTTCACAACCACCTAGCAATGTTCTTACAACATTAAACACCCTAAGTCACTGGAATAGCTATGAAACTGGAAAGCAACACCCAAGCTACCATCTTAAACCACTAAGAACACTTCACAGCTTCATAGCAATGCCCCTTGCAACTTTGAACACCCTAAATCACTGGTAATAGCTACCCTAGCTACCAGGTTAAACCACTTAGGCAAGGCAAAATTTATTTCTAGAACACAATTTTATACAATTGAGGTTGATCCAAAGTGCTTTACAATAAAATAAAATGATAATAAAAAAACTGGTTTCTAAAAATATAAGAAAAGGAAATATACATGTATATAAATAATACTAAAATGCATGTGTCACTCAAAGGTAAGGGAATAAAAATAAGTGTTTAAATTAAAAAGCATCCAACGAAGGAGAAATCCTGATGTTCAGAGGTAGATTGTTCCAGAGCCTTGGGGCAGCAACACAGAAAACTCGATCACCTTTTGATTTGCAGCGAGACCAAGGGACAGACAAAAGAAACTGGTCACAGGATCTTAACGGTCTACAGGCTGTATATGGCCTAATAAGTTCACTGACATAGACCGTGGCAGAATTATGCAATGCTTTATAAGTGAAAAGAAAGATTTTAAAATCAACTTAATTTTACAGGAAGCCAGTGCAATGAGGCAAGGACTTAGAATAAATATTTCAACCTCATAGCAATGCCCTTGCAACCTTGAACACACTTAATCACCCGTAATAGCTAAACAACTGCATAGCAACACCTTAGCAATCACCAAAATCTTACCAACTGCATAGTGACATATTTGCAAATTTTCAGGTCTCAGAACACTCAAAGTACCTTTAAGTGGCACATTGCAACAGCAACTACATAGCAACTAGCTTAAACCACTCAGAGTACCCTTACAAATGCAGTCCAATACATTAACAATGATCACAAACACCCTAAAATATGTAGAACAGCTTAGCAACTGCAAAGCAACACCCTAACTACCAGCTTAAACCACTTAGAGTATCTTCACAACCTCATAGCAATGCCATTGTGACTTTGAACACCCTAAATTCAATTCAGTTCAATTCATCTTTATTTTTATAGTGTTTTTACTATGTAGATTGTGTCAAAGCAGCTTCACATACAAGATCCTAGTAAATTGAAACGGTGTCAGTACAGCTTTCAGCATTTTAGTTCAGTTCAAATCCCAAACCATGCAAGCCAGTGGCGACAGCAGCGAAGAACAAACTTCACGAATTGACAAAAGTATAGGGAAAAAAAAAACCTTGAGAGAAACCAGGCTCAGTTGGGCATGACCAATTCTCCTATGGCCAAACGTCTTGTGCAGAGCTGGAGTCTAGGTGCCAGAGGCTGAAGAACACTGGACGTCCATCCAGTAGAAGCTGCAGGTGGGAGAGGTCACCGACTGGTGTACAGGCTGGCCCTTCAGGATCAATGTGAGGACTTGTCTGTCACTGCGATCTTACAGGAATCAGTCTCATGCAATCCACTCCTCCATGACCACCACAGCAGCTGCTCAGGATATGGCCTGGTCCAGGATTATGGAAACCTTGGGAATAACAGCTTTAAACAGGCTAACATAAGCGAAGATGCCATTCAAATTATAATGTCTTTTGGGAAGTGTTCCCGGCTCTGGTTGCCCTAAATAATGTAGACTAACAATCCTTTAGAGGATTTGGATTTCAAAAGCATTTGTGTTTTATGTGTATGCTAATGCAAAGAGATGTGTCTTTAATCTAGTTTTAAACTGACAGAGTGTGTCTGCTTCCTGAACTGTGCTAGGAAGTCTGATGCTAAATCACTGGTGATAGCTAAAAAAAACTGCATAGCAACACCCTAGTTACCACATTAAACCACTTAGAATATCTTCAATGCCCTTATAACTCTGACAACCCTAAATCACTCGTAATAGCTAAAAAACTTTTAACCTCATTGCAATGCCCTTGCAACCTTAACAACACCAAATCCCCCGTAATAGCTAAGCAGCTGCCAACACCCTAGCTACCAGCTTAAACAACTTAGAATATCTTCACAACCTTATAGCAATACCCTTGCAACACCCCAAATCACTCGTAATAGATCAGCAACGGGATAGCAACACACTAGCAACCACCAAGATATCTTACCAATTGCACAGTGACACATTCGCAAGTTTTCAGTTATCAGAACACTCAAAAGTACCTCAAAGTGGCAAAGCATCTGCATATAATTTGGCTTTCAAATACGTATGGACATATTTGCATTTATGAATCTCTCTCTTTCTTGTGTGCTGCTTTAATATTTCCTTAAATGTCACATCTGAAAATAACGGAGCCTCTGATTGGCCCTGCAGTAAAGTTTCTGTCCACCCTCTCAGCCTGAAGCTGACATATTCATCATCTCGAGGATGAGCACATGCACGAAGGGAGACGTTTTGCAGTATAGAGACTGCCTGTGTTTCATGCATCTGTTTAATTAACTGCAGTAAAACAGTGTACACATCAAGCCCTAAGCATGGTGAATCAGTGACACTAAGCTGAGATTGATTCCTCCAGGACAGCTGCAACACCACACTGTCAGCTAATGTCATTGGGTTCACTACATTCAATTATTTGGCTGTGCACATAATATGGATTTTTATCATTTTATTACTGTTATAAAAAAAAAGCATGTAATTGTTGAAGCCTGTTTTCATCACAGTTTTTTTTTCAATTTTTTTTCTGAATTTTAAGATTATATTTTCCATTTTTAAACATTTTCATTAACAATTGAGAGTATTAAGTTAAATATTGTGTTTATAAATATAAAATTGTGAATCATAATTGTGACTTTACACTGTATTGTGCTTCCACACAACTAGTATATGTTGTTCCAACACAAATCAACAAATTTAACTTAATAATTTTTACAAAATTAAGTGGATCGAACACAAAACAATTAAGCTTTTCCCCCCAGCTCACATAAAAAAAAAAAACAAGTCATTTTTTGAGTGTGTGTGGTACAGCTAGTCCTCCCCCGTCTGGGTCCAGTCAAACCGACTGTGAGACGTGTTAAGGCCTGGTCCACAACAAAAAAATGGCGCACCCAGGAAAGCACGTCAGTGCAAGTGATATTTACAGTGTCGTATAGTCCAGAGTGAGAGTATATTTACACATGACAAAAAGTAAATTATAATACAAAGTATCAAAAGAATGATGACAGAAATCCAAAGAAAAATAAATCAAATAAACATAAGACAAATGTATCCACAGAACACAATCGCTGAAAACAGTACCTCAGTAACAAGCTCGCCGACTTGGTAAACAAACCCTGGTTTTCTTCTTCTTCTTCTTCTTCTTTTTGGTTTATGGCCGTTCACTCCTTGGGAGTATTACCGCCACCTACTGTACTCTTCGTGCACTTGAGTGATGGATCTGTATGTATAGTAATGGGGGTGGGGGTGGGGGGTGTTGGTAGGAGAGACCTGGGTAGTGACCCATCCACCTCAGGGTGTCAGTTCCTAGACCAAAGCTGGCGCTGCGTGTTCAGCTCCTCCACCTTTAGCACTAAATTCCTCAACCCCGAAATGGACAGAATCAAAACCCTATATTATATCCTATGACCTAATCCTGTGTCCTCTAAAAATTTTAATAGTGCCCTATATATAAGTTTGTCTCTCAAGCCTTTACCAAGAAGGTCTATGATGTTTACTGGCCTATTTGGAATATTCCTGTACAGAGAATTACGCTGTTCCATATATTTATTGCAGATGAATAGTACATGTTCCACTGTTTCAGGCACACTGCACTCATCACACATTCCGGTTGCATGCTTCCCCATTAATGCAAGTGTTGTATTTAATCCAGTGTGCCCCAACCTTAATCTCGAAATTAAAACTTCTTTTCTGTGTCTCCCTTGAAATTGTTCCTTTCTCCCAACAGTTTTGACAATCTTATAAAACCATCTACCTGTGTTGCTGTTTTCCCATCTTTGTTGCCAGATATTTGTTATTTCCTTATTAATTACTGATCTCATTTCATTCCTTCCCAAAGGTATTTTAATATCTACGACATTTTTCTTCAATGATTCTTTTGCCAATTTATCTGCCATTTCGTTTCCTATAATTCCAATATGTGCCGGTACCCAACAAAAATGTACTTTTATACCCTCTACTTTAAGTCTGTATAATATTGTATATATTTCCATTATTAAATCTTCTCTATCAGTTTTTGTAGAAATTATGCTTTTAAGTGCTGATACAGAGTCTGAACAGATTACGGTCCTTTCAGGCTTATTTGTTTCCACCCATTGCAAACCTATGATTATAGCTGTTAATTCTGATGTATATACTGACAATTTGTCACTCAATCTTAAACTTATTTTTGTGTTAAATTTTGATACAAATACTCCTACTCCTACTTTTTGCTCATCTGGTTCTTTTGCCCCATCTGTGAAAATCTGTACAAAGGATTCAAAATTTTCTTTCAGGAAAATGCTAATATTGTAGCTGTTGCTATATCTTTCTTCTGCTTTTTCTCTGTCCTCCAACAGTCTCATGTCTACTATTGGTTCAGGTATATTCCAAATTGTCACGCCTTTTAGTGATAAATTGGGACAAACTTTCTTATTTTCCACACTACATTACCTGATCCACTGCTTATATTTCCACCCAAAGCTATTCCCTCCATTCTTCTTGTATTCCCAACATTCATTTAAGACTGTACATGTGCTGTGCTTTTTATTGCAACCCTTTAAATTAACCCAATACATCAGTGCAAGTTTTTCCCTTCTTAAATCTAGTGGCATCTCCCCCATTTCTACTCTAATAGCATCTAGAGGTGTTGATCTTATTGCTCCACAGCATATTCTGAGCGCTTTTGATTGAATTTTGTCCAGTTTCTTTAGTTCTGTTTTTGAGGCATCGTTATATACTGCACATCCATAATCTATGCTAGACCTAATTAAAGCTTGATATATTTGTAACATTATGCTTTTCCTTGCTCCCCATTCATATTTAGCTATTGATGTCATGCAGTTAATTATACCTTTACATTTATTTTCAATTTTCCTTATATGTCCTATCCAGTTTAATTTCTCATCAAATATCATCCCGAGATATTTAAATTCTTTAACTTTTTCTAACGGATGATTATAAAGCTTGAGATGAAATTGTTCTATTTTCTTTTTCTTTGTGAAGATCATGTATTGAGTTTTTGTTACTGAAAATTTCATCCCCCAATCTACTGACCACCTTTCTACATCATTAATTGCTTCTTGTATTCCATTAGCTACATTTCCTAAATTTTTTCCCCTTTTCCATACTGCCCCATCATCTGCATATAATGCCCTCCCTATACTTGCAAACCCTGGTTTGGAGTCTGGCCTCCTCTTTTATAGGCTAGGCTCCGCCCCCTATTTGGAGCAACCATTAACAGGTAAGTCACAATGTACAAAACAAGTTTGCTTTTTCATTTTTCCCCATTCAGTGTAATATTTTCATTAATGTTCCGCTTTTTTAAAACAAAACAAAACATTCAATTTCCACCATCCAAATAAATATATATATATATATATAACTTCCACTTTTCATTTCAGACAAAGATTTGCTACTCCCCTGCAGGACAACACCAATGGTTTCGTCGGATTCCACTGTTCTGCGCCGATGCGGCGCGGTAATGACGTCATAAGCGGCCGCCGATTCCTGCTCGGTTTTGCCAGTGCGACAGGGAATCCGACTACCGCCCACTCATTCAGCAAAAACGCCAGACAATACAACATAAAACACAAAGTATGAAGTGTGTGCGTGTAATTTGTATATGTAATGAGTCCGAGAGGGATAACAGAATTAAGAGCAAAGTGTATAAATGTCCGTGGGCTGGCGAGATGGTGTGTGCACTCGCCAATCTTCTAGCCAAAATAGCTTGGAGAATGCATCATAGTTGAGGTAAGTGTATGCGCATGTGTGTGTATATGTGGGCCAGTACTGCCGTTCGCAGCGGTGAAGATCATATCTTCCCAGTGTGTCTTTTGTTTATATCTTAAAATTCTGACTTATTTCCCTTCAGAATTCTGAAATTATATGTCTGATATCTTGAGTTTAGTAAAAATGTATAATAAATGTAAAATAACATACGCTGTTTAAACTGCCTATATAAAATTAGCTAAATCAATACAATTTTTTTTTTTTGTGGGGACAGCAAATATTTTGTGGTCAATCCACTTAAAAAAAAGAAACTTAATTGTTTTCTGTTCAACCCACTTAAATTTGTTAAAATGATTAAATTAATTAAGGAATTATGTGAAACCCAACATTCTTAACAGTGCATAAAGAGTTCAGCTGGAAAAACCTTTAAGTGACGTCTGAAATTATTTTCAAAACTTAGAATTTTTTCCTCATCCTCCTGTTTATGTTCAGTTATTTCACATTAAAGTAATGAAAAGAATCTATTCTTTGCTTTAATAGTGAAATTACCGAACTTGCACGGGAGCCTGAAAAAAATGCTCATTTTTGAAGAAAATTTCAGTACATAATTTTTTTCTCTCTCAGATTTACAAGATTTTAATTACATTATATAACATCTATAGATATTATGAAGGTAAAAAAAAAAAGTCAGAATTGTGAAATAAAGGCCCTTTCCCAATTCTACCCCTTAGCCCTTCCCCTTAGGGGTAGGGGTGTCCCAGTTCTCTTTAGCTTGAAGGCGAAGGGCTAGATATACCCTTTCAAATGGAGATTTTTTTAGGACCACACTTGAAACCAAGGGGTAAGAAAATTTCCCAGAATACACAATCTACAACATCAGCATGGCTGCGCACGGAAGTAAGAAGTTGCACAAATGAGTATTTTTTGTCATTATTTTGAATATTTACAACAAACAAGCATATGTTTTAATATATTCATAACCGTGTTTATGTTTTACCGTCATGGTTTTAAAAAACCAAAAATAAAAAACGATAAATTTTGCTATTTATAATCCCTAATAATAACTCCTGTAAAGCAGTCCCACAACATTCTGTCACTCAATGACACTTGAATACTAAGCATAGTCTAGTGGCTGGGAATGAGCTTTTTACAGTGTCCGGTATAATGTTAATGTTGTTTTTTAGATAGATGAATATGGCCACAGTGTAAATACACAGTACAGTTATGAGCTTATTGCCACATTATATCGTTCTGATAACATGATATACGCCTTCAGTGATTTTCTGAAGATAAATATCAAAAAATATCGCAACTGGAATAACTACTGCAGTCGTGATCGACTGATCTCATATGAAGCAAGCGATCACGATGACATATGATGACGTGTGCAGGTGCTGTAATGCTGTCCCATTTCTTAGGGGTCAATTTTGAAGCCCTTCCCCTTCCCACTCTGTTTCAAGGGCCAAGGGGAAGAGGTAGGGGTACAAAAAGAAAATTGGGATTGGGCCAAAGTCACAACTGCATGTTTAAATTTCATAATTTACATATTACTTCTCATACAAATGCAAGTTATTGAGTTTATTTAACTCCTGAGTTTTTCTTTTCCTTTTGTAACCAATTGCTGTTTGTTCTAACTACTTATTTAAAATCAGCTGAAACAACATAAATCTTGATGTTTTTGGTGGGACAACCAAATTGTTTTATGTTCAATCCACCTAAATTTGTAAAAAACTAGCAAGTTGACTTCGATTGTGTGGAACCCAGCATGTTTTACAGTGAAGATTCAATTTGTAATTGACTACACTGTAAAAAAATCCTGGGTTATACACAAATCACAATTTTTAGTGGGTTGAACATAAAATAATTAAGTTGTCCCTAAAAAACTTAAGAATTGTGTTGTTTCGATTCATTTTAAATATATAGTTTAAACAAGCTTCTACACTTTGACAGGCTTTGCATATAAAAACAAAATACCTTTAAATTGCAAGTTGTGAGTTTGTTTCCAGCTCTAAAACCTGCTACTGAATTTCTTATATTTTTTATATGTCTGTAAACTATGGCTTCTGCTTCAACACACTCTCTCTCTCGTTGGGTTAAATGTTGCTACTACCCTCTTGACAGCCGTCTGTCTCTCAGACCGAACATTTCTACCTTACACAACATCAAATTGAATGCCAGCTCTCCAGTGTTTTGTCCTCCGGAAATCTAACAGCTCCCGGAGAGAAAATGAAACACCTTGTAGGCACATCTTGACCAAACTAGAGCGACAGAAAAACATCTACTTCTAGTACATTCTCAGCACAAACTCTTCCTGTGAACAGCTGCGTTTCGGCTAGTCTCCTGATATAAGAGTAAAACAACTTACCTGACAAGCAAAGGAACGTATACACTTGATTTCCCATAATTCCGTTCATGTGCTTTCTCTTCAGTGCGTCGATGGCCTGAGGTTTCGGTTCTAACAACCTCTTGAGATCTTCTTAGTTATCCATGCATTTCTGCACAGCACTGGAGGTCACGGTGTTTGCCATGCTCTTCAGTGGGACATATGTTCACAAGATGTGCCTCTATGTGGAGATTTCATGAAACATACATTATCAACATGGGCTTATTCTGAAAATGTAGCCCTATTTACTTTACTGGAGATCGCGAATTATGTAGCCAGAGGAACGTATGGCTGCATTTCGTCTTTAAAACAAACGCTACAGGGCGGTATGATGCCGTTCCTTTTCTTGCTTACCAACTGACCGATTACCTCCATATAGACGGCTTTTCAGCAGTTACCAGTTTGTCCAGTAGCTTACCATGTACGTTGGAGGACTTGAGACACAGAGCGGGGTTGACCGTAACAACAGGGTTCGAGTCTGGTGAAGAATGGTTCCAGAAAGCAGGTAAGAAAAAAACAAAAGACAAACAATAAAAGAAACAAGTGAATAGCACGGTACGAATTTGGTAAAATCTGAAAACGTGGTAAAAATCCGGTTGCCGCGAGGGCTTTTCTTTTTCTGGATTACATTTGAAAACATTTTTGTTTGGGTTTAGGGAAGTGGGTGGGTGCTGGTCAGTCAGTGTTTTTGAAAACACTGTACGTAGGTTGGGTTTAGGGAAAGGGGTGGGTGGTGATAAGGGTTGGTCAGTCAGTCAGTCAGTCAGTCAGTCGAAAGTGGCCTCTGGTGGATTTACGTGAGAAGAGCAGGAGCAAAGGGCAATCGTGAGAGAAATTTGAGATCTCAAAAAGCATACACATCGACCTCTGGGGGATTTGCGAAAACAAAAACAGCAAAAAATCGTAACTCCTGGGATGTATTTGATGGTCTCCATAATAATATTTAGGGGTATGTAATCAGAATGAGCCTGGGTTGTATATTATGCTGTTCTGAAAGATTTTGAGATGAATTAAACAGGCCCTTGAGACATCTGAGAAGTTGTTGCATGTAAATTTGTTAATTTTGTATTAAGTGTTTCTGTTTATTTACGGTTGTGAATTGCATTATGGGATGTTGATCCATGCTCTGTTGACTTTTGATGTTGAAAATTTGACTGTACAGTTTAACAAAGTGACTTTTATTGACATTTTAGTAGTTTGAAGTAATATAGTGTAGAAAAAAAATTCACTTTAAACTATTAAAAATGTTAATAAAAGACTTTAAGGTTAAAAGTTTTTGGAAGAAAGATCCCATAATACAATTTAAAAACATAAATAAATGAGGAAAATAAAAACATGAATCAATACATTACAGATATGCTCACTGAATACCGTACAAACAGATCCCTCAGATCATTAGAATCATATAAACTAGGGTTCAGTCAAAACAGAGTAAATCAGCCTTCAGCTACTACGCCCCTCGCTGCTGGAATCAGCTTCCAAAAACGATCAGATGTCCTCCAACATTAGGCACATTCAAATCAATACTTAAATCACATGTGTTTAGCCGTGCCTTAACTGAATGAGCACTGTGCTATGCCCAACAGATCGCACTATTGTGTCTTTCTTTTTGTTTTCATTCCTTTAAAACAAGTTTTCAACACATTTTAATCTGTTTTTTTATCATTTTTATTCTTTGTTGTTTTTATTTTCTTATACTTGTTTCTTTTATTCCTGTTTATGTAAAGCACTTTGAATCACCATTGTGTATAAAAATTTACTATTTAAATAAATTTGTCTTGTCTTGCCTTGTAACACAAAACCAGTGATAAGGGTCAGTTATCGCAAATACAGATTTATACATCATCTAAATAAATAAGCTTCCCTTTGAAGTGTGGTTGTTAGGATAGGACAATATTTAGCCGAGATAAAACTATTTGAAAATCTATAATGTACATTTAAAAAAAATAACATAAAATAAAAACATTGAGAAAATAGCCTTTTCAAGTTGTCTATATGAAGTTCTTCGCAATGCATATTACTATTCAAAAATTATGTGGACTTATTTACAGGAATTACAGTAAAAGGAATTTACTAAATTTCTTCATGGAAAATTATCTTTGCTTATTACTCCAATGATTTTATGCATAAAATAAAAAATCTATAATTTTGACGGTAACAGTTCATTTTGATAGTCCATTTGAGTATTAGTAGACTGTCTGCTTCATATCTGTTGATACAGACATTCAACAGATATTTAACTGACAATAAGAAACTTTGCAAGTACATGTCAACTTACACTAACCCTGCCCCTAACCCCAACCTTAACTACAACCTATTAGTCTACTTATAATTTATTGAGAATTAGTTGGCATGTAGATGCAATGTAACTTAAATTCAACAATCGGACCATCAAAATAAAGTGTGACCATTTTGACTCATACAAAGTGTTATTAGTAATTCCTACAATCATACATGCAACTTTTGTTCTCCAGGGTCACAAATAAGCAAATATCAAAACAAAAGATATTAATTCTTCTCTCAATTATTGCTGAAATTTATTGAGAATAAACTGTGTATTTCTGTTATTTTCTGCAATAAAAGCAGTAATTTAAATAGTGTTACAAACACGTGAATATCACTTTCACAGCAGAATAATCTGCCATAAAATTAATTAAATAATAAACCTGCTATTACAGTTATTTTCTAATTACTAGAATTGTGTCAACAAATGCTAAAAGCTCTTCTACGACCATTAAAGATCACAAATAGTCTTGAGCCACACATGCGCCGTTCGGATGCAGTCATTTGGAAAATGTGTGTGGTGTTGGTTTCGTAAGCTGGAGTAGCATGTCCTCTGCTTATTTTCTCTGATGTGTCTCTCACAGGCCCCATTGCACTGGAATAAGTGACTGCTCACACCATTCTGAATTTTTCATTGGCCCCTGGAGTTCAAGACTCACACAGTCTTGCAGGTGTCTGCTACACGACTGTGTGTGTGTGCGTATGTGAGAGAGAGAGAGGTCACCTGATCTCCACCCACATCGGTTAGACAGTCACTCTAGACTTTAATCGGACCAGGTCAAGAAGTTTTGACCGACAAGGGCAAGTGTGGGAACCAGAGAAGTAGATTTGTGTGAGTGTTCACATAGTATTCTGTGTTTATATATACACTCTTCATTCATATCTATCTATCTATCTATCTATCTGTCTGTCTGTCTGTCTGTCTGTCTGTCTGTCTGTCTGTCTGTCT
>CAIGQQ010030863.1:10800188-10812438 GCA_903798035.1 Danio albolineatus | reverse complement strand
TTTTTACAAATATTTTCTTAATCTATCGGCTTTTACACAGAAAAATATACTAGAAATTACTGATTTATTTACAGACTTTCAAAATTTATATAATAATAATTAAAAATATTATAATTTATTTGCTGCTTGTCCAAACTACTGTTGTGGAAGTTTTCATCCACTCTGGGGTGATTTTGAGTCTTAATTTGGGCATATTTTTTTTGTGTTTCAGCAAGCCGAATGACTTTTTGGTGACAAATCTTAATTTTACACATATTTTGAGAAAATGCTTTGATTAAAAAAAAACAAAAACAAAAAAACTCTATACATTCTGGGCAAATTTACTACCCTTTTGTTATGTTCGGGATGTAAACATCCACTAAATAAACTGCGGTAAAAATACATCAGATTAATATTCAGCTAATAATATTCAGCTAATAATTTTCAGATTTTTTGCACAAATCTGTTAATTAACCTTCTGTTAATTATCTGTTAATTAAGTCCAAAACTACTAAATTGCTTAAAACGACAGGATTTTAACTCTTTAATTCCCAAATTCATATATGATGTCACTGATTTGTTGAAAAAAAAAAAACTTAAAATGGTGTATTTTTAATATTAAAGGTAAAACGTAAAAAAGATTTTTGATTAATGTTTTTTCTCTCTCTCTAATTTACTGTTGGTGGCTGTTTTTGCCTCAATGACTTCCATTATAACAACATTTTTTGATTACAAAACCATGAAACCATATAATCATGCATTCTTAATTGTTGGTGGTTTTCTCTGTTGGGATTTTGTAATTTTATCGTTGATCATGACTGTTGATTGGCATCGTTAACTCTTTAGATGTGCGAGAAAAAAAAAGAAGCTTAGTTTCTGTATTTTAAATGGAGTAGAACAGCAAATTAAAGTGTGTGTGAGTCTTTGAGTATGTGTGAGAGTGTGAGAGTGACCTATACGCACTTACCTTGATGTGTCTGAGAAAATCTAAATATGCATCTCAGCTCTCAGAACTACATGGAGTAAACAAAAACAAAGACTGTGTATTTATGCACCACCAAATGGGGTTATAATGGAAGTAAATGGGGCAAAACCAGCCACCAACAGTAAATTAAGGAGAAAAAAATGAAAATCTAATAACGCATTAAAGCCAGTGTTGTTACTAATCATTCACATGTCAAAGACTGTAATAAAAGGTTTTAAAAAAAACAGGCCTCAAAAATACATAATTTTGTGTATTTTTTTTTACCAAGTCAGTGACCCAAAGCATTTGTGAACTTAAAAAAAAAAAAAAAAAACATTCAATAGTTTTGATCAGAACTGAGGTTGAAAAAATGTGGAAATTTTCACAGCAGTTTAATTCAGTGGATGTTTTCATCCCAAACATACCAAAAGGGTAGTCAATTTGAACAGTGCACAAGGATTAAAAGCTAAGAGCTGAATTAACACAATTCTTCATTTTTTTTTGGTGGACAACTTAAATCAATCAAGTTAACGTAATTGATTTTATAAATTTAAGTGGATTTAACTTAAAACAATTGTGTGGAACCTGGCATTTTTTACATTAAAGGCTCATTATTTTGTGATATTGGGGAAATTAAGGTTGTTTACACGACACCATTTTCAACTAGAAATAAAACAACTTTGTAATTGTTTTGGTTCATTTACATACCAAAGCCATTTTAGGGCCTGAAAACACAAACATTCGAAAACAAGCTTCAAAGTGCAAGTCTTCGAAATAGACACAATTATCATCTATAAATAAGTAGCTTCAACAGACTACAGCTTACAAGGGTTGGCTATGAGAAAAGGAGAAAAAGAGGGCCACAGAGTGCTTGAAAGAGCTACAAAATCCTCTCAGTACTGTCCTATAGCACATACAGTGTTGTATTAAGTCTTCATACAGTTGGCTCATTTGTTTCCTCTGGCCCATATACGTTGTCTTACACGATTTTGTCGTCATAAGCTGCGAGGCCATAATTCAGCGGCCCCGTGATGTATCCACCAGAGCCTAGATAACTACATCATCAATCATATAGAAGGCTTCATGCCGTTTGCAAATCTGCACATTCAACAAAACCAACTTTGCCAGCTAGTCTGCCGTACCCCCGATGCCCTAATTTCTCTCTCAACAGGAGGCTTTATTTTTATGTGTTTGGTTTTTTTAAAAAAGGCATAGTTATTAAATAAAGGATAATTAACAGATTGCCGTGTGTAAATTTTTATGCATGACACCATGGGTGGGTGCTCTAACGAGTAGGCTAAATATTGAAGGGTCTGTCACTAGAGCACATCTTGAGATCAGGGGAATGAGGTTTCCATTACACACACCTACCTAAACCTCACTCCAATCCGGGTCACGGCACCAATTTAACCCCTCCAATCTGACTTTTGTCATCAATTCTGGCATGGGGGCAGGCGCTCACCTGCAGGCTTCTGTTACACTGATTCGTAAGCCTCACTCTAATTCGGGTCACGGCACCAATATAACCAGACCCTGTCCACACTGCAATGGCTTTAGGTCAATTTGCAAAAGTTCTATCATCTATCTTTTCCACATGACTTTGAAGTGCCCGGTAACAAAATTTTTGGTAACCGGTAAAAGAGTAGGAACATCTCAACAAGCTACCCAGGGCATAGCCGTGTGTATAGGTGAAACCATTACTTTTTAGAAATGGTCCTGTCACTATACCGTGCAACCAGAAGAAATAAGAACTTTGCAAGTAACAACTGGTAACAATGGTGGATTATGTTTTTTTAACACTAATTCAACAAAACCTGGTAATGCTGTATAAGTTAGATGACCAGAGGAGACACATTAACAGTTACACATGTCAGATGTTTAACAATATCGGTGGTTAGCACTGTCGCCTCAAAGCAAGAAGGGTGCTGGTTCAAGTCCCGGCTTTCCCGGTATTTCTGTGTGTAGTTTGCATGTTCTCTTTTCTGTGATTTATAAAGTAATGTGTAGTTCTGTCTGTTTGTTTACAGCACCACATATACTTTTGGCAGACATATTACACAGTTTTAACCAAGTTTTCCAATAAAAACAAAACTACAATTAAACAAACGAATACGATCCTTGATATGAGGACATAGCCTCAGATATCGATGATCACAGAATGTTGAACAAATTAAGTCTTGTATCATGTTGGGCTTGTAAAACTCGAACAATATATTGTCAATTCACAAACAATGTTTAATACGTTGTAATTAAAAGAAAAGTTGTTCTACGTAACCACGTAAACATTCCAGCTTTTTGTGAAGTGTTTTGCAGCCATCATGATCAAAATTGGTTTTGATATTTATTGGTATAGGTATTTATTATAGAATACAGTTTATTTGGTCAGTGAAATCTTTCAGGAAAAAAGGTTCAAGAGAATTAAATAGTCATATTCTTGATTATATTGCATCATATACAAAAACTTCCCAACTTTTATGTTGCAGATTGGGTTTTACCAACACAATCTCAGGGCAATTCATAACCTTTTTGATTTAGTGGCTAATTCATATGAATTCTTACTAACTCGTTCATACAATTTAGTATGGTTTGCTTATTCCCTATTGGGTTTAGGAGCGGGATTGGAAGTGTTGGAAACATAAATGAATGATGAATGAACCCAGTCCAGGGGACTCAAATAAGTCAAACAGCCAAAAATGAGTCCAAAATGAGTCTGCAAGAGCCTACAGGAGTCTCCTAGAAGTTTGTAGTCTGCAAGTTTTTTACAAGGCCATATTTAGACAAAGATGTCCTGTCCATAATATGTTTTTAGGATGAGGGGAGTTGCTAGGTGGAAATGGCTAAACAAAGCATGTCAGTGAAGTAGATAGGTGAAAGAAACCTATAATAAGTTTATAATTTAAAATCAGTTTCTTTGGTCTGAATGAATCCACAAACACAAAGGCACAGTCATTAAGATCCTGCCCATAGCATTTGGATCACTTTGGCCCAGCCTGTGCTCAAGAAGCAAAAGGTTTAATGTCCCTCACACTTGGGCTGGTACATTTCGAATGAAATTCTGTAATTAAAAAAAACAAAGAATATACAAATATAACTGTTAATGTGGAACTAGATTATTTATTCATTTTCTTTTCAGCTTAGTCCCTTTATTAATCAATATAGCCACAGCAGAATGAACCGCCAACTTATCCAGCATATGTTTTACGCAGCAGATGGCCTTTCAGCAGCAACCCATCACTGGCAAATTGAACTAATCCGTACGACTAATACGAATTAGCCACTAACCTGACAAAACGTAAAATAGTTATGTTTCTTGACTGAAATAGACTGAAATAATGGACAATCTGGAGAAAACCTTAATCACACTTCAACACAGGAAGCAGAGAGCTGTTGTGTGCGGCGGCAGGACGGTAGTAAGTCAAACCCTGTGGTTGTATGTGAGAGACAGGTGAGGAGGCTTGTGTTTCAGTTGAGTGTAAACACATCCCAGTTTGGTAACAATGAAACCGGGCACATGGTAATCCAACCAGCCCAGCCCATGCCAGGGTCTGCCCTCACGCTCACCTCAGTAAACACGCACGCAAAGCTGCTTTATCCTTGGTAAAATCATGCGGCTGCCCCATCATGATATTTCAGAAAGGATGCAACATGCAGAGCTCACAAGGGATGCACAGACCAAATATACTGTGAAGTAAAGTGAATCTGCACTTATTTCGAACCAATAATAATAATAATATTCATTTAGTGTATAGCATGATTAAAAAGTCAGGTTCTATGCATGGTAAAAATAATTTTTTGAAGTTGTAAATCAAATAAACTAGAGTCTATTTTACAAGAAGATACTATTTCAGACTTTAAAATTTCATATTCATTTCACTTTCTTTAGACAATTTCAGAGTGTCGTTAAGTTCTAAATTTACATTATTTGCAATGTATATATATACTGTATATTTAAACTAAATTCTGTGAAGATATAGAAATGATGTACAATGTATGGTCAGAAAATGGAATACAGAATAAATACTGTATACATATATATCATTTATTTCTGAAAAAAACTATTTAAAATTTATTAATTTAGCCCTATGTACAGTATATGCTTGTAAATATGTACAGTAGGCTATATATACATGTCTGACTGTATTAAAGGAGCTGTATGTAAGTTTTTACTCTTCTAAAGCATAAAAATACCATAATATGTTTGCAGAAATGTAAGAAACATGCTAAGTGAACAGTGTTGTTCATCTGAAAAACAATGCTAAAGTCAGATATTCTGCTTTGAAAATGTTTTTGGCATATATATGTAATGCCAGTTTAGACAATTATATTTCAGCACCCCGGGTTGCCTTGGTGAAAAACATCGTATTTTATTCAGTCAGTCAGGAGGGCTCTCAAAGCATGTGCAAATGACCGAAAAGCAACCTCCGGTGAACAGTAGACTCCGAAATGAGATGCAGATTCAGAGTTCCACATAAGGGGGTTATTAATTAGCAAATAATATAAACATTACAAATGTAAACATTAGGTAATTGTGACAGATTATAACCACGTGTCCTAACAACTTGGGACATGATGAGATTTGCAGTGATAAATTATTTGGCTGTTTGCACCATACGAAACACGATAGAAATTTAAATACAGCCATTCAGAAGCACAGAAAAAGTGCACACTGCATTTCAACAAAATGGTAAAGTTTATTATCTAATTAATGCATATTAAACCTCTTTAACATTATTAAATGTACATGCTGAATCACTGATTCATTATTTCATTTTCAAGGTCTTAGGCAAACTCAGGCAAAGGTCTGAGGCAAATCTGCTGCTGCTTTCAGTATATGGCAATTAATGTGATGTAAAATGGCATTCAAATGTACATTATTAGCATTTAACACTGAATAAAGCACAATGTTTACCTGAGGTAAAAATTGTCAGTTTATCCTGTTGTTCAACTGCAAGAAATAAAAGCTGTTTCTAAAAAATATAAATTTCAGGTGTTGGTTAGAACAAAAACTTCCTTTAATATGGAAAACATTCCTTCTATCATGTGCCGTTGCTTCTATTTAGAACACGACTTAATTCACCCTTAAATCAGCCTTTAGGCTCAATAGTTAGGCACACTTCTGTTGATGTTGTCCATCTGGCAACCTGCGCTTGCATGTGTTTTGAACCAGGCGTGCAATACCTACTTCAACCACTGGGTGTCAAACTTACATACTGCACGTGTAAGGATAAGCCATTAGAAGTTTTCTTGGCCAATTTCATTAAAGATTTTAGCAACTGAATTTTTCATTTTTAAAATACTCAATTCTCTGTGTTTAATGGGTCGTTTTCTTGATAGAGACCAAAAAATGTCCCCAAAGTCAAAATTGACCGTTGTCCTGACATTTTATCCTACCTGTCAGATTATACCAACAATGTATTTGAATGGTTCTGAGGTTGGGGCTAGGAATTGGGTAGGTTAGGCTTTATATCGCACTAATATACATTAAAATTTACACAAGTAGCAAAATCTGATGAGTAGCATATTGCGTCATCAAAATGTGCTACCTACTTTTTGAATGGAATGTAGGACAAATCGACAGAACACCGGTATTGCTATATTTGTGTGTACATTCGGTCCCCACAATGTGAGCAATACAAGACACACACACATGCACACACACGGTCTTTATTCTAATCACTTCAGGTATAGTTTTCCAGAGGGACAGTCCTGGCACTTGGCACAGTATGAATTGGATGAAGTATATCTCCTAAATGCCAAATAGCTCATTTACTGTAGGTTTCCCACCTACTGTAAGTTCTCACCTGTTTTTATTGCTCTTTTTTCACCTAAACTGGGACATTAAGCATAATTAATAGCAACAAATTATCTTCAAAGTGTAACAGATATGCCAAGTACTGACTATACAGTTACAGTATGGCCAGAAGATTTGTTTGCTAATGCTTCTCATCTTCATGTCTGAGTGAAGACCTCTGTATGTCTTTAATTAATTAATTAATTAATTTATTTATTTTTGCTTTGTTGTTTCTGTTTGTCCTGCTAGCTTCATTAGTCACCCTAGAAAGCCTTACAATAAAGTGTTTATGCAAAGGGGAAGGTATACTCAGATAGCTGGAACTAAACCATTAGACTTTACTAGATTTTAGCATCACATATTAAAAGGTTAGTGCTCTAAAAATGTAAAATGATGTTGTTAATTACTCACCCTCATGCCATTTCAATCCCCCAAGACCTTCTTTGGAACACAATTTAAGATATTTTAGATCAAATTCGAGAGCTCTCTCATCACCCACATATAAAAAAAATGTCCTGAGACGGTTTCCAGGTTTAAAAATGAACTAAAAAAAAGGTCCTGAGACGGTTTCCAGGTTTAAAAATGAACTAAAAAAGGTCCTGAGACGGTTTCCAGGTTTAAAAATTAAATTTTGTTTTCCTTTTTCATCATATCTATATTATTATATTGCAGTACAGTACATTTTTCTATCCTATTGTTGTATTGTAATAGAATTTTCTGTACTGTCAAAGACTATAGAAGACATGTCACTCATATAGTTTTGAATGGGGAAAAGTGTAATGGTCAATATGGTGAACGAAGCCCCGTCAACTAGTACAGGAGCCAATAATTGGATCAATTTAGTTGTTTCTCCGGGGGAGCAGCTTGGACAAGACATGTTCTTTTACGACAGTTTTTTGTGGTCAACAATAGCCCTGGAATCTCAGTGAATACCTGCTTCACAGACATAAGAAATATAGCCAATTAAAGCTTGAAATGTGTACTTTTAAATGAACCAAGTGCACTTGAAAACAAGTTTTTTGGTTTTGTAATCTGTATGAAATAAACTCGAGGTACAGTTTGTCCTGTCAAACGCACATCACATGACAGCAACTACTTAAACGGCCCACAAAATTGTAAACAAATGGTTTCTGTCATTTCTGGAGGAGATTCAACATCAAGACCAAGTTGTGAATTACTTCAAAAGACCAGTTCAATCTGTCAAAGCATTATCCAGAGGATGATAATGTGTTGAATGGTCATAAATGAGGTTGGTGTCGTGATGTTGTCGTCATGCGCATTAGCTCAGGCAATTTGAAAATATGTAGATTTTGTTTGATTCGGATGTTTAGAAATGAAACTTATGAGACGGTTGTTGTTTGATTTTGTTGTTGATTTCAAATATGTAATGTAATCGTAAGCTTGACAAACAGTTTTGGAGAATTTGATGTTTCCCCATTCAGACAGAATACCTCAGCATACTGACCGAGAGGCGTTTCAAAGATGGCCGCAGAGTGAAATGACTAGCCATAAACTGGACATTGGTACTGTTTAGTTATTCAGTTCTGTGACATTCTGAATGTTCAAATTACCTCCAGACACACTTGAATATTATCACTCTGATGAAAGCAAGTTTGCAAGTTTGTGTAGGTACATTTAAAACTTTTTTTTTAAGTGCCTAACACTGATGATTTTTAATTTTTGTTGTATCTTTACAAATCCCTCATCCAAAGCACACAGATACCAGGGGCGGACTGGTCATAGGGAGCACCGGGACATTTCCCGGTGGCCTGACGGCTAATCTGGCCTGCTACAGTGAATCTGGCTTGCAGACCCCCAGCACCCGCCGCTCCAACTTTTCACTTACCGATTGACCCCCTACCCATCCCCACCCCCCTGGTCCAACCCCCATAAAAACTCCCCTTATTTGCAATTAACACTGAATAAAGCACATGACGCCCTCTCTTCACTTCACTTAGTTGGCCTTAGGTATATTAACTTTACCGGCTGAAAATAGTGCCAGTCCGCCCTTGACAGACACATTAATGAATTACCCCAATTTTTGTTTGTTTCCAAGAACAAAAAATGTCTTTATTCGCCAGTGTCTTCTGCATCAGATCTGAGAGTGCATTTACTACACACACTGTAATAGGGTGCCTGTGTGTAGTGCTGCTGACTCTAATTGCTGACTCTAAAGCCTGTAGTAATTGCGTAACCTGACTACCTGATGCAGTAAAAAAGACAAAGGCGGACAATGTTGTTTTGAACGTCTCGGGATCGTTGCTGTCTAGGAGACAAGAGAGCTCTCAGATTTCATCTAAAATATCTTCATTTATGTTCTGAAGATGAACAATGGTCTTAGGGGCAGCAGCGGTTCAAGCTTCAAAACGTTCTTCACATAGAATTTTCTTTTTTGGTGAACTATCCCTTTTACCATTTATTGGGCAGTTTAGGACGGCACGGTGGCTCAGTCATTAGCACTGTTGCCTCACAGCAAGAAGGTTGCTGGTTCGAGTCCCGGCAGGGTCAGTTGGCATTTCTGTGTGGTGTTTTTATGTTCTCCTCGTGTTCACATGGGCTTCCTCCAGGTGCTCTGGTTTCCACCACAGACCAAAGACATGCGCTATAGGTGACTGAGATTAACTAAATTAACAGTAGTGTATGAGTCTATGGGAGTTTTTTTAGTACTGGGTTGTGGCCGGAAGAGCATACGTTGCATAAAACAAAATAGTTGCCGAAATAGTTGGTGGTTCATTCCGCAGTGGCAACCACCTGATAAATAAGGAACAAATCTTTGCGCTTAACAGAGTTAAATATGTAGGCTTATGGATGTCTTCAGCGGAGTGTGTACAACACCGTTTCCTTATCCCAGAAAGTAAAGGAGTAAAGTAAATAGTAAAAGTAAAGTAAACAGAAAGTAAAGAGGTAAAGAGTAAGGAGGCTCGTTTTTTATCCTCTCTCATATATGTTTAATTGTTTTCTCGCTAGTGAAGCATTCAGTTGTTCCACTTAAAAAGTCCACCATGTAAAATCAAATGTGCCATGGCGTGACGCAACTGACTCTGAAAGGGAATGGGATATGAGACTCTGATTGGTTTATTGCCCTTTATGCTCAAAACACACCCATAGGGCCACACGGAATCTGCGCGCCAGAATTTCGCAGATCATTGATTCTGTTTAATTACTTGGGTAAATGTGTGGAAATTTATATTTATTCAGTTTTTAAATTAATTCCAGTAATAATATTGACTAATATGAAAATATTCATATTATTTTTTGCAATACAGTTTGTAAAGTACTATTTTCTGTCTTTTAGTAGAGATTTTATATGAGAGGCTTGTTTTGTTTACCAAATAAAGTGGATCTAATTGGATTCGCATTGTAAACATTAAATAAAAGTTAAAAAGGTATTACTTTTATTTCATATATTAAGTTTTTAGCTATGATGCTCCCAAAATCATTCCGCATAAATTCACAGATTTTTAACAAAATAAGCACAAGCCTGTTAGACCATGCACCGGGGCGCAAAACGTATTTTTCTATCCTTAAAGTGGATTCGGACATGCCCTTAATGCTCTTGCACCATACGCTTTAGATTTGGTGCTTAGATAGTTAAAATAAAGCCTATGGAGTAATTGTAAGAAAGTTCCTGGTGCACATGCGCAGTTAAAACGTAAGAAAGATGAAAGAGTCTTTTCTACAGGTGGTTTGTCAACCCCACTCACCTGTGTGAGGCACACTCAAAACTGCATAATGAAACACTGTATTTAAACACTTTATGATCCCCATGAGTCCTATGTTCCAACTGTACATGCTGATTCAAATGTAAAATAATTTAAAATGAGCATGGGTAGAGAATTTAGGAAATTGTTTACTAACGGTTATTATTTTGGCCACTGTGAACTGTTAATGGCCAAATGCCTCACCTTTATTCACTGTATAGTTACCCATGTGTCCTCACTGAAGTAATACTCTATTCAGTAACTCCACAGTGTTTTAAATGACACTGCAGCTCAAGGGCTGGACCTCAGTGCAAACGCATATGTCCATGTGATGTAAGCCACATCGCTTTTCTTCCTCTCTAATGACTGCACTGTCAAGAAATATATTATTAGCAAACATTACAGATCAAAAGAGAATCATTACGTAACGACTGAAGCAAAAATAGTTTCGCTGACCTTGGGAAATGTGGTGGGAAACATTTCAGCGGATCATCGCAACCAGCTGTTCCCTTGAGTGCAGATGAGTCTTAAATGCATTATTAGCGTGATGTGATTTTTTTTTTGTTGTTGTTGTTGCGTAAGAGTATTTTTGGAAAGCTGATGGACAGAGAGAGAGAGAAAGAGAGAGATGTTTCTTTGACATGGGCGACTGGCTCTTTCTTTCACTTCAATGGTGACGGTGTGAAGAATGATCAATCATGATACACCTCATTCCCTTTATGGCTGAGTGTCACATTTTCTGGGGCTGAAAGCAGCTGCTGCTGTGTGTCTCGTGTACCTATTCTTGTGAGTTATGGCAAGGTGCACAGGGAATGCATGCAAACACACACAGGCATATCAGCATATGGGAATCTCAACCGTAATGATGAAATCTGTTGAAACTCACATACAGCGGGCTATTTATCAATCCTTTAATTGATTGTGATTTCAATTTTTTTTTATTGCAGACATTTTTTTTGATGATGAATACAGCATGCAATGACAGCAAACGTACACGAGCATTTCACATTTTTAATTATTAATATTAATATTTTTAATATTGTGCTGCCTGTGCTGCATTTATAATTATTACAGTAAATAAGGAAAATTGTAAAATACAATTGTAAAGTTTGAAATAACTTTTAAAGTTGCTTAAATATTCTGATGCTTGGTTTGAGCTTCATTTGATTGTCTTGATCATGTCTACATGCCTAAACATTTTCAAGCCAAAAGTTGGGTTTTATTTATACAGTATATAGCTATGTGAAATAATGAAGAAACCACTTGATTATATATTGTTTTTGTGGGAGAACTGGATTTTTAGGTATTGATTAGAGTACAATGCTATTATTTTATTCTGTTAAAGTCTGATAGAATTTATTTCAAATTGCAAACAAAAATAATATCAATTATAACTTTTTTCCCCTTATTTTTCAGAAAATAGCAATTGGTCAGAAAGACAGATTGATGGAAAATTACGGTTATTCCACCCAAGATTAATTTCTTAACACTTATAAAGATGAAACATTGTTTTTGTGAATGAATATATAGAGGTTTAAATACATTTTGGTATTTAATGAAAAAAAAGAAGCTGCAAGACTACATTATTTTAATTTTGAAGGAAATTTATCATATATATGGAATCCACCAGTCTTTCTGCACCCAACTCCTGCTGAGTTGGGATCGAAACGGCGGAATCAGGTGCTCTAACATGGACGCTAAAGACCATGGCATCTAGAGTCTGTTACTAGAGCACCTTTTGAGGTCAGAGGAGTGAGGTTTACCTGCATAGCACTTCACTAGCTGGCCTCCGTTACACTCACCTCCCTAAACCTC
>CAIGQQ010030863.1:10760343-10783641 GCA_903798035.1 Danio albolineatus | reverse complement strand
TCAGTTATTTAGTTGGATGGATTGATGAATGGATGGATGGATGGATGGATGAACAGAATCAGTCAGTTAGTTACTTGCATAAATGGATGGGTGGATAAACAAAAAGACAGAGGGACAGTCAGCAAGTTAGTTCATTAGTCAGTCAGATAATTCATGCATTAGTTTGCATATTTCATAAATTGCAAATATAGTTTATTGCATAAAAAACAAATGGATAGATAGATGAACTAATATTTTGAAGTCGAATGGACAGTAGGTTTGTTGGTCTATATTGATGGATACATGCTTTGTTGGTTAGATGAAAGTTTGGTGGGTCTGCCAGTTTGATGGATATATATAAATAGATGGAAGGTCAGTCAGATAGATGGATGGGTCGTTTGTTGACTGGATGGACAGATGAATACATAGTCAGTCAGTTTGTCAGTCAGTTCTCACTAATGAATAGAAAGGTGGCCAATTTCACTGTTCAGATGTCCGTTGTAAATTAGCATTAGTGATTGCTTTTGATTGAAAAGATATGTAAAATACATGCTCCCTCTCAACACTGATTGCAAAGAGCTGACTCTTAGCTGCTAATGTTTTCTACTATCCCAGATGTCCCATGTTTGCCCAATCAAGTTGGTGAATTGAATCATCACATCCATTTGTCAGGCCCCAAGTTTGTGTTGCGGATTTGCGTCTGCATGTGAGACATATTCATTACCGCTGCTGCACTTCGGTAATTTCCTAACAGATGCTTAATTCGACTGTTTTAGCATATGCTCGTCATTTATACACGCGTTGGGGACCTGGCCATCCAGAATCCCCACACGTGTTGAATGTGTTACCGGAGGTGTTGATGGGACTGTCACGGGCTAATGAAACCATCACCAAAATAGCATCACTGTGTATATTTGACCACCGCATCTGTGTCAATAATGGCTTTTCAGTCAGAGTGAAACTCTCTCAAATGCCAGTCAAGTTTGAAACCGCCTCCCCATTAGTCTTGCTGGTAATTTTACTGCGGCGCAGATGTAAGTGGGTTTATGGACTGTGTCTTTTAATGAAGAAAAGGGAAAATGTCTGTTTTTAAGAGATAGAGAGGCATATCTGGTGGAAAATGTTTTTTTGAAAGCATCAGTGGTGGATTAATGTGGCGCACAGACCCATTAGGACCCATAAAGAGAAATGAGGGGTAGTAAATAGCCATTTTTTTATGTGTGTCCAGCTAAATTTGTAAAGAGGAACCAGAAGCTTTTAGTCGATCTCTCGACAGTTCTCGGATTTTATATTCCTTAGTGTTTTATATTTAAATACAGCTTTAAAAAGTACTGCATGTATTTTTAATTTGTAATGCCAAGCAAGATTTCAGTCATCCTTTATTTTAAAGTACAATTTTCTCTATTAAGAAACATATAACTAAGACGTTAAGCTTAATAAACCCCTACCGTTCTGCTTATTTATAGTTAGGATATCTGTTGGGTTTACAGTGGGTACTTTGTAGAATTAGGGTTCATTTGGTAAGGGGTAATGAGTGGTATTTGATTCATTCACTCAGGAAGGCTCTCGAAGTATGCATGTGTGACCGAAAATGCGACCTCAGGTGGATAGTATCAGCCTTAAAATGAGACGCGGATTCCACAGTGACACGGATTGCAAAATGAGACGGTTCACATCATGAGGTGATTATAATTAGCAAATAATATAAATGTAACAAATGTAAGCATTAGGTGAACAGGTTACATTGTAACCATGTGTCCTAAAAACATGCTACGTGACGCAATTTGCAGTGATATGCAATTTGGCTGTTTGCACCAAACTAAACACGATAAAAATACAGCCATTCAGAAGCACAGAATATGTGCACTCACTGCACTCCAACGAAATGGTAAGGTTTATAATCTAATTAATACATATTGAAACATATTAACCTCTTTAGCATTATTCAGTGCACGTGCTGAATCACTGATATGTTTGGCTTGCACTGTCATAGTTCTAAAGTTCAATATCAAATGGTTTATTTTATTTCCAACATCTGAGGCAAACTACAGTATGTCACAAAAGTGAGTACACCCCTCACATTTCTGCAAATATTTATTTATATCTTTTCATAGGACAACACTGCAGAAATGACTCTTTGACACAATGAAAAGGAGTCAGTGTAAAGTTAGTTTAGCAGTGTAAATTTAGTGTCCCCACTAAATAACTAAAAATACAGCCAATAATAGCTGAACCCCTGGCAACAAAAGTGAGTACACCCCTTAGAAATTTTTTTAAAAGTTAATATTTTGTGTGGCCACCATCATTTTCCAGCATGGCTTTAATTCTCTTGGACACAGAGTTGGCCAGAGCTTCACAGGTTGCCACTGGAATCCTCTTTCACTCCTCCATCACAACATCACCAAGGTGGTGGACATTTGACACCTTGTGCTCCTCCACCTTCCTTTTCAGGATGCCCCAGAGGTGTTTTAAAGGGTTTAGGCCTGGAGACATGCTTGACCAGTCCATCACCTTTACCCTGAGCCCCTTTAGCAAGCCAGTGAGGTGTATTTGGGGTCATTATCATCCTGAAACACTGCTTTATGACCCTGTTTCCGGAAGAAGTGGAACATGCTCTGCTTTAGTATGTCACAGTACTTGTCAGAACTCATGTTTTCCTCATTGAATTGTAGCTTCCCAATGCCAGCAGCACTCATGCAGTCCAACATGATGACACTCCCACCACCATGTTTAATGATAGACAAGACACACTTGTCTTTGTACTCCTCATCTGGTTGCCACCACACACGCTTGACACTATCTGAACCAAATAGGTTTATCTTGGTCTCATCAGACCACAGGACATGGTACCAGTAATCCTGGTCCTTAGTTTGAATGTCTGCTGCAAATTGTTTGCGAGCTTTCTTGTGCATCGTCTTTAGAAGAGGCTTCCTTCGAGAACAACCATGCAGACCAATTTGGTGCAGTGTGCGGCGTACAGTCTGAGCACTGACAGGCTGACCTCCCATCCCTTCAATACCTGAAGCAATGCTGGAAGCACCCATCCGTCTGTTTTTCAAAGACAATCTTTGGATGTGACGCTCAGAACGTGCACTCAGCTTCCTTGGCTGACTATGGCGAGGCGTGTTCTGAGAAGAACCTGTCCTCTTAAAGCATTGAATGGCCTTGGCTGCAGCACAGTTTCAGAGTGTTGGCTATCTTCCTATAGCCTAGGCCATCTTTATGCAAAGTAACAATTTCCTTTTTCAGGTCTTCTGAGCGTTGTTTGTCATGAGATGCCATGTTGAACTTTCAGTGGCCAGGTTGAGAGAGAGGAAAAGCTTTTATACCAAATTTAACTCACCTGCTATCTGGAAACACCTGAGACAGTGTAAAACTAATAAGTCACACGCCACAGGGGAAGGAAAATGACTAATTGTGCTCAATTTGTACATTTTCACTTAGGGGTGTACTCACTTTTGTTGCCAGGGGTTCAGCTATTATTGGCTGTATTTTTAGTTATTTTGAGGGGACACAAAATTTACACTGCTAAACAAACTTTACACTGACTCCTTTTCATTATGTCAAAGAGTCATTTCTGCAGTGTTGTCCTATGAAAAGATATAAATAAATATTTGCAGAAATGTGAGGGGTGTACTCACTTTTGTGACATACTGTATCTGCTGCTGCTTTCAGTATATGGCAATAAATGTGATGTAAAATGGCATTCAGATTCACTTTATTAGCATTTATCACTGAATAAAGCTTGAGGTGTACCTGAGGTGATCATTGTCATAGTTTTCGGTTGTTCTGCTGCAAGAAATAGAAGCCATTTCTAAAGTATAAATACAATTATTCTTTCTATCGCGCACCATTGCTTTTTTCTTTTAGAACATGATTTAAATCAGCCTTTAGGATTGACAGTCAGGCACACTTCTGTTGATGTTGTCAATCTGGCGTCCTGTGATTGTGTGTTTTAAACCAGGAGTGCAGTACCTAGTTCAACCACTGGGTGTCAAACTTACATACTGCACCTTTATAGTGAGAATTGATACTTAAAGTGTTACCAAAATTTATTTAATAATATGTAAGTGTTACTGATCAATATGCACAGTATAGGGCATTATTTGGATTCTACAGGTGATCAATGAGATCATGAATAGTTTTATATATTAGATCATTACTTGGAATCAAACAGATTGTTGCTGACCATTTCTTTGATGAGCCACAAACCATTTCATTACCTGTACTCAAAGATCAATCTATATATGCATGTACTGTAGAAGCTCCCATCCCTTGACCTGGCTGCCGTGATATTGACCTCATGTTCAGAATCACTTTCATACCTATGATGATAAAGCTGTTTCATTCTCAAGTGTCAGACATTGATTTGAAAGTGCTTCATCACTGAAAGACATGAACATATTTCAGCTTGAGTCAGTCCCTGGATAGAAAAAACAATACCAATTCACTTATATTTAGTAAGAATATTGCATTTATGAATGTTTTACCCCACTATACTCAATAAAATTGGAAAGTATGGTCATTAAAGAAACTTAATCTCTTTTATGTATCGTGAATTCATACATACATACATCCATATAGTACATACAAAAATACATACATGTAAACATACATTAATACAAACTACTACTGTCGCATACTTTTTTATGGAAATATGAGATTTCAGATGCAGCCAGACTTGAGGGGTGTTTTCAAGCCAAAAGTACAGATTTAAAGCTTCCAAGTACAAGTAAAATGCCTTGAGTCATGCTTTGCTGTTTGTCGTAACAGCTCTGCATGATTACATGTGAAAGTAAGTGACGTGACAGCCAAGTGCGGTAACCCATACTCCCTAGAGAGTGCAAGCCCAAAGTTAGTGTTGTGCATTTCACCCTTCAAAGTGCACACACGCGTCAGGGAGGTACCCAGGGAGCAATTAGGGGTGAGGTGGCTTTTTCAAGGGCACCTCAGTTGTGGGTTATACACTTACAACTCCTGCTAGAACTCAAACCTGCATCTCTAAAAAGTAGGCAACAACTGTTTATCTGCATTTAGCATCTTATCTTTTTATTTTTATCTATGTTAACGGCCATCTTAAAGCATCTGGCTTAAGATTAGACAGTCATTTCTTGTACGCAGACACAAGACCCTGTCCAACAAGGTGAGGAGGCATACTGGCAATTCATCAGGCTATACCCGTGTTATTGCGAAATTCTGATATCCATCAGTTTAGCCACCCAGAATGAGAGATGGATAGGCATTTTTGCACCGCGGGCTAAAATGTAATGCGGGGTATTTTTCTTAATACCGCTTCCCCCCGCTGACACTTTCAAGCTGGCCAAGGTGTTATTGTAAACAGCACAGAGTAATGATAAGCATGAATCTATGTCAGCGGCCATCATTACGGCAGACTCTAGAGATTGCACGGTCACGGTTATAGCCGTTTCCTTACACCGTACTATTAAACGATGAGGAAAAGTAGCAGTTTCCTCTTCTTCACACACACACAGACACACAGAGACACCAGCACCAATTTAAATGGTAGTTCATCAGCATTTAACTTATTAGCACCGTGCAATTATCTGCAGGGAAATGCATTATCTTCTGCGTGGGCTGGAAGAGATGTGATGTGGACCTTGGAGTGCAGCAAAAAGACACGTGACCACAATTAGCTATGATTATCATCTGCCCTCTGTTTGGGGGGAAGAGATGACACCTTGTTTGGATTAAAACCCTAAAGATTCACATTTAAGACGTTTAGAAACCTGCAATTTTCTCAGCTTTGGTGGTGGGTAATTATAGAGGTCGCTCTAGGGCTCGCTTGTTTGAGTTGATGCAAATGATTCAAGAATTTCCTCTGTTCTTTTCTAAAGTAAGTCTCTGTTGAAGTTGTCATAAGTTTTGAACTTCGGTTTTACTTACAGTACTTAATACACGTTTTTGTGCCCAATGGGGAGATTTGTCTAGGACCCTAGGACCACATTTGTATACACTGAACAAAACAGACAACACACATCAACAAAAATATTAAATGTTTAAAATGATGTAGGTAAAAATGATTTCTTAAAATGATTGTATCTGCACACAGACAGCCTGTATTGACTTGTTACGTCTATGACGTTATACAGTTTGGGGACTGTTGTTTCGCTTTTGCTGGTTTCTTTTTTGCGTTTATAGGATACGCGGGTTGGCTGTGTTGGACGGCATCATTGTTTGATTAACATTTGTTGGTGTGTTTTGTTTGCCATGTAAATACTGAAACGTTTTTGCTTCAAACTCTTGAGAACTGTTGTGTGAACATCATATCTGTGTATTATTCTAGACAGAGGAGAGTACGGTGGCTGAGAGAGCTTAACGCGCTGCAATTTAAGAAAGCACATGCAATAACAAAAAAACACCAGCAAATTAGGAAATTATCTTCATCAATTTGACAGCACACCTGTTGTAAATTCTCACAACACAGACAACGGAAGAAACACGCAGCAAATTGGTCAAAACACAAACAACGGAAGAAACGCGCAGAAAATTGGTCAAAACACTTGCAAACATCAACATAACACAACCTATCAGTTGGGTTTAGGGTAGGGGGTGGGTGGGTGTTATTGATCGGTCAGTCAGTCAGTCGACAGCAGCCTCTGGTGGATTTACGTGGAAAGAGCAGGTGCAAATGGCATAACTCCTGGGATGTATTTGGCACTTTGCAGAAATGTATATACTGTAGGGGTACGTAATCAGAATGAGCCTGGGCTCCATAGCGCATAATGCTTTCTATCACAGCTTTGTAAAATAAAATCAAAACTTTTTGCTATACCCCAAAAACTCTCACTTTTGACTCTGACTGTTTTTTTTCTTTTTTTTTTCAGTTTAGTAAATGGATAATAGGGGGGAATTACTTTGGATTTAGGGGCCTATGCAGGGATGCCATAATGGGTTCAAAGTTAGAACAATTTTGTCATGATCACCAGAGATCTAACCCTTATAGATTTAGAAACTATAACTCTATAACTATAACCTTATAGAAACTATAACTCCCTTCAGGCACCACACACACACACACACCTGTTCCGGTTCTCCATAGATTACACACACACAGCTGGGAGCTGCTCAAGACTGATTACACAGACTATATAAACGGCTCACTGTGACACTCTTATGACTATGGCTCTTAAGCATTTTTCTAGTCTGGTCTTACCGTCGTCTGACCATTGCCTTGTTCTTTCCTTTGCATTGTCTGCTGCCTGTATTGATCATTTGCCATATTACCCGTTTACCCCTGTGTTTGACCATTGCCTCTACGACTACTCTTTAATAAAGTTGCATGTGGATCCTTAACCCTGAATGGGAATTTTTTATTATTATTTTTTTTTACTTTGACCCTCCTCTTTATAAATGTTACTTAAGACAACCACCTGATGTCCAACACCTGTTCCTTTTAAGTTGCACAAGAGAAATCATCTAGGTATTGTAAAACCTGTAGCAAATGACGACAGATTTTTATTTATTTATTTTTTTGCTGGTCTTGCCGTATGAGAAGCTGGTGTTAGCAAGTTTTGCATTGATCAAGTAAAAGCTAACTACTAGGGTCTTAGTCTTGAACCCTGACCTCGTTTGAGGCTATAAAACATAGTTCTATAAAACTTCCCTTCTCATTATTGTGCTTCAGCTCTGGCCAACTTTGTAGGACGAATTTAATGATCAGATGTCATGTTTCATTACCGCAGGCTGTGATTGTAATGCACTCTAGCCAGAGGGCAACTTAGTCCATGACAGACTTTGTTTATATCAGACTTGCACCTGGTTCCAAATCACCAGCTAAACTGAACATAATTGTCAAACTTTCCTCAGATATATCCTAATATTTTTATTGACAAAAGCCTATTCCATAGTGTTTCCTTGAAAAGGTCAAACCAGTTGAAACAGCATACTGTATGTGTAAGGAAGGATAGATGAAGGCAACTTGAGCATTAGAAAATAAATGTTCTTAAGGTGGTTATGTGGTCATAATGCATAATGAATCAATTATTTTGCTCATGCTATAGTTACACCTAAAGACACTCTCAGAAAATAAAGGTATAAAAGCTGTCTCTGTGGAAGAACCTTTTTAAAGGGTTTAGTATGTAAAGTGTACACATTAGTACCTAAATAAGAATGAAGGCACACTCTAGTTGACAAGACACCAGTCAATGACCGCTTTTGTACTATTTTTTCTGAAAGTGTACAGTAGTTAGCAAAGAGTGAGTTGTATTTCTGAGTGTAGTGTAGTTATAACAAATCTCAGATTTTGTCCTTAAAGTTCATCAAAACTGATGGTTTTTGGCTTTTATTATAAATAAGTTTTGAGGTAGCATTTTATTTTACAGTATAAATTTCACATGTGCTTTTCACAATGTAATAATAGTAATAACTAGGTACTATTTCTAGACCACTGAACCTAGCTATAACCAAAGACCCTTTAAAGCAAGTCATTTCACTCAGCGGCCATCTTTAAAATGCCTCTCAGTCAGTATGCTTGGGCATTCTGTCTGAATGGGGAAACATCGAATTCTCCAAAACTGTTTGCCATGCTTACGATTACATTACATATTCGAAATCAACAATAAAATTAAACAACAACCGTCTCATAAGTTTAGTTTATAAACATTAAAATCAAACAAAATCATAATTTTTATAGGTTGCCCGAGCTAATGCTCATGCTCACTCGAAAGGAACAAGATCACGACACCAACCTCATTTATGACTGTTCAGCACATTATCATCCTCTGGATAATGCTTTGTCAAACCGTGCCGCTCTTCTGAAGTAAACACAGCTTGGTCTTGATGTTGAATCTCCTCCAGAAATGACAGAGACTCTTTGTTTACAAGTCTGTGGGCGTTGAAGTAGTTGCTGTCATGTGATGTGCGTTTGAGAGGACGGACTGTACCTTGCATTCCTTTTATACAGATTACAAAACAAGTGTACTTAGTTCATTTAAAAGCACAGATTTTAAGCTTTAGTTGAATGTATTTTTTATGTCTGTGAAGCATTCGCTGAGATTCCAGTTCGTTTGTTGACCACAAAAACTGTTGTAAAAGCACATGTCTTGTCTGAGCTTCTGCCCTGAAGAAATGTCAATTTATATCGTTCGATGATTGGCTCTGTAATAGTAGGCGGGGCTTCATTCTCCATATTAACCGTTACACTTTTCCCCATTTAAAACTAAATGAGTGACATGTCTTCCACTATATTCCATATTCTACAGTCTTTACTTTAACTCATGTAATGTTGCTAGCTAATACAACCTGCGCTTTTTAGGTAAGTATAGTGTAATTGCACATTACGTACTGTGTAGTAAAATAAAATGCAATTAAGTTATCTACAAGCTCGAATTCTCCTAAACAAAGACTATATATTTAGATAATCTATGCATCCATTATTTTCAGCTTCTCACTTCCATCAGTACAAATCAGTGGCTTCTCATTCATTTTTTCTGTCCAATCAAATGCTGTCTAGAATTTGTAGTATCACGTCCCCTACATAGACAACAGAGCTGTGTGACTGTCACTATTTACTGTCATAATTACTATTATCTATATGCTCTAAAGTCTAAAACATAATATTTAATCATGAAGTCATTAAGTTTTTGTTAAAAAAAATAAGTTAATGATGCTTTCTAGCATTCAGGTCCAAGTGCTCTATCACACTGTACTGGGAGGCTCAACGAATGATAATAATACATGTTTACGAAGCGCTGTACTATTACCAAAAAATCATGATTGCAACATGTATATTTACATGCCTGATATCAGATGGCCAGAAAGTGAATCATTATAAATTGTTAAAATATTGATGTCTGTGATGTAGCAAGTTCAGAGACTGTTGTGTACACCATGATTTTGTAAGAAATTACAGAAACAGTTTTCAACACGATTTAACAAGCATATAAAATATGAACATAAGTACTGTACATTTGAAGACAAAATTATTAGACCTTTCATGTAAAATTTGGATTCTTTTTTTAATTGTTTCCCAAGTGATGTTTAATGGAGCTAGGACATTTTCAATGTTTTTTTGTTTTTTGGTCAATAATTAAAGGTGCTGTAGGTAAGTTTTTGACTTTTCTAAAGCATAAAAATACCATAATATGTTATATTTAAGAAACATGCGAACATTCTTGTTTATTTGAAAACCAATGCTAAAGTCAGATATTCTGCTTTTGAAAATGTGTTTTCTGTGCTGGAACGCTGTGTTTGTTTTGGTAATTTTAACCTGCCCAATGCCAGTTTAGCCAATTATATTGCAGCAGCCCGGGTTGCCTTTAGTAGAAAACCGCGTATTTCATTCATTCATTCGTTCAGAAAGGCTCTCAAAGCATGCGTCTGTGACCAAAATTCGACCTCCAGTAGACAGTAGCAGACTCAAATGAGATGCAGATTCAGTTCCGCATGAGGTTTATTTAGCAAATGATATGAACATTAGGTGAGCAGGTTACATTGTAACCGCGTGTCCTAACAACACGCTAAGTGATGAGATTTGCAGTGATAAGCAACTGGGTTGTTTGCACCAGAGGAAACAGACAGAAATATAAATATACAGCATTCAGAAGCACAGACTATGCACTCACTAACAAAATGTAAAGGTTTATAATTTATTTAATACATATTAACATTTAAATGTACATTATGAATCACTGATATGTGTTTAGTTCTAAAGTTAAATTTGAGGTGAACTATCTGCTGCTGCTCTCAGTATATGTCAATAAATGTAATGCAAAATGGCCTTCAAACTCACGTTGTTAGCATTTAACACTGAATAAAGCACAGGAGGTTTACCTGAGGAGATCAGTTTATCCTGTTGTTCACCTGTGAGAAATAGAAGCAGTTTCTAATATATCAATTCAAGGTGTTGTTTAGGACAAATACTCTTTTTAATATAGAAAATATTCCTTTCATTGTGTGCCGTTGCTTTTATTTAGAACACGGTTTAAATCAGTCGCTCCTGTCCTCAATCTGGCAACATGTACTTGTGTTTGTTTTGATCCAGGAGTGCAATATCTAGTTCAACCACTGGGTGTCAAACTTACGTACTGCGTAAAGGTTCAATATTAGTAGCACTCTTCAAAAATCCTTTTAGTATTTGCTACTGAACAAAATACTGTTGTCCAATTACTTGCCTAATTAACCGAACTTGTACTGTATAATTAACCTAACTAACCTAGTTAAGCCTTTACTTAACTTTATACATACAGTTGAATTTAAAATTATTAGCCCTTCTGTGATTTTTTTTCTTCAAATATTTTTCAAATAATGTTTAACAGAGAAAGGAATTTATCCTTGTTTTGCTATTTATTTTCCTGTAATATTTCTTTTTTCTGGAGGAAGTCTTATTTGTTTTTATTTCAGCAAACAAAAACAGTTTTAAATAATAATAATAATAATAATAATAATAAAAACATTTTACGGTCAATATTATTAGCCACCTTAAGCAATATTTGTTTTTGATTGTCTACAGAACAAATCACTGTTATACAATAACTTGCCTAATTACCCTAATTTACGTAGTTAACCTAATCAACCCAGTTAAGCCTTTAAATGTTACTTTTAGCTGAATACTAGTATCTTGAAAAATATCTAGTAAAATATTATAAAAGAAATAAAAGAACTATAAAAGAAATTTATAGTTATAGTTATAATTATAGTTAGTTATAGATATAGTTATAGTTTAAATTTATAGTTATTAGAAATGAGTTATTAAAACTATTATGTTTAGAAATGTGCTGAAAAAATCTCTCTGTGAAACAGAAATTTGGGAAAAAAATATACAAGGGGCTAATAATTCAGGCGGGCTAATAATTCTGACGCCAACTGTACTGTATGTCTGAATTGTTTTCCATTCACACAGTTGTCAGACCCCCAAAACTCCATTGGCATGTAAGCAGCCAACATGTTTACGTTTTTTAAATGACACTTTACCTCCATCCGTTGTCGCCGCTATTCACATCAGCATTCATCCAGGATAGTCAGGCTCTCTGTCATCACATTTAATTATCTCGTCTTCTCATCATCTTGCAGGCCACGCATCACTTCCTCCCCAAAACAATCCGTCCTCACGTGCCTTCTCTCCTCCACCTGTTTCACTCCATCTCCCTCCATCAGCGCTTCTCTTCATACACAATTTCCTCCTGTTTTTATTTCCCTCAGGGTATTTACACCTGACAACAACTTAATTATTGGATCGTGAAGAGCGGCTCATCAGTTGTCTTCACTTCTGCTCTTTCACCTCGGGTTGATGGATACACGGCTGCGTCTCCACAGGGGTCAATGGACAAATAGAAGGGTGGCTTTCATCTCAGCAGTCCCGTCCGCTGCTAAATGCCTGTCAGAAGCTGTCCTGCGCCGTAGGGTTGAGTAAGGTGACCTCCGGAGGTCTTTACTACCTGGTGGACCTCAATCAAACTGCTTACAAAGTTCCTCTTGGGACAGAAACCACCTTCGGTTTTCAAACACACACTAAGATCAATACATTTTCTGCTGAGTATTTCCCACGTGATGTTTAACAGAGCAAAGACATTATTGCAGTATTTCCTGTAATACTTTTTCTTCAGGATAAAGTCTTTTTTGATTAGTTTAGCTGGAATAAAAGCAGTTGATTTTTTTCAAAGCAATTTTTAAACTCAATAATATTAGAAGCCCCCTTTTTTTGATTCGCTACAGAACAAACCACTGTTGTCCAATGATAAACAAACCTAATTAATCCGTTAAGTCTGATTTTTGCCAGTGTCCCAGTGTTAGGATATTGCCACTTCCACTGCCAGATTTCAGACACTAGTCCTTTCTTGTCTAGTATGTTGTGTTGGGCTGGAGTTTACACAGATCGAGTACTCATTTCCCATCATTGTCTGTCTTTGTCTTTGTACTGTATGAGCGTAGTCTCGCCTGCACTCGGGCCATGTTTGCGAGGTCCAGGTGTGCTCGGGATGCTTGCTCTTGTCTTTGTGTGTTTGTTGTTTTGTTTGCGGCATTGGTGTTTTCGTTTTCAGCACTCCAGTTTCGGATGGCACTGGGATCACGTGTGCACGGTAAGTATTTTGTTTATTGTGTACTCGTTCAAAGGCGTGCAGTACTGCTAGTTTATTACACGGTTTTTGTAGCGTAATATACAACACCATACCAGGCAATATATCACTTTAAACTATTCAAAATGTTAATAAAAGTTACTTTTTTCGAATTTTTTAAAGTTAAAGGTGAAGTATGTAAGTTTGACACCAAGTGGTTGAACTAGGATTGCACTCCTGGATCAAAACAAACACAACACAGGTTGCCAGATTGAGGACAGGAGCGAGCGATTAAAACCATGTTCTAAATAAAAGCAACGGCAACCGATGGAAGGAATATTTTCCACATTAAAAGGAGCTTTTGTAACCAACACCTCTAATTTATATATTAGAAACGGCTTCAATTTCTCACAGGTGATCAACAGAAAACTATGACAATGATCACCTCAGGTTAACCTCATGTGCTTTATTCGGTGCTAAATGCTGAACAATGTGAGTTTGAATGCCATTTTACATGACATTTATTGCCATATACAGAAAGCAGAAAGTTCACCCCAGATCTTGAAAATAAAACAAACCGTTTGAAATTGAACTTTAGAACTAAATGCATATCAGTGATTCAGCATGTACATTTAATAATGTAAAAGTATGTAATATGTAATGTAATATGTATTAAATACCTTAGCATTTGGTGAGTGAGTGCATATTGTGTGCTTCTGAAAGGCTGTATTTAAATTTCTGTCATGTTTCGTCTGGTGCAAACAGCCCAGTTGCTCATCATTGCAAATCTCATCACCTAGCGTGTTGTTAGGACACGCAGTTACAATGTAACCTGCTCACCTGATGTTTGCGTTCCAAATATTTATATTATTTGCTAATTAATAACCTCATGTGGAACTGAATCTGTCTCATTTCAGAGTCTGCTACTGTCCACCGGAGGTTGCATTTCAGTCACAGACGCATGCTTTCGCATGCTTTACTATAACCTTCTGTGTGAAGCTGCTTTGACGCAATCTACATTGTAAAAGCGCTATACAAATAAAGGTGAATTGAATTGAATTGAATTTCGGAGAATGAACGCGGTTTTCTACAAAGGCAACTCGGGTGATGAAATATAATTGGCTAAACTGGCATTGAGCAGGTTAAAAGAACTTAAACATAGACAGCGTTACGACACGGAAAACACATTTTTAAAGCTGAATATCTGAATTGTTTTTAGGATTAACAAGTTTCTTCACTTAGCATGTGTCTTAAATATCTACAAACATATTAAGGCATTTTTAGGCTTTAGAAGAGTCAAACACTTACTGTACATAAAGCACCTTTTAAAGTTGTTGGAAGATCAAGGTCCCATAATGCAATTCAAAATCATAAATAAATGAGGTAAAATAAAAACATGAATCACAAAATACAGAAAATTGCTTATTTATATATATTTTTACAGTGTATCTTGCAAAATAACTAAATAATAATAATAAACAAATTAGTAATAAGTAAATAATATTATGTTCTGCAATTACAGCAAAAATTATAGAAATTAATTATTATATATTTTTTAATTTAATTATTAAAACTTTGGTCACACTTTATTTTGACGGTCCGTTTGTTGAATTTAAGTTATATTGCATCTACATGCCAACTAATTCTCATTAGATTATACGTAGACTGTTAGGTTGGGGTTGAAATTAAGGTTAGTGTAAGTTGACATGTACTTTCAAAGTTTCTTATAGTCAGTTAAATGTCTGTTGAAGGACTGTTAAATGTCAGTATCAATAGATATCAAGCAGACAGTCTACTAATACTCAAATGGACCATCATAATAAAGTGTTACCAAAACTGTTGTGTTTAGAAAAAAAAACATCTCAACATTAAACAGCACTTGGTAAATATTCATTCATGCATTCATTTTCCTTCGGCTTAGTCCGTTTATTGCTCAGGGGTACATTGGGAAATATTTAATAAAGAATTGCAACATCACAAGAGGGTTAATAATTTTGACTTCGACTGTGTTAACCTCGGTACACGGTGTCCTTTTCTTCCAGAATCAGAAGCAGATCATTAGAGCTGCATTATTCAATGAATAAAGCACCTTCTTTCTGTCCCAGCTCAATATGCAGAGGCATAAGTAGACTTTAGTTTTGCTAATGGTACAGAAATATGAGACACTTCACCTTTGGAAAGAACTTTTTAAGTAGAATCTTCTATAACATTCTGAAAGTTCTGAAGTTCTTTTTTAAAGTTCAGGTTCTCTTCAGGCCACCTTCTGACCCATAGTGCAAAACAGCATTTTTTTAGCACCTCATTACCTGGTGTAGATGGAGCTGCTGGACAACAATGATCAGGGGAAAATCCTGGATTACTGCAGGAACCTATGGCCTTTCTGCTTCATGATCCTGTGGATCACAACAATATCTTAAGCATATCAACGTCAGACATCCACTAGACTGTTTAGAGACTCCAGACCTGTGAAACGGATCCACAATTACGTGAAACTTAATCTTGAATTATCTTAAAAGTAAAAGATCAACAACCATGCTTATCTTGTGGACAGACTGCTAATACTGGAAAATACTGTATAAAATTGTAACTATATATCTATTAATCTATAAATAATACTTCCAAATGAAACTTCCTAAAATTAGAAAATTAAAGATATTAATTATTAGTTAAGGCTAGCATGGTGGCTCAGTGGTTAGCATTGTTGCCTCACAGCAAGAAGATCACTGATTCGAGTCCTGGCTGGGTCAGTTGATGTTTCTGTGTGGAGTTAGCATGTTTGCATGGCGTGGGTTTCCTCCCGGTGCTCCAGTTTCCCCCACAGTCCAAAGACATGCGGTATAGGTGAATTGAATAAGCTAAATTGGCCATAGTGTATAAGTGTGAATGTGAGAGTGTATGGGTGTTTCCCAGTACTGGCCATATTGACTCAGTCACTTCAAGTTTTATATATGCAGTTAACACCGATGAGGAGTATGGAAAGGCAACACCAGAAATGCACACTGTTAAAGTCACAATTTAACCCACATCGGCATTAAAAACAGTAAATGTACTCTTGGATTTTTACACTATAACACTACAGGGGCTTACACCAGAAATTCAACACCTCACAATTTGCTGTGTTGGGGTTAGGGGTAGGGTTAGTGTAAGTTGACATGTACTTGCAAAGTTTCTTATAGTCGGTTAAATGTCTGTTGAATGTCAGTATCAACAGATATAAAGTAGACAGTCTACACTGTAAAAAATCCAACTTACAAATTGTTAACTCAGTTTAAAATTGTAAGTTAGGTGGACATATTTTTGAGCTCAGAGTTGAATTTACTCATAAAAATGATTCAACTGTATGTTTGGAACTGTTTGTTCAATGAAAGTAAAAAATTCAGTTGAGGAGACTTTAAATTTTGATTTCTCCATATCTTCAAAAAATAAAAAGTTGAGTTCACTTAAAATTTTAAAGCAACCGGCTGCAAAGAAATTTTGAGTTTATTAAGCTTCAGTGTTTGAAGTTGTGCCAAATTATTCCGTGAAGTATAATTGACTTGCTGGCGCCAGTGGTGTAGTGGTTAGTGCATCGACACATGCACTCCGGTGTTCACGGCGACCCGAGTTCGATTCCTGCCTCGTGGTCCTATGCTGATCCTTCCCCTCTCTCTGCTCCCCATGCTTTCCTGTCAATACTCTATACCAGTGGTTCTCAACTGGTTTGGCCATGGGACCCACATTTTTACATGGTCATCAAGTCGCGACCCACATTTTTAGGAACTACATTTTAATTTTAGGAATTATAATGAATTAATTTGTATTTATTTGTTAACATACACAAGTAGTGACAGATAAAGCATAAGAAAATCACCAAGACTTACAAATAAACAATTTTTTATTGATTTCATTCGACAAAATGTATCAAATTATACAAATATTACAAAGTACAATTGCGCATTTCAAAATAAAAGTTCAGTATATGCATTTCAAAATAAAAGTCCGGTATAAGCAAAATAAGTTAAAAATTAATGTTTTACACACACTCCGTGACCCACTAAAAATGTTCCCGCGACCCACTTTTGGGTCGCGACCCACCAGTTAAGAAACACTGCTCTATACTGTCCTGTCCATTAAAGGTGAGAACCCTGAAAAAATAATTATTAAAAAAAAAAGTATAATTGACTTAAACCAGCCTTTACGGTCAACTTAAAAAAAAAATTTGGCTCAACTTCAACCACTGAAGCTCAATAAACTCAATTTCTTTGCAGCCGGTTGCTTTAAAATTTTAAGTTAACTCAACTGTTTATTTTTTTACAGTGTACTAATACTCAAATGGACCATCAACATAAAGTGTTACCTACAAGCCAAAGTAAATTTGGAAATCACTACTTTCTTTTTTTATTTGCGTTTTCCATACTGTCCCAACTTTTTCTGATTTGTGGTTGTAGTAAGACACGAAATCAAACTATTTCCAATAACAAAAAATATTATTTTGGCTCCAGCTGGAAACCCTCTGAGTCCATTCCCGCAGCTCCAGCTACAACAACAGTCTAGTTTCCTGTATAATTGTATGTAAATTGGGCTGGTTGTTCAGTACTTCAGTGCTGAATACCCCGATGACATTTGTTCTTGCCCCGCAGAACAACATCTGATTCCGGCTAATGAGCTGGCGTTGTAAACCAGGGAGGCGAACACGTTTGTAAAAGCAGCTGGTGTCACGCCTCGCCAGGTCAGATACCCAGAACATGCAGTGCCATGCTGAACAACTCGCACAGACGGGCTCAGAGAAATGTGCAGAAAGCGTTATATAATCCTACAGCGTCGGACAGGAGCAGAGTTGAGTTGTGGGCTCATGTAGTTTATGTGTGTGTCTGATAGAGATGAAAGCGGGAGATGTTTGTGGAGTCGTGTGTGTATGTGCGTTTGTCCTCGGAGACGTCTGTTTGTCTGGCGAACATCCAGAGCTCCTCAGAGATGCTGCTAAAAGTCAAGCGAGACTTTCCAAGAACATATGCAGTCACTTTGTGAATGTTGCAGACTTTTTAGGTTACACTGTAAAGAATGCTGGGTTCCACACAATTGATTTGGAATTAAGTTAACTTATAAGTTTTTACAAATTGAAGTGGATTGGACACAAAACAACTAAGTTGCCGCCCCCTACAAAAAAGTCTAGAATTGTGTTGTTTCAGCTCATTTTAAATATGTAGTTGGAACAAAAACAGCAAACTTCTTTTTTGAGTGTCGTTTGATCTGTAGACCCAATCCCAGTTCTACCCCTTAGCCCATTAATGTTATTATTATTATTTATTATTATTATTATTATTATTATTATTATTATTATTATTATTATTATTGATTATTTTTCTAATGTAAGGTACAGTATGGTCTTTTAACTACAGCGGTTCGAACTGTAGTTCTGCTGAATGACTAAAAAGTTATCAGTGTGATGGTTAAAAACTGTACATTCTAGTCAAATCATCCTTCTGCAATCTTATACCAAAAGCGGAAATAAGGGCAATATTAATAGCTTTAAATGTGGGAGAACATTGCTGTTATGTGATTATATTGTATTGCAATATGGAGTGATTAAATGTTGATTTTAAATCAAAAGTAATTGACAAACACTTGAAAATGAGATGATTTAATGACAATAATTCTCTATGGTTACAACTAGTTACAAATAACTGTATAAAATGATTTAACATGACATCCAATTCAATTGAATAAAAAACATATGATAATAATTGTACCCAGCTTAAATGTAAATTAAAGGTACCTAAAGGGGGGGGGGGGGGGGTAGAGAGAGGGGGAGAGGGCCAGAGCAGGAAAAAAGCAGCGCAAGAAAAAAGAGACAGAGCAAAGTTTACCACCTATTTTGTATCTTTCTTGACCATGTGACCAAAGCCCAAATACTGAGAAATTAAAACTGACCATTTAACATGTGACCACATTGTAAAACCCCCCGAAGTCCACACACCGGGCCCTGATCTTATCAGTATCTGCTTTTGGAATTTGTGTGAGCCTTCTTTGGTGAAAAAGACATGTTTTGCCATAAAAAATGCATATGATAATTTTCATCCCTACACTAATAATAAATATGAATATTTTTAACAATTCCAATTCTGGTTTTGTACATATTTTAACCAAATTTAGGGTAAAACTACAAATATTTTTTAGAATGTACATGTTTAATGGTCCTTATTAACTAGATGGGTCACACTTTATTTCGATGGTCTGTTTGTTGAATTTAAGTTACATTGCAACTAATTCTCATTAGATTATAAGTAGACTGTTAGGGTTGGGATTAGGGTTTGGGTTAGTGTAAATTGACATGTACTTGCAAAATTTCTTATAGTCAGTAAAAAGTCTGTTGAATGTCAGTATCAACAGATATTAAGTAGACAGTCTACGAATAGTCAAATGGGCCACGAAATAAAGTGTTACCACTAGATGTAACCTACTAGTACCATACTAGAACTATACCAAACCGTGTGTATATGGCATGGTTCGCCCAGTTTGCCATTCAAGCTAGCACTGCCACTACCCTTACCCTTTGTTTTGCGTGTTCACGTAAAGGCCGCATTATATCGTTCTGATAACATGATATACACCTTCAGTGATTTCCTGAAGATAAATAACAACAAATAATGCAACTGGAATAACTCCAGCAGTCATGATCGTCTGATCTCATATGAAGCAAGAGATCACGATGACATATGATGACGTGTGCAGGTGTTGTAGTGCTGTCCCAATTCTTAGGGGTAAATTTTGAAGCCCTTCCCCTTCACACTCTGTTTCAAGGGCCAAGGGGAAGGGGTAGGGGTACAAAAATAGAATTGGGATTGGGCCCTAGTTTACCTTTCTTCTTTTTCCTGTCATTGTTAAATTAGTTGTTTCATCAGTTTAGCTTGTGTCATGAAATTCTAAGACATTGAAAGTCAGTGAATAGGGCTGTCAATGAGTTCGTTTACATAGACACTAATAATCTGATTTTAATACGTTTAAGACAACACTCTGATTAAGTGTCTACAATGTAAACTGTGATTTTTGATTGCTTTAATCTGATCTTACAGTGCAGGTGGTCATGGCTTCTGAATGACAATGTGTTACGCTCTGTCTATTTGATCCCAAATGCCATCTCAAAAATGGGTGATTTTAGATTGCTGATTTCAAGTAAATCTCCAAAGTCTTTCTCCATCCAGAGTCTCGTTACTCCAGTTTCCCCACATATGACTCATCTCAGATCATATGAATCAGCACTCAGGCTCTTCAGAGGTAAACACACGCATCTGTGACCACTTCACACTTCTGCGCTCTCTATAAATGCCTCTACAGGAGGGCAGATCTTTTCCTGTGACATGTCCCTGTCGGATTGCCTGATTGCCTGAAATATCATATCCAGGGAGCCTGACTTAGCTGGTGGTCAATTTCCCATTTTGCAAATCCACTAACCTTTTGTTACCCTCAGCAAAGCCCTGGCTATTTGATAATTAATCTCTGATGCACTTTTTTTTTTGGAAATGGCAGCAGTTCTGACAGATGCATACTGTAGCACAAAATGACCTTTGCATTTAGTATTTAAGGACAGTTTTTTACAGTCCCCGCAACACTCTCGGAAATAAAGTTACAAAATGTGCTGTATTCTTTTAGAAGGTACACATTTGTACTGAAAACGTACATATATTAGTGCCTAAAGGATCCACATTGATACCTTAAAGTTATATATTTGTACATAAACTGCAAAAGATTTTAGATACTTAGACTTTTTTGTCTTGTTTCTAGTCCAGATATCAAAAAATCCTTAAATCAAGAAGCATTTTCAAGACAAGCAGAAATACTGTCTTGTTTTAAGAAATAATGTGCCAAAGTTTTTCCTTAAAGCAAGTAAAATGATAGCTGATATAATTAGCGGATCACTTTGCTTGTTTTAAGGAAAAACTCACTTAATCTTGACATATTATTTTTTAAAACAAGACAATGTGTTTTACTTGTCTAGAAAATGCTTCTTGATTCAAGAATACTTGGATATTTAGAAAGTAAGAAAGAAAGTAAGAAAAGCGTTTTATGCAGTGTAAAGAGCTATATTAAGCACCTAAAGGATCTAATTTGTACCTTAAAGGGCCATGAAACACCAAAACACATTTTTTGAGCTGTTGACAGTCATATATGTGTCCCACGCTGCTATAAACACTATTATGACACATATAATTGACTAAAAAGTGAAAATTGGTTGTTTTTGCATTATTTCGAGCAAACTCGTTCTTCCGGTTTGAAACGAATTTTTGAAGCTGCGTCACGCCGATGAGATCCTTGCGTATATTCCAGCGTGGAGAGTGGACGTCTGCCCCGGCCAGAACGTTCTGACGTCTCTGTGTGTTCGGCATTAATTCATGAGATAGACTTGGTTCAAACCAACCAGAGCGCTCTATTGTGTACGCAGCGCAACTTCATTAATATTCATGATCGCTTCGAATATTGTACCTTGGCAGTTGCGGAAGACGCATCAAGCGCGAGTGATTTACATGCTAAGTCAATGCAAAAGGCGCAAATAGGCATCCTGCAACGCGATATGCGCGAATGGCGCCGCGCGTTTGACGCGCTTAATGCCGCAATTCGCGCGAATCGCTTCAGTTTGAAAATGAAATGAAAATGAGCTTCAGCGGACGTTCGCGCCGCGTTAACCAATCAGGAGCTTGCTCTTGTGGGGGTGTGATTATGTTGTTGTTGGTGTCCTGAGGGAAAACTCGGCTCGGTCAGAAGCACCGCTGAAAGCTTCTATCATCCAGGTTCAGTTTCTGGAGGAGTTTATGAGCTCACAGAGCTCCGTGCACCTCTGAAATAATCTAATGGACTATCAGCCTTCATCAGTAGACTATCAGTGGAATATCAGCCTTCATAAAGCACATAAAACAGTTATTCTCTCTATAAAACACCTGTTAGCCATTTAGCAATAAAGCTACAGTCACCAAGCCATAGACAGAAGCCCTGCCCATCACGCGAATCCGAAAATAAAGAGAAAGTGCCGTTAAAGTCGACAAATTAATAATTTGGCAAATAATTCGATTACTGATGTCCATGTATACACAGTCTGTGTGAAAATGAGCGCGTGCACAAATGGAAACTCCCATTTTTATGCAAAACCTTCCCTCTTTCCCTTTCCCCGACACTCCTACCTAAACAGAGCTGGACACGCCCACTTTACTGAGCTTTTCCAAACTAGAGGTGTGAAAACACCAGGCTGAGACTGGGGGGTTTCGTGGCCCTTTAAATGTATATATTAGTACCTAAAAAGAACAAAAAAATGTTCTTTTTGAAAGGGTACCACCCAGGGTGTGAATTACAAGGGGGTTTGGATGGATTGACCCCCTTAATTAACGATTGCTCCTCCTTGGAGGACGTCAAAACAAGATGTTTGGAATGGTTCAGCCTTTTAATAGTGAGAAATATTTTTCTCTGATCTATATCTTAAACAATGTTAATAATTACAATAATATATCATATAAATATACCTTTGGCCACCCCTACAATGGATCATATCATTGTGAATATATAATCACAGCAATTAGTTTATATGAGAAAAAAATTCATGCAACAGTCTAAAACCGACAGATCTAGAGCATCGATAGATATCGTAAGTGTTTACAAGACCATTTTCCTGTAAAATGAATATTTGTAACTACATTTAGCGTAAAAGTAAAGTAAAATTTGATGCATAGTTTGTATAGTTTGACCTACAGTAAGCTGTAGGCCAGAATACATGCCACTGTATTCTGTGAAAATATCACTGAAAACTTAAATGTTTTATTAATACAGTAGGTGTAAATTAAATAATTAGTATTATTATTTACTTCTGTAGTTCCATTGTGTACTAAGACCAACCAAAAATTAAACATTGTTATTTTCTAGGTTGATATGTCTAGGAACTACAGTATACTCTCATTTCAGCGATATAATCAAGGAACTTCGCTGCCGTACCATGCCAAAAATAAAACACCAATTTTTTTGGAGTCGGCGGCTTTTAAAGCTCAGTACTGTACAGTAATTTAAATAAATACATAAATTTGATTCGCTGAAGCATGTAGTACACAAACTAACATTACAAAAAAATTTCATCAATGATCGTCAATGTATAATTCGCACTCTGGTATCTACTGTACCTACCACCTCAGTGACAGCTGTTTTATTTCCTGCGAGTTTAGTCAAAGGATCACATTGTAACTTGCTGTTTTTCATAATAAGTTGCTGACTATGTCCTCATTTAACGCATTTAAAGACACATAAAAAAAATACAAAGGCATCGCTAGACTCTAATTAGAGGAGCTTTGGG
>CAIGQQ010030863.1:10670931-10683733 GCA_903798035.1 Danio albolineatus | reverse complement strand
TCAATTCACCTTTATTTGTATAGCGCTTTTACAATGTGGATTGTGTCCAAGCAGCTTCACATAGAAGGTTATAGTAAATTGAAAATGTCAGTTAAGTTATTAGTTAGTAAATTATTAACTAGTATATAGCTGAGTTCAGTTCAGTTCAGTGTTGTTTAATATTCACTACTTAGAGTCCAAACACTGAAGAGTAATCCATCGGTGCGCAGCTCTAGCTGCAGTCTAGTCGCCGGAGGCTGGAGAACTCGAGGCTCGTCTGTCCTTGGAGGGTCACAGGAATCCTTCTCTTGCTTGCTACTCCGCCAAGCAGCTGCTCAGGATACAGCGAGGTCCAGGGTTAAGGAGCCTTGGGATCGTCTCGTCGCGGGTCTTGGATCGCATCAGTGGCGCTGCATAGTCTCTGGGGGCCTGGGGATGAGTATCCCCAGTTGGAATAGAGAACAAATAAAATAATTAGCGTAGCTGCAGTTCATAGTGTATATAAATGATATGCGTGGAGCACATTCATGCATCATACAGCTAAGTGATGTATTGAGTGTAAGCTTTACTAAAAAGATAGGTCTTTAATCTAGTTTTGAACTGTGAGAGTGTGTCTGAGCCTCGGACATTATCAGGAAGGCTATTCCAGAGTTTAGGAGCCATAAATGAGAAGGCTCGACCCCCTTTATTTGATTTTGCTATTCTGGGTACTACTAGAAGCCCTGAGTTTTGAGATCTTAGAGAGCGGGTTGGATTGTAGCGAGACAGAAGGTTGGTTAGATAAACAGGAGCTAGATTATTTAATGCTTTATATGTAAGAAGTAATATTTTGAACTCAATACGAAACTTAACAGGCAGCCAGTGTAACGAGGATAAAATTGGGGTGATATGATCATATTTTCTAGACCTGGTAAGAACTCTGGCGGCTGCATTTTGTACTAGCTGAAATTTGTTAATAGAGGATGCTGGGCAACCAGCGAGCAGAGCATTACAGTAATCCAGCCTGGAAGTCATAAAAGCATGAACTAGCTTTTCTGCATCTGAGATGGATAGCATACTTCGTAGCTTAGCAATATTTCTCAGATGAAAGAATGCAGTTTTTGTGATATGGGAGATATGGCTTTCAAAAGTTAAATTGCTGTCTAATATGACACCCAGATCTTTAACAGTAGAGCTAATGCTAACTCTGCATCCCTCTAGTTGCAGGTCGAGTTGTGCGATCTGCTGTGTACAGGATTTAGGTCCTATAAGTAGTAGTTCAGTTTTGTCTGAGTTTAAGAGAAGGAAGTTGTTGGTCATCCAGTTTTTAACATCTTTAATACACTCAGTTAGTTTTGATAGTTTAGACGTCTCGTCAGGTTTAGTAGAAATATATAATTGAGTATCATCAGCATAACAGTGAAAGCTGATACCGTGTCTTCTAATAATGTCTCCCAGGGGCAGCATGTAAATTGTAAACAACAAAGGGCCTAAAACTGATCCTTGAGGCACCCCATACTTAACTGCCCTGACTTGTGAAGGTTGTCCATTAATATTCACAAACTGGTAACGATTAGTTAAGTATGACTTGAACCATTGTAAAGCCGTTCCCTGGACACCTGTAGAGTTTAAGCGATCTATGAGGATATTGTGGTCAATTGTGTCAAATGCGGCACTAAGATCTAGCAGGACTAACAGCGAGATGCACCCTGGGTCAGCAGCTAATAGTAAATCGTTGGTTATTTTCACTAATGCAGTTTCTGTACTGTGATGAGGCCTGAAACCTGACTGGAACACCTCAAAAGCATTGTTCATCTGCAGGAAGGAGCATAATTGGGCAGAAACAACTTTTTCTAGTATTTTAGACATAAATGGAAGATTTGAAATAGGCCTATAATTAGCTAAGTTGCAGGGGTCCAGTTGTGGTTTCTTAATAATAGGCTTAATAACAGCGAGCTTGAAAGAGTTTGGAACATGTCCTAATGACAAAGAAGAGTTGATAACGTTAAGAAGAGGTTCTCCTATTACAGGTAGCAATTCTTTCAGTAATTTTGTTGGAATTGGGTCTAGAATACTCGTAGCTGGTTTAGAACTATTTATAATTTTGTCTAGCTCTTCCTGTTCTATGTTCTCGAAGCACTGTAGGCTAATTTGGTTCAGTGGAATGTTTACTGGATCTGAAGTATAAGGCTGTACGGAGATTTTAACATTTATTTTTTGTCTAAAGCCTTCTATTTTATCACTGAAAAGATTCATAAAGACTAAGCCTAAAATTTTAGTGAATATTCCATTTTAGTGAATATTCCATAACCCTTATTCTAACCCTAATCTCAGCATAACAGAAACTTCTGTAAATCCCATTGTAGCACAACATTAAAGATGAATTCACGTCTCCCTATCATAATCTTGAGGAAAAACACATCGAATAACATTTAATTTCAACACTTACTTCTTTTGCAGTACTAGAAATCTGCTCAAACTCACATTTTGAGTTCACATCACTCAATTTTATTAAATACAATAAACTTTTAAAATATTTTAGTGAATAATCCTTAACCCTAACCCTTATTCTAACCCTACAAATCTCAGCATACCAGAAACTTCTGTAAATCTTAACGTATAGCACAATATTAAAGATGAATAATAAGATGGCGCCGGCGAGGAAGGCTGCCTCCGTGTCGTGCTCTGCTGTGTTTTTCGTTTTTTTGTTAGTTTGTCCTGTTTTTAGTCACATTCCTACAATTAGTTTCACCAGAGACGAATTGTTGGACATTCGGACGCATACACCACCAAATACTTTTCCAGACTTGGACTTATCTGATGTTCTGTTGGATATTGTTGTCGGAGGAGCCGCGGTGCTGCTCAAGCGCGTTCTGAAGCGCCGGCGTGGGAAGCGTGCAGGCGCGCTTGTGAAACTCAGACAACGAGGATTTCGAACCGCATTACCGAGCATCCATCTGGCGAATCTCCGCTCTCTACCCAACAAAATTGACGAACTCATTCTGCTCTCTCAGACAAACAAGGATTTTATGCATTCAGCTGCTCTGTGCTTCACAGAAACCTGGCTAAACGACTCCATACCGGACAACGCGATTCACCTACCGGACTATCAGCTGTTCAGAGCGGATCGCGACGAGGAAACAACGCGGAAATCGCGCGGTGGCGGGACGTGCTTTTACATCAATGAAAGGTGGTGTACAGATGTAACAGTTTTAAAGAAGATGTGCTGTCCAGATCTAGAAGCACTGTTTATTAACTGTAAGCCTTTCTACTCACCGCGTGAGTTCTGCTCGTTTGTCCTCGTCTCTGTTTACATTCCGCCGCACGCGCACGCGCGCCTGGCGATACAGAAACTAGCCGATCAGATCACGGAAATTGAGCGTCAGCAGCCGGACTCTGTTTTAATCATTCTCGGGGATTTTAACAAAGCAAAACTATCCCGTGAACTGCCAAAATATAGACAGCATGTTACATGTCCCACAAGAGACAGCAACATATTGGATCACTGCTACACCACAATAAAGGATGCATACCACTCTGTTCAACGAGCAGCTTTGGGACACTCTGACCACTGTTTAATCCATCTCATACCAACCTACAGACAGAAACTGAAAACAGCTAAACCTGTATTAAGATCTGTGAAAAGATGGACTAATGAAACAGAGCGGGATCTACAAGCCTGTTTCGACCTCACTGATTGGAGTGTTTTTGAGGATGCTGCTAATGATCTTGATGAACTCACAGACACTGTAACATCTTATATTAGTTTCTGTGAAGATGTGTGCATCCCTACTAGGACTCATCTCACATACAACAATGACAAACCATGGTTCACTGTAAAACTCAGACAGCTACGTCAGGCCAAAGAGGCTGCTTACAGGAATGGGGAGAGGGCCTTGTATAAGCAAGCGAAGTACACCCTGGAAAGAGAGATCAAAGTCGCCAAAAAGAACTACTCTGAAAAACTAAGAAGTCAGTTCTCTTCCAGCGACTCAGCATCCGTGTGGAAAAGCCTAAGGGATATCACAAGTTACAAGCCACCTTCCCCCAGCACTGTAGACAATGAACAACTCGCTAACGACCTGAACGAGTTTTACTGCCGGTTTGAGAAAACCCCCCACACCCACCCTGAACTGCTCTTCACGCCACCATTAACACCTCCACCACCCCCCGCCTCCCCCATACCTGCAATTCAGTTTAATGAAGATGATGTGCGCCAGGTCTTCCGGAAACAAAAGAGGAGAAAAGCACCAGGCCCAGATTCTATAACACCAGCCTGTTTAAAATCCTGTGCTGACCAACTGGCCCCCATCTTCACCCTGATCTTCAACAGATCACTGGAGCTGTGTGAAGTGCCCTCCTGCCTCAAACGCTCCATTATCATACCCATCCCAAAGAAACCCAAACTTACAGGACTAAATGACTACAGACCGGTGGCGCTAACATCTGTGGTCATGAAGTCGTTTGAAAAGCTGGTGCTGGCCCACTTGAAAGACATCACTGAACCCTCAATGGACTCTCTTCAGTTTGCCTACAGAGCAAACAGGTCTGTGGATGATGCAGTAAATATGGGACTGCATTATGTTTTGCAACACCTAGACAGACCAGGGACCTATGCGAGGATCTTGTTTGTTGACTTCAGCTCAGCTTTTAACACCATCATCCCAAAACTTCTCCTGCCTAAATTAACTCAGCTCTCCGTGCCCACCTCTGTCTGTCAGTGGATCAACAGCTTTCTAACGGACAGGCAGCAGTTGGTCAAGCTGGGTAAATCCTCATCCAGGACCCGCACAATCAGCACTGGCGCCCCCCAGGGGTGTGTCCTCTCCCCTCTGCTCTTCTCTCTGTACACGAATGACTGCACCTCAAAGGACCGCTCTGTCAAGCTCCTAAAGTTTGCAGACGACACCACGCTTATCGGCCTCATTCAGGATGGTGACGAGTCTGCTTACAGACAGGAGGTTCAGGAGCTGGCTCTCTGGTGCAGTCACAACAACCTGGAGCTGAACACGCTCAAAACAGTGGAGATGATAGTGGACTTCAGGAGAAACCCCCCTGCTCTCCCCCCACTGAACATCATGGACAGCACTGTGGCAGCAGTGGAGTCATTCAGGTTCCTGGGCACCACCATCTCTCAGGACCTGAAGTGGGACACTCACATTGACTCCATTGTCAAAAAAGCTCAACAAAGGTTGTACTTTCTTCGTCAGCTGAGGAAGTTCAACCTCCCAAAGGAGCTGCTGAAACAGTTCTACACCTTCATCATTGAATCAGTCATCTGCACTTCAATAACTGTCTGGTTCAGCTCAGCTACCAAATCTGACCTTCAAAGACTACGTCGAATAGTTCGGACTGCTGAGCGAGTCATTGGTACAACCCTCCCTACTCTCCAAGAACTGTACTTATCCAGAGCGAGCAGAAGGGCTGCCAAAATCACTCTGGACCCCTCACACCCAGCACACTGCCTCTTTGAACTGTTACCTTCTGGTCGACGCTACAGAGCACTGCGCACCAGAACAGCCCGACACAGAAACAGTTTCTTCCCTCAGGCAATCCATCTCATGAACACTTGATGATAATAATCATGGAACCAACATCACTACTTGCAATACACTTTCTACACACACATACACTTATTTAACAACACTCTTTACATGCCAATTTGCACATAACAAGTACACTTTTTACACACGAATACACTTATTTAACAACACACTTTACATGCCAATTTGCACATAACAGCTGCACATATAATGTTGTATATAGTAATACACCTGTACATACACGTGTCTATTTGTATATTTGCATTTAACACTCACTTCTATTTTTTGAATATATTTATTATCTGTTTTTTGTCCTGTCCCTGTAATTCTGTTGCACTGTAGAAGCTCTGTCACGAAAACAAATTCCTCGTATGTGTGAACATACCTGGCAATAAAGCTCTTTCTGATTCTGATTCTGATTCTGATTCTGAATTCAGTTATCCCTGTCATAAACACATTGAATAACATTTAATTTCAACACTTACTTATGCTTAGAAATCTGCTCGAACTCACATTTTGAGTTCACATCACTCATTTTTATTAAATACAATAAACTTTTAAAATATTTTAGTGAATAATCCATAACCCTTATTCTAACCCTACAAACTTCTATAAATCCCAATGTAGCACATTAAAGATGAATTTACGTTTTCCTATAATATGAGAAAAACACATTGAATAACATTTAATTTCAACATTTATTTTCCTACAGTCCGGCACAAAACATCATGAGAAGTAGAAATATTCTTCTACAAAGATTTTTAGTTCACATGATAATGTTTTTTTTTAAGTAGAACTAACTTCTTCAATATTTCCCAGTGATGGGTTGCAGCTTGAAGGGCATCCACTGCATAAAACATATGCTGGATAAGTTGGTGGTCCATTCCGCTGTGGCGACCCTAGATTAATAAAAGGACTAAGCCTAAAAGAAAATGAATGAATGAGAACTTCTCAAATATTTTAGTGAATAACCCCTAACCCTAACCCTTATTCTAACCCTACAAATCTTAGCATAACAGAAACTTCTGAAAATCACAGCATAGCACTGAAAGAATGAATAACTTCTCTAATATTTCAGTGAAATATAATCATTTATTATAATTTTTTAATGTTCGTTTTACAGTGAAGCTTTAAACAAGAGCAAACAAACTATACACGGATACAAGAAAAATAAATAACACTTATACTAGAGGGAAAACAAACAGAGAATTATAAAATACTTGAATTGGCACAGAATGAATGGGAAAATAAGGCATGAAATCTCAGCGTTCCACCTAAAGCTCAAGTGCTACCAATGTGAGAAACTGTACTAAAGCATGGTCATGACATCTGAGAGCATGTAAAACTCTCCTTAAGTTGATTCCAACAGAATTACGCATTCAGCTCAGCAATAGATGGACTGGACTCCAGGAAAGCCCTTCAGCTATGATTATATTCACAATTGACTGCCTCGATTGCTGTTATAAAACAGTCTGGGGACACAGTAATCAATATAATGGTGGTCATATGTTTCTCCCTGAGAGACTTTTTAGATAATAATCATTATGCTTTAAGAGCTTGGTTTTCTTTGGATACTGTGTGGAAAAAAAAAGATATGTGTGTGCTTTGCTAGCTGATTGCATGTTTACTAATGGATATGATTCTAGACATGCATTTATATTGCAAATACAAATTCTGGCTGAAATATTTTCAAATGCACTTTATTTTTTATAAAGGATTTATATTTTATGTCAAAAGCTAAGAATTTTTTTTCTTTCAAATTCAGATGGAAAAACGTGTCATACAATTCAGAAAATGTAAATATATAAATAATGAATAAATGAATGAATGAACAAATGTATTAATTAATTAGGGGAAAAACAAAGGGGAAAATATAATATGTCTAAAAAAGAAAGTAGAGAGAAAATAGAGCATTAAATAAAGAAATATTAAAATAAGTAAATACATAAATAAATATCATCATAAATAAATATTAAAATATCAAAATAAATAAATATTAGAACAAATAAATAAATATCAAAACAAATAAATAAATGAATAAATAAATAAATATTAAAATAAATATATACTAAGATAAATAAATATAAAAACAAATACATATCAAAATAATTACATTTTAATATAAATAAATACATAAATATCAAAATAATTAAATAAACATTTAAATAAATAAACAAATAAATAAATATCAAAACAAATAAATAAATATCAAAATAAATAAATAAATAAACAAACAAATGAACAAAAATAGGGGTAACAAACATATAAACAATTAACATAAGCTAATAAAAAATCATTGAAAATTAAGATGGTTTCCAGTTAACACGAACAATGTAAAATAACTCTAAGCATTTACTTTTTTTTTTTCATTTTATCTATTAAAATATTAATAGTGTGTATTTTATTTTATAGACCCAGGCTACATATAAACTTATAATGAACAATTGTATTTTTATAAACTAATATGACCACAAATCAATAAATATTGTAGCTTTCAATTGATTCAATTAATACAGCATCACTGAATGTAACATTCTCCTCACCGCCCAATTTATTAAAATTGATTTTGCATGTAACAAAGTGTAATAATAATTATTTTTTTAAATATTTATTTTTAAATTGTAATTCAAGTAATCAGACTTCTAGTTCATGAATAATACACTCACCAGCCACTTTATTAGGTACACCTTACTAGTACCGTGTTGGACCCCATTTTACCTTCAGAACTGCCTTAATCCTTAATGGCATAGATTCAACAAGGTATTGGAAATATTTCTCAGAGTTTTTGGTCCATATTGACAGGATAGCAGCATGTCAGCTGCACATCAATAATCTCCACTTCCACCACATCTCAAAAGTGCTCTATTGGATTGAGTTCTGGTAACTGTGGAGGCCATTTAAGTACAGTGAACTCTTTGACATGCAAGAAACCAGTCTGAGATGATGTGCGCTTTATGATATGGCACGTTATCCTGCTGGAAGTTGCCATCAGAAGAAGGGTACACTGTGGCCATAAAGGGATGGACATGGTCAGCAACAATACTCAGGTAGGCTGTGGCGTTGACACAGTGCTTAATTGATACTAATGGTCCCAAAGTGTTCCAAGAAAATATCCCCCACACCAATACACCACCACCACCAGCCTGAACCGTTGATACAAGGCAGGATGGATCCATTCTTTCATGGTTTTGATGCCAAATTCTGACCCACCATCTGAATGTCGCAGCAGAAATCGAGACTCATCAGACCAGGCAACGTTTCCAATCTTCTGTTGTCCAATTTTGGTAAGCCTGTACGAATTGTAGCCTCAGTTTCCTGTACACAGCAGACGGGAGTGGCAACCAATGTGTTCTTCTGCTGCTGTAGCCCATCAGCCTCAAGGTTTGACGTGTTATACAGAGATGCTCTTCTGTATACCTCGGTTGTAACAAGTGGTTGTTTGAGTTACTGTTGCCTTTCAATCAGCTCAAACCATTCTCCTCTGACCTCAACAAGGCATTTGCACCCCCAGAACTGCCGCTCACTGGATATTTTCTCTTTTTCGGAACATTCTCTGTAAACCCTAGAGATGGTTGTGCATGAAAAAGCCAGTAGGTCAGCAGTTTCTGAAATACTCAGACCAGCCCGTCTGGCACCAACCATGCCATGTTTAAAGTCACTTAAATCACCTTTCTTCCCCATTCTGATGCTCGGTCTGAACTGCAGCAGATCGTCTTTACCATGTCTACATGCCTACATGCATTGAGTTGCAGCCAAGTGATTGGCTGATTAGATATTTGCAATAACAAGCAGTTGGACAGGTGTACCTAATAAAGTGGCCGGTGAGTGTATATCACATAAGTCAGTAGACTGTATTTTAACAGAGCTGAAATCCTGAATCAGCATTCAAGATTGTATTTTTATAATTTTTGTTTTAATGAAAACCGTAAAATCTGCACCTTTAGAGTGTGGAAACAATTAAAACGCACATTTAGGCTTTTACCTTGTTTTAACCCTTGACAAAACTGCTGTTTCTGAGCATCACTTTGTACAAACCTGACTCAGTAGTATACACTCATGTGTACACTCGTGATTCAGCACCCAAAGTGCACGTGGGTAAACTGTTCTCCTCATTACGCTTGGCAAACGCTCCTCTGTGCTACACATGCTGCCTTTTGCTTAGAGATGACAGCTTGGCAGAGGAACAAAGGCGAGGAGGAGGAGAAAGAAAACTAGGTCAAGAAAACCCTGATTTTGCAATCCTGCACACCTCATCTGTTACCATATGATGCACAATGCATCGAGACACTGCCTGTGCATGTGCGTATACATGTGCATATGTAAGCAGTGGCGTGCATTACTAATGACATTGCCTGTTTTAAGAAATAAAGGTTGGTTTAGCTTGATGCATAACTTTGCACATAACTACTACAACATCATAATGCACATTGCAGCATCAGCTCTTTTAGGTCACTCTTTACAATTAGGTTCATTAGTTAATGTAAATAGTGCATTTACTTACATGAACAAACAATGAACAATGTATTTACTACAGTATTTGTTCATGTTTGTTAACGTCAGTTAATGAAAATACAGTTGTTCATTGTTAGTTCAACTCACGGTGCACTAACTAATGTAAACAAGCATGGACTTGGATGTTAATAATGCATTAGTAAATGTTCAGTTATGATTAATAAACGCTGTACAAGTGTTGTTCATGATTAGTTCATGTTAGTAAATGTATTAACTAATGAACCTTATTGTAAAGTGTTACCTCTTTAATAACCATGTCTCAAATGTTCAGTTCAGGCTCACTGGAAATGTCTTTGCGAACTGTAACATACATTGCTCCAGGTAAGTTTTGTTGAATGTTTCCATTGACAAATCCACTAGAGGGTGATGTATATTGCGAATATTTAATATGCTGCTTAGGGTTCATTTTGTTGTGTGTTTTAGATACACATCTTTCTTGAGAAGGCGGGGCTTGTCGTTCAGATTACCTACAGTATACCAGTGAACCACTGATCTAAACCTAACAAATAGTCTTTTCAAAAGGGATTGTAAGAGAAAATTGCATTGCGACCACATACTGTAGTTTTACCTTGATTTTACATTGCTTTTATAATAATAATAATAATAATTCCTTACATTTATATAGCGCTTTTCTGGGCACTCAAAGCGCTTTACACAATGGGGGGGATCTCCTCATCCACCACCAGTGTGCAGCATCCACCTGGATGACGCGACGGCAGCCATTATGCGCCAGACCGCACACCACACACCAGCTGATTGGTGGAGAAGAGACGATGAAGCCAATTGTGACATGGGGATGATTAGGAGGCCATGATGGACAGAGGCCAGTGGGCAGATTTGGCCAGGCTTTTATCTCTATTGTGGAGGTGTGTTTCATCAGACTCGATCCTGAGTGCTCTGTAGAAAATGAGCTACTGAGCAAACTGACCACACCAGAAATGTTGTCCAAATGGAGATAGATAGGTGTGTTGTAAACTACAGTACGCAAATCTGGTAACAAACACTCTTCTCTGTATATTATTTCTTAAACAATATTCAGTTCAATTTTTCAAATCATCTTTTCTATAGCGCCTTTACAATGTTGATTGTGTCAAAGCAGCTTAACATAGAAGTTCTAGTAAACTGAAATGGGTTCAGTCCAGTTTTCAGAGTTGCAGTTCAGTTTAGTTCAGTTCAGCGTGGTTTAATTATTACTGCTGAAAGTACAAGGGCAAATCCATCTATGTGCAGCTCCATAAGTCACAAACCAAACAAGCCAGTGGCGAGGAATAAAACTTCACCAACTGACGAAAGTGAAAGAAAAAAACCTCAAGAGAGACCAGGCTTAGTTGGACATGACTATTGACTCCTCTGGCCAAACTTCTTGTCCAGAGCTGCAGTCTAGGCGGCGATGGCTGGAGATATATTGTCTCTAAACTACTAAAAATGCCAATAAAAGTCACTTTGTTAATCTGCAGTGTTGAAAAGTCAACAAAGCAGAGATGAAACTCCCATCATTCAATTCACAACCATTAATAAACAGAGAGCACCTTGTAAACCACAAAATACGTAACATGTTAATTAGCAGATATTTTTTACAACGCAGGATTTGCCACTAAGTGTGGTTTATTTAGAAACTAATTTCGAGAAGATCACGTGCTTATGGTTGAACACAGCTGGTATCGCATCAGCTTCGTATAATGCACCAATCAGATAAACTGACACACTATAAATAACCAGAGCTTTCTACTCCGGTCATCTTCGTCTTGAAGAATTCCCCCTTCCACCCCAACTCCTTCCCTTCTCTGATAGGGTGGCACAGCGGGCCAGTGGTTAGCACTGTTGCCTCACGCTGCTGGTTCGGCCCCTCACCGAGCCAGCCGGTGTTTCTATGAGAAGTTTGCATGTTCGGCCTGTGCTCGCGTGGGTTTTCCCCGGTGTCCTCCCAGAGTCCAAAGACATCATACGTAAATTTACTAATCCAAAATTGCATCTTAAGACAACTCCCAGCCAGATATATCTCAGCACGTTCACTAGCAGGGGAGTTCTGGAGATGTACCTGAGCCTGAACTCTCCTCTTGCCCTTCAAACGGGAGGGAGCCCCGGGCTCGAGGATATTCTAAGCTCAAGGCTCTCTCCCGGGACAGCATGCTAAATATGCTTTATTATCAATCATCAGCAAAGTGTGAACTCTTGAAATCAATAAGTTATGAGCTGCTTTGAGATTGCATTGGAAAACATGAAGCAAACTATTCCTACAACTAAAACTACAACTTCAGTGTTTGAGGGTCAAAGTAAGTGTTGTTTATGGGCAAGACCATGAAGCTCACATTGTGCAAATGGGTTTTAATTTCTACATAGTTTGCTACCCAGGCTCATTCTGAAAATATAACGTGCCAAATACATCCCAGGAGGTACGTTTTTTTGCTGTTGTTTTCACGAATCCACCAGAGGCCGCTGTGTATGCTTTTTGAGATCTCAAATTTCTCTTGCGAGTGCCATTCGCGCATGCTGTTCTCACATAAATCCACCAGAGGCCTGTCAACTGACTGACTGACTGACTGACTGACTGATCGCCTGACCCACCCTCCTCCTTCCCTAAACCCAACCAATAGTGTTTTCAAAAGCATCAATTGACCCGCCCACAAACTTCCCTTAACCCGACTGACAGTTTTGAAACGCAATCTAGAAAAAGAAAAGCCCTTGTCTGATTTTTATCAGGTTTTCAGATTTTACCACATTTTCACCCTGTTATTTACTTGTTTCAAGAGTTCACACTTAGCTGATGATTTAATATAAGCTAGTTTGGC
>CAIGQQ010030863.1:10651234-10667088 GCA_903798035.1 Danio albolineatus | reverse complement strand
TCTATTCTATTCTATTCTATTCTATTCTATTCTATTCTATTCTATTCTCAGTCCGTCATATTTGCACAGCTGTCTCTGAACAAAACTGGTTTATTTCACTGTTGTTCAAGGTCCACTGAGATCTATTAAAATTTAAATTAGCGCCTCCAGCTCTGACAATGGTAAAATATTAAAATCAGTTTTGAGCAGAAATTGTTTTCTTCAGACCCTTATTTCACAGTTAGAGCAGATGGAAAATAGCAAACAATAACCACAGCAAATAAAATAAGACCCTAATGAGTTTTTGTCCCCCTGTATTTCAGGTGAATTTGTGTTGTTTGTAACCGAACAAAAAACAAAAAGCAGATTCACATGATGAAGCTGTTGGTTACTATTAATGTTTCCATATTTATTCTGCTCCACAAGGACGTCCAGGTTGTTCTGCCCCTCAGCGTTTTCTGCTATTTTTACATTAAATGTATAATCAAGGCTGATCCTCTCGGTTGTGTTCGTGAGCTCAGACTTGTGTGCCTAAGACGTTATATCTAAGCGGCCACAGTATGTGCTAATGAGAGACGCGACAGGGAACATCCTGATTTTCACACATATTCAGCCTCCTTCTCTGCTGAGACAGCAAGGTTTGGCCCCAGGGGTCCTGAAAGATAGAGAGAAAGAGAGAAAGGTGAAAGGAAATGAGGATGAGAGGAAAGGAAGTCTGGAAAAATGAAAAGGTGAGATGAAAGATGTTAAAGGAACACTCCACTTTTTAGAAAGTAGGCTCATTTTACAGCTCCCATAGAGTTAAACAAATGAGTTTTACCATCTTTTAATCCATTCAGCCAATTTCTGGGTCTGGCAGGAGCACTTTTAGCTTAGCTTAGCATAGATTATTGAATCGGATTAGACCATTAGCATCTCACACAAAATTGACCTAGCAAAAGTGATCTTTTCCTGTTTAAAGCTGGACTCCTCTGTAGTTTTATCGTATACTAAGGCTGACAAAAAATGAAATATTGCTGTTTTTAGGTTTATATGGCTAGGAAATACTGTCATTTTGTTTCTCATTCTGGTTAACTAGCTGAGAACTATTTTAGGCACTGGATATTATTGTTATAATATTATAATTATAATATTATTATTATACTATTTTATTGAACTATTTTCCTCTGGTCTTAATACACAATGCAACCACAGAAGGGTCAAACTTTAAATAGGAAAAATCTTTTGTTATTTTTGAGAGAGATGCTAATGGTCTAATCTGATTCAATGATCTATGCTAAGCTAAGCTAAAAGTGCTCCTGCCAGACCCAGAGATTGTCTGAATAGATTCAAAAAAGGTAAAACTCAACTGTTTAACTCTACACAGCAAATTCAGTAGTGTTAAATTTTGAGTGTTACAGTAATTCAGAGTAAAGTGTTGAAATTCTAGAGTTAGATAAAGATAAAATAACCCTCTCAGCGTTAGAAGCTGATTTGCTTCCTTGTCATACATGTATGTAATACTAATACAGTGTTGACTACATCCGGGAATTTATGCAGCGATATCCCTGGAGGGTTTTTCCAGACGCCATTTTCTTCTGTCACGAGGAGCAATGAGAAGGTGAGTACTTAAAAAGGTTTGTATATAGACATTTGACGTCCAAATTGTTATGTATACGTTAATTTTGAATATCTCACAAAAAAGTATAATTTTTCATCTGTATTTTGATCTGTACTAGCTGTGTTACATTAAAACTAAAGAAAATAAAGCTGTCTTAAAACTGCTCCTTTTGGTTAAAATACGAGAAAATGGGGTTTGTGACTGTTTTAATTGTTTACCTTAAACATTAACGAAATAGTTAATAAAGTGTTGCTGATATTAAATAAAATATATTTTTATTTCCATGCGGGGCTGAAAATTTGACCAAAGAGTGGTAACACATAACACTGAGTGGTGTTCATATGACCCTTTATGATGTTAATATTATACACTAAAAGAGTGTGCTAATTAACACTCTCTTCGTGTTGATCATGTTAACTCTTTCAAAAGTGTTATTTTAACACTTTTATAGTGGTTCCTATATAGAGTCTGAGGGAGTGTTCATTTTAACTCTAAGGTAGTTAAATATACTATCTAAAATTTGCAGTGTAGGGGAGTCTAATGAGTCTATTTTTTTATACAGAGCCTGTTCCTTTAAGCAAACATTGTGGCAACATGCACAAAGTTTTCATTACATACAAACTCCTAATGTGAAAGATTTAAAAATATAATCGATCGATCTGAAATTGCACTTAAATCATCATAATTTAGATATACTTCATACTATTTAATATAACTTGCAGCTTTGGGGTACAAGAAGAATGCATTTAACCTGAATGGCGAATGTAATTTACATCAGTTATTAAAATGATTGAATATCACTCTGCTTATGTGTAATTGCAGAATATGAATGAATTGTAAAGTGGCAGAAAGAACTACTGAGGATTTGCATTTCTGTATACGGCTGGACTACAGCAAGCCTCTGAACACTGGCACTGCAGGTGAGGAGAGACGACACAATGGCCAAGGCAGTTTAATTAGTGTTTACCAACTCTAACTGAAGCTGAGCTGAGTCACAGATCCCTTTAAAGACAGACAAGCTCTTACTCGGGCAGATTAAGTGACCATGAAGAATCGACCAAGGTTGTGTCTTTATCTGGCTGTCTTTACCACCTTATTCTTATTTGTATTTCTGTTTTATTATATGCTAGCATTTCTCTCTCCCTTTATCAGAAATCACCAAGCAACAACCTACAAACAGCCTAAAAACCACACAGACTCCAGCTCAAGTATTGTGCTCACATTGTAGGCAGTGCCTCATGATAGACCCAAAACAGCCTACATAACAAAACCTTGGCAACCTTATAGCAACACTCTGACAACGCCCTACTGTATAAGCCTCTCTCCCATCTTCCTCATGTAATGCCCTCTTATTACAGTACAGGCAATGTCTCAAAACATTCATTCATTCATTTCCTTTCGGCTTAGTCCTTTTATTAATCTAGGGTCGCCACAGCGGAATGAACCGACAACTTATCCAGCATATTTTTTATGCAGCGGATGCCCTCTCAGCTGCAACCCATTACTGGTAAACATCAATACGCACTCATTCACACACATACTCTACGGAAAATAGCTTACCCAATTCACCCATACTACATGTTTTTGGACTTATGGGGGAAACCCATAATATCTTGGGAATAACACAGAGCAATATAGAAACAACTTAATAACACCTTAGCAACAACTTACTGTAACACCATAGCAGCTGCTTAGCAACACCCAGGCAACCACATGTTGTGAGTTTCTCTCTTAACCGACTTTCACATTATAGATAATGCCTCTTGAACAACCCACAAAACTAGCAACTATTGAGCGATCCCTTGGCAACCACCTAGCAACATCCAGGCAATCCAGACCAATCTGGCAACCGCAACACTTTAGAAACCACATAACAACACCCAAGCAACCCAGAACAATCTTGCAACAGCATAGCAACACTTTAGAAACCACACAACAACACTTAGGCAACTATTTAGTGTGAGTTTCTCTCCCTCTTGACTTTCTCCAGCTGAACTAATGTCCTCTCATTAGAGGTAATGCCTCATGGCCGCTGGAAGGACAATTTCATTTTCAATGCCCTGATGCTTCCCTTTTGCCCCCTCTGTCAAGGTGGATAAATCCATACCGCAATGAGCCCACTTGATTGCTTTAGTCCACACCACTTACAGTATTTTCGTGGATGCGCGAGTCAGGCACAGCTTGAATCATTTGGGAGGAAGAGTCTGACTTCACAAGGAGAGATCTGGCCCAGAACTGACCTTCAGCTTCATCTGAAGTAAAGTCATCCATCATTAGCAAACCAGGACTAGCGGGGGACAAGGATGAATAAACAAGATCACAGAACAATCTGAATTCATATTGCAGAGGATGTAATGTGAAGAACCTCACAGCATGCGTATTCAGAGAAACGTCATTCTGTGCTATCTCTCTTGTTTCTTGCTCATAATAATAATGTAAATTAATTTTTGTTAGCAGTTAGGTTTTATTGCAACCATACGACATGCACAGTTGCACAGACCTATTTGAATGACCAATAATGACCAGACGAGATTAAGACATACTGCATATACACTCTTAGGATATAGCCAATATGTCCAAATAAATATGTCATGCAAAGAGAAGGGATTAATATAATATAAAATATAGTCTCATGTAACAATATCTACATATTGTATACTCAAATATGCTCCCTAATAATCATAACAATGCTATTGTAACTACCATCATCATTTACACATTCATCTGTCAGCAGATCACTGCATTTAGTTTTTTTAACGTCTTTTTGCTTCGTAGCATAGAGTAAAAAAGAGCTACAAAATGTGCACATCATTCACCCTCCCTCTCACACTTGTTGGATAAAAAAAATTCTCTTTATTTTATGAAGTTAGAGAAAATTAGGTTCTCTCTTCACCGACCTAGCACTATTTTTATTAAATTATGGGAACCCCTTCGCAAGCATGTCCAAACTCTTCATCTTGACCCTGCTCCTTTTGATTGAGTCCCCACCCCCCAATTCTCAGCTTGGTACTGGATACTAGTTCTAGGCTTATTTCTTCTGTATATAAGATTGCACTAGTTTATTTTTTTATTTATTTTTTATTCATTTATTATTATGATTTTTGTTATTTATTTGTTGTTGTTATTATTATTATTATTGTTGTTGTTGTTATTATTATTTTTGCTCAAAATACTCTTCAGTGTATTTGCTTATTGTTACATGTTGATGTTGTCCTTTTTGTATATTTTTGTTATGTGTTTTACAATGTATAAATAAAACATTTTTTAAAAAATGTGCACATCATGTGTTGAATTCAGGCCGCAGTTCACTTAACCACCATTGGTGTCACTAACAACAAGGAATTCTGAATTCCAAATCTGGTAAACTTTGCTGCAATTTCACAGTTATTTACTGCAAAGACACCCAGTAAAATACTACATGCATTCTTTACAGTTCACTTCTGTAATAGGCAGTCCAGGCTCATTCTTAAAACATAGCCCTATATACATTTCACAAATCCACCAAAGGCTGCTGTGTATGCTTTTCAAGTGCCTGCTCTTCTTGCCTAAATTGACCAGAGGCGGCTGTCGACTGACTGACTGACCGACCGACCGACCGACCGACCGACTGACCGACAACCCCACCCATTCCTTCCATAAATCCAACCAATAGTGTTTTAAAAAGCACCGACTGACCAGCCAACACACACTTCCCTAATCCAAACTGACAGTGTTTTGAAAAGCAATCCAGAAAAAGGAAGTCCTCACCTGATTTTTACCATGTTTTCAGACTTCACCACATTCTCACCCTGTTATTTACTTGTTTATTTAAATTTTTGTTTTGTTCTGGTAAGCGTAAAAAGGAATAGCGTCATACTGCCTCGTAGCATTCGTTTTAAAGACGAAATGCAGCCATATGTACTTCTGGCTACATACTTCGTGATCTCCAGAAATGTATATAGGGCAGAATGAGCCTACAGTATGTTGGTAATAGCACTGCATTGGGGTGAATTAAAAAAGTTCGCAGTAACTTACTGCATATTAGCAATTTGCAGTATTCTCATGTAATCAAGTACTGCTACTGTAATGAAACAAGTATTAATTAACATCTTGTATCACAAAAGGGATTAAAAATAGATTGATGAATGAAACGTACTTTTGTAAAGCATTTAAATGGGATATAATAACAATGAATAATAAAAATACTGTTGTACATGATCATCACTTGTTTGGAATTGTTTGGATTAAATTCAATTGTAAATACTAAAAGTAAAGGTTTTGTACTGCTAGGGTAAAATGTGTAAGAATTACAGTAAAAGTACTTTAAAAATGGTCATATGTTGTAAAATTTTAATTTGGTAAAGGGAATTTTACTATAAAAAGAATTTGCGGTAAGGCTATTTTACTGTAAATTGAAATTGCGGTAGGACCCTGACACTGTAAAACATATTTACATGTAAGTTGCTGTAAATGTGCAGATGCGGTAACTTCTTGGCAACAGTGCTGCCAGTAAGTTACTGCAAAAATACAATAAAAATGTCTAACAGTGCATATCTTACTTATTTTGAGATGAAATAGCTATTTAAGAAGGTGATGTATGATCAAATGGCCATCAGAACACTTTTACAACCTAAAAAAAAAGTATTATTTTAACAATGTAGTCCTGCATACGTGAATTGAGGGTGTCCTAAAAAGTGGTCTTCATTTTCTGATGTTTCAAATGCTTGATTGATGGATGACAATGCTGTGTTTTTCCTCAAGGAGCTTTCAAGGTGAACTATCACAGGACATTGCAAACTTTCAGAGAGATCAGCTGTAATTCTCCTAATCCAGATAACAGATTCATATTCAGTGCAGCTGAGGTGAAACTGCCCTGACGAGCGCCCAAAACATTAAACGTGAACTAGCACAAGGTCGAACTGAAAGTAAAACAGGATCGTCCTCTGTTTGCTGTTGTTTTTTTGCTGCTCTGACATGGCAAGACAGAATCAGAGTAATAGTACTTTATTCCCCCTGAGGCCATAATGCAGACACAACAGCCCACGATGCAAGGCAGGTCTGAAACAGGATTACAGTTAAAGAATCTGAGCTGGAAAATGTTCCTGCCATTCTGAATAAGGCAAAGAGCACTATGTATGTGTGTGCAGAGTAACCACAACCTCAGCTGCTAACACATTGCATAGACTTTCTCATCTTATTACTTATAGGTAATATGTATAGTACTTATTGTTCATGATGCCATAGACCCATATTTATCATCTGTATTGTAAATAAAGAGTCATATCTAGAGCAACTACTGATAAAATGCCCTAGCAACAACTGGCCATACAATAGAATACAATAGAAAATGCAGCAATGACCTTCTTGAAACCAAGAACAACTTAGAAACTACCTGCCTACTGCATAGCAACAGCAACAAACAAAAAAACAAAACAAAACAAAAAACAACCCAAACACCTTAGCAGTGGCCAAACATAGCCACCTAGCAACACCCTAGGAACTGCATAACACATTTAAAACCATTTAGAACATCTTAGAAACTGCATAGACAGCGGCACACTGAAGCATTTAGAAAACCTTAGCAACAGCACACTAAAAGCTGTTAAGAACACTTTAGGAACTGCATAGCAACAGCAACACACTAAAAAACAATCAGAAAACCTTAGCAACTGCATGCGTAGCAACAACAACAGCCTAAAACACAAATGAGAACAGCGACTTGATAGTAACTAAAACTGAATAGCAACCATATCAAACAAAAAACCATCAAGAAATCACATTAACAACACCCTAAAACATAAATGACAACACATTATCAACTGGATAGTTTCTAAAGCTGGATACCAACCATATCAAAGAAAAAACCATCAAGAAATCCTAGCAACTGCATAGCAACACACTAAAACCTAACCAGAACACATAGTTACACCCTAGGAACTGCATAACACAATTAAAGCCACTCAGAACACCTTAGCAACAGACGAAAAACCATTCAGAAAACCTTAGCAACAGCATAGCAACAGCACACTAAAAACCTTTTACAACACTTTAGGAACTGCATAGCAACAGCAACACACTAAAACAATCAGAAAACCTTAGCAACTGCATAGCAACAACAACACCCTAAAACATAAATGAGAACACATTAGCAAATGGACAGCAGCTAACAAAAAGCCATGAAGAAATCTTAGCAACTGCATAGCAACACACTAAAACCTAACCAGAACACCTAGTAACACCCTAGGAACTGTAAACACAATTAAAGCCACTCAGAACACCTTAGCATCAGAAGAAAAACCATTCAGAAAACCTTAGCAACAGCACACTAAAAACCATTCATAACACTTTAGGAACTGCATAGCAACAGCAACACACTAAAACAATCAGAAAACCTTAGCAATTGCATAGCAACAGCAACACTCTAAAACATAATGAGAACACATTAGCAACAGGACAGTTTCTAAAGCTGGATAGCAACCATATCAAACTAAAAGCCATTAAGTCTTAGCAACTGCATAGCAACACACTAAAACCTAACCAGAACACCTAGCAACACTCTAGAAACTGTAAACACAATTAAAGCCCCTCAGAACAGCAACTGCACAGAGACAGCAATAAATGAAAAACCATACAGAAAGCCTTAGCAACAGCATAACAGCACACTAAAAGCCATCAAGAACACTTTAGGAACTGCTTAGCAACAGCAACACACTAAAAACAATCAGAAAACCTTAGCAACTGCATAGCAACAGCACACTAAAAGCCATTAATAACACTTTAGGAACTGCATAGCAACAGCAACACACTAAATACCATTCAGAAAACCTTAGCAACTGCATAGCAACAACAACACCCTAAAACATAAATGAGAACACATTAGCAACTGGACAGCAGCTAAAGCTGAATAGCAACCATGTCAAACAAAAAGCCTTCAAGACATCTTAGCAACTGCATAGCAACACACTAAAACCTAACCAGAACACCTAGCAACACCCTAGGAACTCCATAAGACAATTAAAACAATTAAAAAAAACCTTTTCAACTGCATAGCAACAACAACACCCTAAAGCATAAATGACAGCACATTAGCAACTGGACAGTTTCTAAAGCTGGATAGCAACCATATAAAACAGAAAGCCATTAAGAAGTCTTAGCAACTGCAAAGCAACATGCTAAAACCTAACCAAAACACCTAGCAACACCCTAGGAACTGCATAACATAATTAAAGCCACTCATAATGCCTTAGCAACTGCACAGAGACAGCAAACAACAAAAACATTCAGAAAATCTTAGCAACAGCACACTAAAAAACATTAAGAACACTTTAGCAACTGCATAGCAACAGCAACACACTAAAAACAAACAACCCTAATTAAATATCAGCTAAATTAATATCAGCTGCTTCAGTCCAACATTTACATTATCACGATGGTGAAGATGAAACCAGGGTGGACATTTTAGCAAGACAATAGATGCATCCCAAATCGCATACTTATGCACTATTCTACGCCATTTTGTACTACAAACAGTCTCAGTAGTGTGTTCACACCGAAAACGCTAAAAATAATAAGTGCACTTTAATTACCCGGATGATGCACTTATTCAACTGATAAAGCGAAGTGTGGAATGATGGACACTTCACGCACTCAACGACCACAGCTTAGCTTTGGGTGGAGCTATTGGGCGCACATGTTGGATGACTATTTATTTTGGATTGTAAAAGCAAAATTCTCCTACTAGAGTGATTACATCGCCTCCTGATGGTGAATGCGGTTTTACTCATGCCAGGTGTTATTTGGTCATTTATTTCACTAATTTGACAACCGTCAAACATCATCTTGGAAACAGTTTGAATTTCCGCTTAGTAAAAAAACATTAGTGTTCCATTTGTGACAACACTACATACAGTACATATCCTATGCTGTTGAGTGTGAAAGTGCGTAAGTACAGAGTGCATGATCCAAAACACAGCCAAGGAAACTCTCAGGCCCTGTTTACACTAGTGCGTTTTAGTTTTAAAACAGCGTTTTAGCATTAAAACGATCCGACTCCACACTAGCGTTTCACCCAGCGTCTCTCAAGAGATCTCCGTCCACACTACACCACCAGAAACGTATTTCACGTGACCATTCGTGCACTCTGGGCATTCGCGTTCAAGTATAAACAGGAAGCACGTGTCTCGCCTTGGCATTTGGTTATTGTTAGTCAACAAGCGCTGGTTGAACGATGAAAGTAAAGAAAGCAAGAGAGGTCTTTTTGGGGACAGACGACGGGGTTGAGTTGTTACTTAAAGTAACAAATTAATATAAAACATCTATGGCTATCGAAAATACAGTGTTTACAGTGAAGGCTGGTCTGCTGTCATCCGATGGCGTTATAGTCATGTGCACTTGACGAATAAGGGAAGGTTACACAATGACCCAAAAGCCCCAATCACGTAGCCAATCTCAGCAGCCACGCCTCCGTTTTCAAAGGTCTCCGTTTTCCACAGAGCCCTCTCCAGCATTTCCAAAATGCTCCGTTTTCGCGGCTCAAAAACTCCTGCATAGTGTGGACGGATGGCGTAACCATAGCAAAACTTATGCGTTTTAAAACGAAAACGCACTAGTGTAAATGGGGCCTCAGTTTGTTTCAGAGAAAGAAAATCAAGCTGTAGAATGGCCCAGCCAACCACCTGAACTGAACCCAATATAGAATACAAATTAACAGCCTGATCCCACGAGAAAACGTAAGCATTTTAAGTTAAGTTTAATCGCTAATTAAAGTCACTGATTAATTACGAGTTCAGTCGTACAAAAATGTACGATTTAAAAGAGGCGGCCTGGCACCCAACCCCACCCCTAAACCCAACCGTCATTGGGTGATGAGCAAATCGTCCTAAATTGTACAAATTAGATCGTACGAATTCATACGAATTAGCCACTAAATCAAAAGTTACGAATTGCCGTGAGATAGCGTTGAAATTAAAGATTAAATTTGAAAGACGAGACCCACAGGACTATCAAGATTTTTACACTCTGTTGAACTCTGTGCAAAACTCACACCTGAGCGACTGATATGACTTCATTCTCCATATGAGAGGCATCTTTAAGCTGTCATCATTTAAATAGCATTGTATATAAAGTATTAAATACATTTCAGTAGTTCAGTATTTTCTCCTTGTGTCATTCCATTGCTATTACACATAACCTATTATTTAGATTTTTTTAGTTTTGTTTTATTTTATATCCTTGTATTGTTTGGATTTTTACCAAAAATCTGGTTCAACAGCTCCTTTAGAAAGATTATTCCCATGAAAAAAAAATGAGATGTTCAATACTTTTTTTCCCCGCTGTATATATGTCCACATTTGTTTCCATAAGCAATAGCTGGCATCAAAATCCTGCAATGTTTCAAGTGCGGGTAAAATATTGAATGAGTGAATATATCCTAATAGATGAACACAAGAACATTAGCCCCAAAGGATGCAAAGCAATTCAGCTTCCCACATCTGTGCCCAACACAGCTTCATTAACTAGCTCGAGAGCATCAAATCTCATTTTGTGATATATAAAAAAACGCAGCGGTGATTTGAATTGACCTTCACTTGTCTGATCTGGTGCAGTTTCGTCCAGCGAGACCTTTGCATATGCCAGAGTTTGCTTTCGTCCCCTGCGCACGTGATCCATAAGCTCTGTGGTCAGCTATTACCTTGTGTTCAAAAAAATTACGCAACGCTTCGCCCCCAAAACTAATGTTACACAAGCATTCTGGACTGCACCGTAAGGGAACAGTTGGTGCGCCAACTAATCCAGGCAAAAACTCTGGCTGAAAGCAAAACAGAGGAAATAAGAGGAACGTCAACTTTAATTTGGTTAACTTATATAATGACCTCACTGCCAAATGCGCTTCGCTGGATGGTCTTCATATGAATGTCGCCCATTAGCAGGAAGTTCCCCCTGTGCAGATTTTCCAGTGGTGAATCATCATTTTTTTTTGTAATATAGTCCTCAACCATCTGTGCCTTTGGAAACAAGTTTAAAATCATTCATATAATATAATCATTGATATTATAAAGCATAAACTGACTGTCTAAACTTGTTCCTTTACGAATTTCACGGCTTTTCTACATATCATTTTTAATACTGATTACTAATATTATTATTTTTTATATTTAATACTGATTACGGGGTGGCACGGTGGTCGCCTCACAGCAAGAAGGTCAATGGTTTGAGTCCCAGGTCCAGTCCCAGTTGGCATTTCTGAGTTTAAATTGGTCATAATGTATGAGTGTGTGCAAATGCGAGAGTGTATGGGTGTTTTTCAGTACTGGGTTGCAGCTAGAAGGGCATCTGCTGCATAAATCATGTGCTGAATACGGTAGTTGGCGGTTCATTCCGCTGTGGCGACCTCTGATTAATAAGGCACTGCTAAAGGAAAATGAATGAATGCTGATTACTATTAGTTTGATTAAAATGTCATTATAGTTATTGGAACTGTAGTAAACTAAATGCATAGAATTTACTAGGAGTACACACAGCAGGCACAGAACGTCAACATGACGTTAGGTTAACGTTCTACTCCACTGTCGTGGGGATGTTGCATCTTGTTTGGAAATTAAAATCGGGTTGTCGTCAGAACCCAACATCAGGTTGACGTCAATGTCCAATGTCCAACCTAAAATCAACCAAATATGTTACAGCTTGACGTTAAGTGAACGTTACCACTATGACGTCTATCAAACATTGGTTGCCAAACCTGACAAATAAATGTAGGTATTTGTCATCAATATGATGTTGGTTTAAGATAATATGTCAAATTTAAGTGAGTTTTTTTTTTTATAACATGCTAAATAATTTTGTTTTTGCTTTGAAATATTATTTTGCTTACCCCATTGGCAGTTTATTTTGCTTGTTTTATGGGAAAAACTCTTTAAAATTTTATTTCTAAAAACTAAATTATATTTTTGTCTGTCTAGAAAATGCTCTTTGATTCGGGAAAACGTAACTATTTTAAGTTTTGTCAGTTTAGTGGATGATTGGTACAAATTCAGTCATACGGAAATGTGTGATTTTAAAAAGGATGCGTGGCACTAAACCCCACCCCTAAACCCAATCACCATTGGGAGATAAGCAAATCATACTAAATATTATGATTAAGATAATATGAATTCAGTTAGTCACTAAATCAAAAAGTTTAAGAATTGCCGTGAGATTGTGTTGGAAATTCTGGCCTTTTTCCCTCTTCAGAACTGCATATATATATATTTCTGGCCATCTCACAGTTCTTTACATTTGATAATTTTGATTATTAAATCACCTGATTTGACTTTTTATCTTCTTATTTTGATTTTATCTCTCACAATTCTGAGTTTATATCTCACGATTCTCATTTTATACGTCCCATTCTGAGTTTACACCTCACCATTTTCATTTTATGTCCCCAAATTCTGAGTTTCTCACCATTCTGATTTTATATCTTGCAATTCAGTTTACATCTTCTTGTTATGAGTTTATTTCTACATTGTAAACCCCAACAGTCAACTTTATCAAATGAAATGAGTGTACTTAACTCAAAATTTACTGAAAGTTAATTCTACTTATTTAAAAAGAGTTTTGAAGTCAGTGTTGAAGGTAATGCATTAATTAACTACTTCATAACTTCAACTTAAATGGAGTAAGTGCACAGTAGTAATAGATATAATATAACTTTTTGCGTTTTACAGTTTAGCAATTCGAAGTTCATATCTCCAAATTTTGATTTTAAATTTGACAATTCTTGCTTTATATCTCACAATGCTAAGTTTACATCTTCCAATTATGAGTTTATCTCGGGTCCTTTTTTTTTATAGCTCACAGTTCTGACTTTGTAATGCACCTTGCAATTCTGACTTTCCATATTGTAATTATGATAATTTGTTTATTTTCACAATTCTGACTTAGACAACTCTGACTCTTACCTTTCACATTTCCACATTTCAGGAAAAAAGTCATGTTGTTTATTATTTTTTTTTAAACGGCTTACATGCAAATAAATAAATGTAAAAAAGATCACATACAAAACATGTTTTCTGTATCAGAAAAATACTATTCTTTTGAAATGTACAATATTCTTTCATCAAAGAATCCTAATTTTTTTTTACATTTCTCAAAAAGATTACATGTTTTCAACACTAATAAAAATGCATATTTTGGATCACCAAACCAGCTTATTAGAATGATTTCTGAAAACTCATGTGACACAGAAAACTAGTAATGATGCTGAATGGTAACTTAGCAGTAAAATGATTTTACAACTGTTTGAGATTAACAAAATCTACCACAGCTTCTGATTTTACTTTTTGATTTGTTGAGAGCAGGTTCAAATTCTATGCATGCGAAGAAAATAAAATGTGGCGTTTTAAGCCTCACACATCATCATCACAGCAGGACTGCAGGGTAGCAGGTGGACTTGGTCTGGATTTCATCAATTCATCCGTTTTCACCGGACATCGTCCCGTGTCTGCCACTGCTGCACAAGTGTCCAGCATACACAAACCTTCACTAAAAAAATTATTCATTGGATTTACTACATTTTTAAGGTAATTTAAACAAACAAATTAAATTTAGTAACTTTCAACTTAATTTCTTTGTTTAAATTCAGCCCATATATGTTGTTTGCAAACACGTACCTTTAAATAAAATGAGCAAATCCAATGAATCATTTTTTTCAGTGTTCGTCATAAACAAGCCTGTTTTCTTCTCTGAAACACTGTAAAAATGATTTGTAAAAGTCCTTGTTGCCCCAGCCAATTCAAATGTAATTACCTGATTGAATGGGTGTTATCAGTGGTTATCTGCTGATAGATATCGGCCAGTAGGGGCCTTCTGCACTTACTGGTAGGCTCAGAAGCCTGTTCCATCCACATGGTTAATCAGCTATAAGTCACATACTTACATACCACATACAGTGGCTGGAAGTTAACAAAAATTATCTTTATTTTTTATTTAAATTCCCATTATTGTATTTATAATAATAATAATAATAATAATAATAATAATAATAATAATAATAATTCCTTACATTTATATAGCGCTTTTCTAGACACTCAAAGCGCTTTACACAATGATAGGGGGAGCTTCTGATCCACCTGGATGACGCAACAGCAGCCATATTGCGTCAGACCGCACACCACACACCAGCTGATCGGTGGGGAGGAGACAGACTGATTAAGCCAATTATGATATGGGATGGTTAGGAGGCCATGATGGACAGAGGCCAATGGGCAGTTCTGGCCAGGATGCCAGCGTTAAACCCCTACTCTTTTTCGAAGAACATTCTGGGATTTTTAATGACCTTGGTTTAAGGACCTCGGTTTTACATCTCATCTGAAAGACAGCGTTCACTGAGCAGTATAGAGTCCCCTTCACTAAACTGAGGCGTTAGGACCCACACAGAACGCAGGTTGAGTGCCCCCTGTTGGCCTCACTAACATCACTTCCGGCAGCAGCCTAGCTTTCCCATGTGGTCTCCCATCCAGGTACTGACCGGGCACAGCCCTGCTTAACTTCAGTGGGCGACCATGTGAGAGTTGCAGAGAGCTAGCTGCCAGCATTATTAACATCTACCCCTACTCCAACCCTAAAGCCAACTGTCACAGTACTGTAAAACAGATCTGGATCTGGAGTTTTCTCTATTAGTTGCTGATTAACCATGTGGATGGATGATAACAGCCTACCAGTTGGCACAAAAGGCCCCTACTGGCCCATTTCTATCAGCTGATAACTGTCACATCCTGTCCTACAGGTATGTTTGTTTTCGTCATGTGACCCCCACCATGTGTTCCCATTCCCACCACTAAATCATGTTCATCACCTTCACCTTTGTTCATCCCCTGCGTGTGATCAGTCCAATCATCCCCAGTGTTTTTATAGCCCGTGTTTAGTCATTCGTGGTCCGGTATTCTCAGCTGATGTCTGTTCACACCCCATGTTCTTCCTGTGTTCATCCAAGTAAGTGTTTGATAATAAATCTACGTGTTTTTGATAATCCTGCGATCCTGTGCCTTCCTGTAGTGAACCCAGGCGTGACAATAACCACTGATAATGCCTATTCATTCGAGTGATAACATTCTCGAAGCGGGTGGTTGTCCTAACACAAATCAATTAAGTTAACTTAACAGTTTTTACAAATTAAGTAGATTGAACTTAAAACAATGAAGTTGTCCAAAAATCTCAAGAATTGTTTTGATTCAGCTCGTTTTAGATAAAGTAGTTTGAACAAGCATCAAATTATTATTATTATTATTATTATTATTATTATTATTATTATTATTAT
>CAIGQQ010030863.1:10563022-10596839 GCA_903798035.1 Danio albolineatus | reverse complement strand
ATCTGATGTTTAAAAACTAGTCTAAAGCGCCATTTAAAAACGACCCCAGAGCGCAATCTGCTGTTAAACAAACTAGCCCAAAGCACCATCTGCTCTTAAAAACTATCCCAGAGCGCCATCTGCTGTTAAAAAGTAGCCTAGAGAGCGTTGTCTGCTATTAAACTAGCCTAGAGCACCATCTGCTGTTAAAAACTAGCCTAGCGGGTGTTGATTGCTGTTAAAGTAGCCTAGAGTGCCATCTGCAGTTAAAAACAAGCCTAGAGCACCATCTGCTGTTTAAGACAAGCCTAGAGTGCCATCTGCTGTTAAAAAGAAGCCTAGAGCACCATCTACTGTTTAAGACAAGCCTAGAGTGCCATCTGCTGTTTAAGACAAGCCTAGAGCACCATCTGCTGTTTAAGACAAGCCTAGAGTGCCATCTGCTGTTAAAAAGAAGCCTAGAGCACCATCTGCTGTTAAAAACTAGCCTAGCGACATCACCTGCTGTTAAACTAGCCTAGAGCGCCATCTGTAGTTAAAAACTACCCTAAAGCATCATCTGATGTTAAAACTATCCTAGTGCGTCATGTGCCGTTAAAAACAATGTCAGATTGAGTTAGACTTGAATCTGAAGTGAATCTGAATCAATTCAGGAGAGAATAGTGATGCAACTTTTTTTCCCAGCACAGCTTAAAAATGAAACTAAAACTCCATCAACTGCAGTGCCCTAGCCATTGAAGAAACAGCACTGCCTGTATTTGCATTTATTTCATTTGACTTCCCGAATAGCCATTGACATGATTATGATAAATCAATTCAGATTTCAGCTAAAAACCTTCCTGAACGTTCTGCTGAAGAAAAAACATCACCTGTGAATATTCATTAATTTTCTTTTCGGCTTAGTTCCTTTATTAATCCGGGGTCGCCACAGCGGAATGAACTGCCAACTTATCCAGCATTTGTTTTACGCAGCGGATACCCTTCCCGCCACAACCCACCTCTTGGAAACATCCATAAACACTCATACACTACGGACAATTTAGCCTACCCAATTCACCTATACCACATGTCTTTGGACTTGTGGGGGAAACCGGAGCACCCGGAGGAAACCCACGCGACCACGGGGAGGACATGCAAACTCCACACAGAAATGCCAACTGACCCAGCCGAGGCTCGAACCAGCGACCTTCTTGCTGTGAGGCGAACGTGCTACTCACTACGCCACCATGGCACCCGCCTGTGAATATATCTAGCAATATTCTATATTTAATTAAGCTCAAAATCTCATGAAAACAAGTAATGTCACCCACAAAGTAAACTCATCTTGTTTCTAAAGATGTTTTAAACAAAACACTACAGTGTAAATAAAAATCAGCTGCAGTTTAGCATCTGTAATTCCCGTTTTATCTATCTACTATCTATATTGCATGACGTCTGATTATCTATTTTCTGTATCTGCTGTGCATATCACCATATTCCCCTTCATTCAAAAGACTGCCGATCAATTAAAATATTGGCAAATGCATATTTCATGCACTGTATTGTGTCCTTTATATTGGACACATATAGTATATGAAAGAATTGAATCGATCCAGCTTTCCCGTAGCTGCATTGTTAATGGCTCTTATTGTGTAATGAGGACATACAAAATGATACAGCGCATCAATAAAAGCGGAAAGCTTGAACCAGATCTACAGCACCAAGTTTAATCATACATACACTGTACTGAATATAATTCATCAACTCAACAACAGAGTCGGAATAAAATTAATAATATATTAAAAAGAAAAAAAATTAGGCAGAGAATTTTGGCCTTGTTTTTTTCCAGCTGATAAGTTGGTGGTTCATTCCACTGTGGCGGCCCCTGATTAATGAAGGGACTAAGCCGAAAAGAAAATGAATGAATGAATGCTTGTCACTAACGAATGCACACGGAGAAAGGCTGTTTTAACAGAAGCCAGCAGTTTGTGTTGTTGTTTTGTTCCAAGTACTTGTGTTACATCCAAGAATCGATCCACTCTTGCCTTGGACCATAAATAAGTTCTGTTTAGCATTGAAATATGAGGCCTTGGGCATGATAGGTTTCAGTGTTTGTTTTAGAAAGCTTCCATACAAAGCCGGTTTTAAAATAACATACCATGTAAGCCGCTAATGTAACACGGGCCTTTTGTCTCGTGTTATCGATAGGTTGGGAAAGTATCCGTGCTGATTCCCTCATTAGAAATTCACCATTAGAACATCAAATCAAAGTTCGCTATGTATAATTATAAGACGTTAGTTATATTGCATGCATTATTAAATAATAATAATAATAATAAAAAAATAATAATAGTAGTAAAAATAATTTTACAGGCGACATGGTTGCTCAGTGGTTAGAACTGTCACCTCACAGCAAGAAGGTCGCCGGTTCGAGTCCCGGCTGGGTCAGTTGGCATTTCTGAGTTTGCATGTTCTCCCTGTGTTCGTGTGGGTTTCCTCCAGGTGCTCAGGTTTCCCCCACAAATCCAATGACATGTGCTATAGGTGAATTGGGTAAGCTAAATTGGCCGTAGTGTATGTGTGTGAATGAGTGTGTATGAATGTTGCCCAGTAATGGGATGTGGTTGGAACGGCATTCGCTTGATTGGACAAAAAGTTGGTGGTTTATTTCGCTGTGGCGACCACAAATGAATAAAGAGACTAAGCTTAATAATAATAGTATTAATAATAATATAATAATGATAATGATAATGATAATAATAATAATAATAATAATAATAATAATATTATAATAATAATGATAATAATAATAATAATAATAATAATAATAATAATAATAATATTAACAATAATAATAATAATAATAATAATAATAATAATAATAATGCTAATAATAATAATAATAATAATAATAATAATAATGCTAATAATAATAATAATAATAATAATAATTGAAAATGCAGCATATATAAAAAATAAATTATAAATCAATTATTAAAAATAAATTAGATTTTTGGAGGGAATATATTTTAAAATGTAGTTTAATCCACTAATGCTGAGCTGATTTTTTTCAGCATCATTACCTAAGTTTTCAATATCACGATTATACAGAAATCACTCTTTTCTTATAAATGCTATGGTTTGCTGCTTTTTTGAAGATTATGATCATTTGAAAAAATCCTCAAAAAAAATTGCTTCATAATTTTGTGGAAACTGTGGTACATTTGACTTTTTGATTAGGATTTTTTAATGAACATAAATTTAGCTAAAATAAAACAATTTAAGATAGTCCCTTTATTCATCAGGGGTAGCCACAGGGGAATGACCTGCTAAATTATCCAGTGTATGTTTTACACAGCGGATGCCTTTCCAGCTGCAACCCATCACTGGAATATATCAGCCTGATCTCACGAGAAAACGTAAGCGTCAACACTATCTCACGGCAATTCGTAACTTTTGATTTAGTGGCTAATTCTTACAAATTCGTACAAGTTCAGTCGTACGAAAATGTACGATTTAAAAAAGGAGGTGTGGCACCCAACCCCACCCCTAAACCCAACCGTCATTGGGTGATGAGCAAATAATACTAAATTGTACGAATTAGATTGTACGAATTCATGCAAATTAGCCACTAAATCAAAAGTTCCGAATTGCCATGAGATAGCATTGAATATTTACATACACACTCATTCACTCACATACACTACGGACAATTTAGCCTACCCAATTCACCTATACCATTTCTCTTTGGACTGCGGGGGAAACCCACGCCAACACGGGGAGAACATGCAAACTCCACACAGAAATGCCAACTGACCCAGCCGAGGCTTGAACAAGCAACCTTCTTGCAGCCCACTGCACCACTGTGACTCCTCTAGTTATATTGTCATTAATTTGTATTATTTATATTTATTTTAGTGCATCACATTCATGAAAATGAGAAATATTTTTCATGGCAGCTAGGCAGGAACAACAAAAAATATTGTAGTTAATGTTTATTTTATGTTTTAGAAGCAAAAATGGTTTTAGTTTTATAGTTTGTGTGTGTATGTGTGTGTGTGTGTGTGTGTGTGTGTGTGTGTGTGTGTGTGGCTCACAATATGCTAAGTATGACAGCTTAATGGATTATGAATCTGAATTGTACATTTGGCAATATTTTGTACAAATTCCTTTTTATTTGATTTTAAATCATTCACGACGGATGAAGCAGTAAGAAGAGGCCAGGAGTGAATTAAGCGAGCTGTTCTGTGCATGTTCAGGCCTCAGTGCCACAGCTCAGATTAAAAGAGCAGAGGAGTTGAGGTTATCACGCTTCTGAGACTAAAATAGAGCCGCTGCAGCCCAGACCGGCCCAGCCCAGACCGAGCTGCCACCTTCAGGGAGGATGAACCACTTCGGGCACGGAAATATGGAGAAATCAGGCAGCAGAAATCTTTTCTCATTTCTGTTCCACATCAGCACTCACTCCAGAGCGCAGCACGTGTTTCTACACACTCATCAGAGTTTATGTGCCCCCACTTCATATAGAAAACAAATATATGGTTATATATATACAAATTACATGACATTAAGGATCATATTTGGATTTGTAAAATATTTCTAAATATATTTATAGAATATGTCATTTAAAATGGCATTATAACCATTGGAATTATAAATATGTTTGTATACTGTATTAATATTAAGAATACAGTAATAGTAAATTAATAATACTGTAATATGTTAGCTGTATTTATATATATATATATATATATATATATATATATATATATATATATATAAATATATATATATATATATATTTGTAAAGTATTTGGCTGTATTTGAACATGAAAATGAAATGAATTATCAGCCCCTCCTTGAATTTTGTTTTCTTTTTTAAATATTCTCCAAATTATTTTTCACAGAGCAAGAAAATTTTCACAGTATGTCTAATAATAATTTTTCTTCTGGAGAAAATCTTATTTGTTTCATTTCAGCTAGAATAAAAGCAGTTTTTAATATTTTAAGAACCATTTTAAGGTCAAAATTATTAGCCCCTTTAAGCTATTTTTTTTTCAGTTGTTTACAGAACAAACCATCGTTATACAATAACTTGCCTAATTACCCTAACCTGCCTAGTTAACCTAATTAACCTAAATAAGCTTTTAAATGTCACTTTAAGCTGTATAGAAGTGTCTTGAAAAAATCTAGTCAGATATTATTTACTGTCATCATGGAAAAAGATAAACAGGGGGGCTAATTATTCATGGGGGCTAATAATTATATAATTATGACTTCAACTGTGTATATATATATATATATATATATATATATATATATATATATATATATAAATAAATAAATGCCAGTTCTTTCAATATTTTAACACAAATTACATATTTTACATATGGGAAATCCCAGTATTGATTTTCTCTTTCATATACTGTATGTAATTTGCATACAGTATATTGCCATATATCAGATTTCTAAGTGGGACAATAACAAAACAAAACCAAAGAACTAGAAAAACATGCACTTGATGAACATATAAAAAAAATAATAAGTCAGTGTTTTGATGCTGTGAATAGTTGTCAGCAGTGGCAGATTTAGGCATGCGCAATATGGGCGATTGCCCAGGGCAGCATCTTGCTGGGGCGGCACAGAAAGAAAGAAAGAACGAAAGAACGAACAAACGAATAAACACAAACAAACGTGCCCAGTAAAAATTACTGTGCCCCAGAAAGCTTTGATATTTGATTTAATTTATGTAAATGTATTACTTTAAAGTGGTAATCCAAGAATAAAGATGTTAGTGGCCATTCACATTTGGCCTCTTTTGCATGCACAAGTTTGTTATTCTCGAACACTGGTAAAAGCAAACTGACGCATGCCCGCAGAAAACTATTTCCACGCGCCTCACACGTGCTGCTCCAGCTCCTGGTGTGAATCCAGTGAACAGATGAATATGAAACATATATTTTTTTGGTATTTGACAAAAAATATATGTGATTTTTGGGGGGGTTACTGGTCATGTCAGGAACTTAATACGAGGTTGCTAATATATTCTGAGTGGTTGCTAGGGCATTACTATGCAGTTGCACAATGGAGTCTTTTTTTTCTTAGGGGTTATTGGAGGTTCAAGTGAATTAAAATGCTGTTGCTAGGGAGTTCAGTGTTGTTGCAAGGTCATTACAATAGGTTATGTCTGTTGGTTACGTATCTGAATGATTGCTAATGTAGAGCACTGCTGTATGGTCACTACAGTGATCAAAGCAGTTGCTAGGGGTATACAACATTGTTTCTTTGGTGTCCTAGAGCATTAGTTTGCTGTTGCTAAGATCTTCAGGGTGTGTAGCATCTCAGTGTAATAACTGCATGTCATGTAAAAACTGCACATAATATAATAACTAACTCATTCATTTTCCTTTGGCTTAGTCCCTTTATTAATCAGGGGTCGCCACAGTGGAATGAACCGCCAACTTATCCAGCATGTTTTACACAGCGGATGCTCTTCCAGTCACAACACAGCACTAGGAAACACCCACACACATGCTGCATCATCAATATCTCTGCTTCAGAATATCAGAGAGACATTGGGATTGTCACTTTTGACTCATGGTAGCAGTGGCTAGCTACATGCTAATAACAATGAACTAAGTGCTATAATATGCTATATTCAAACAGTGGAAATAAGCATCCCATTGCTACATCTAGTAACATCAAGCCAAATGCTACAACATTAACTGTCAAAATGCCTTAATTTTTATGTTTACCTGATTAGCTTCATGCTACAATGTTGCTATATGGTTTCAATGTTGCTCCTGTGAGATGGACTGTTAGGTGGTTCTGGGACAAAGTTATACAGTTGCTAGGACATTATTGCATTGTTTATTTGGTGTTGTTTGTCATTCAAGAACACCACTGTTGTTATGGAGTTCAGTGGTTGCTAGGCTATACCAGTTGGTTAGACTTAGTAATGCTAGTAATCATTATAATCAAGTGGTCACAATGTTATGGATGGTAGGGTGTAGTTTCTTAGGTGTTCTGGGTGGTTCTATGACATTACCATGCAGTTGCTAGGGAGATCAGGGTGGCTGCCAATATCATTGCTGGGATGGTTGTTACTATGGATGAGTGTTATTTTTATAGGTATTTTGTGTGGTTGATGTGATCTGTGAACCTGTGGTTGCTAGGGCATTGCAGCATGGTTTCTTAAGTATTATAGAGTAGTATAGGGCAGTTGCTAGGGATTTCAATATTTTAAATGACTTCTGAGTTATTCCAGGTGATTCCCTATGTGGTTGCTATGCATTCTGGGTGGTTGCCAATGCATTGCATTCTAGGTGGTTCTATGACATTACCATGCACTTGCAAGTGAGAACAGGATGGCTTCCAAAGACAGTTGCTAGGATGGTTGACCTGAGTATTATTGTATGTATTTGTGTGGTTGATATGGTGTTTTGGTTGCTAGGGCATTGTTGCGTGGTTTCTTAAGTAATAGTTAGCTGCTATAGAGCAGTTGCTAGTGAGATTTTATATGACTTCCAAGTTATTCCAGGTGATTCCCTATGTGGTTGCTATGCATTCTGGGTGGTTGCCAATGCATTGCATTCTAGGTGGTTCTATGACATTACCATGCATTTGCTGGGGAGAACAGGATGGCTGCCAAGATGGTTGCTAGGATGGTTGATCTGAGTATGATTGTAGATATTTGTGTGGTTGATATGGTGTTTCGGTTGCTAGGGCATTGCTGCATGGTTTCTTAAGTATCGTTAGCCGCTATAGAGCAGTTGCTAGTGAGATGTTATATGACTTCTAAGTTATTCCAGGTGATTCCCTACAGTAAGTGGTGGCTAGGCATGTTGGGTGGTTGCCAATGCATTGCATTCTAGTTTGTTAAATGTTGTTGTTGGATGAAGCAAATAACTATCTTCTTACTGGTTTTCAGGGGGGTTGCTAGGTTATACTGGTTTGTTATTATTAGGTGGTTGCTGGATCACGCCTTTGCAGTTGCTACTGCGTTGCAACATTGTTTCTAAGGTGTTCAGGTGGTTCTGTGTCATTCATTTTCAGTTGCTAGGGACTTCAGGGTGGTTAATAAAACAATGTTAAAGTATGTGGTTGCTATGGTGCATTGGTTGCTAGGGCAACGTTGTTTCTTCTGTGTTCTAGATGGTTTTATGGCATTAGCATGCAGTTGCTATGGAGATCAGAGTGGTTGCTTAGTCATTGTTATGCAGTTGCTAGGGCTTTGCTACGTGGTTTCTTATGTATTTTCAGGGCATTGCTGTACATTTTAAGGATGCTTTGGATGGTTGCTTGTTTTGTTAACACCACTAGTGATTGTTTCCAAGCAAGTTAGCTACTGCAAGTGTCGAGACAGACAGCTTTTATTCTGGTTATATAATACAAAAGATTATTTTTATTTTTTCTTAAAAAATCACCACCAGCAATGCTGTGGCTTACATGAAAACCCGCTAATGGATAAAAGCTTAAAGAATGCTGTCCGTCCATGTGATTTCCTCTCATTAGAGTTTTATAAGATAAAGACACTCCATCCAAAAGAAACACACATCAAAAGGTCACAGCAGTGAGAAGAAAAGCTTGAAATGCGGCACAGATGGACAGACACGTGAGAGAACACGTTTGTTTTCCGTAAGTCCCTCCATTCTTAACTCGATGCGGAAGCCAGATTATGATGAAATGCAATGTTTACAAGGAGGCTTAGTATTATCTGCTATCTTATCAAAGGGAATGAATGACTCCAGCCTCGTCCCCTCACGCTCATCTGGTACTTAAGAATTCAGCAGGACGTCCCAGATTTCAGCACACAGTCGTGATTCTCTGACAACCCTTGAACTTTCGCAGACCTTTTCGGTGTTTCAGAAGAAAGAAAATACATTTCTTCTGCGTGTGAAAGATGCTGCGGCGAGATGACCTTTAAGATCAGCTGTCTTCTCTCTTCACAAAGCTTTTGAACTTCAGTAATCGAAGTGTCAGATGTTTTTGTGCTCTGAGGTAAAATATTGCCGGTTGGGTTGAGTTGCCAGATCCAGTCTGCACAAACACACACGCTCACATCAGCGACTGTGAAATATTTTCATTGATCTCTACCTTGCCTTGAATGAATAATGATTCTAGCCACTGAATAACATCAGGGACTTATCAGACAAAATTGTCTCTATTTTGGCTATTGGATGCTTGATTCTGATTAGAGAAGTACATTGTAATTCTGGGCTCACACCAAACTCAGAACACCGTGTTACTCGCTCTAGTGGTCTCACAGGAGGTTTTTCTTCTCAAGTGAATTTTCTATTCAAGCTGAAAACAAGCTTGAGTGGTTAGCACACAGCAAGAAGGTCGCTGGTTCGAGTACCGGCTGGGCCCGTTGGCATTTCTATGTGGAGATGGCATGTGATCCCCATGTTTGCGTGGGCTTCCTCTGGGTGCTCAGGTTTCCCCCACAGTTCAAAGACGTGTGCTTTAGGTGAATTGGATTGACTAAATTGGAGCGTGCGTATGAATGCGAGCATATGGGTGTTTCCCAGTACTGGGTTGCGGCTGGACAGGCATCTGCTGTGTAAAACATATGCTGGAATAGTTGGCGGTTCATTCCGCTGTGGCGACCGCTGATAAAAAAGAGACTAAGCCGAAGGAAAATTAATCAATGAATACTAGTAAGACCAGACTGAGGTGCATTCCATGATTTTGTGCTAAACACACTGCAACCACAACTTGATTTTGAAAAAAACATACAGGGTTTAAAACAAAGGAAATTCTGTTTGGTTTTCGTCAAAGTAAAAATTATTTTAGATAATTATTTATTAATGGCCAGTCCACTGAAAACATGAGCACAGCAGCTTCTTTTTTTGTATTTTTGTAAGCGCTGCATAGAGAACTAGAGTTTCCGTACACAGCCACTGACCACTTGTAAACAGAAACAAGCAACTTTTGGCCCACCTTCGATTTCTTCTGATTGGTCCACTGCTTATGGAGCTTCTTTGGAATTTGACAAAGCTTCAAAAAAAAATGTGGCACTCGTGAATGGCATTTCAGTATTTACATTGTTTACATTGTGTTTGAATTGAAAAACGATGGAAAAGTAGTGTATTAGTTTGGAAAAACGCATTCTGTGTGAATCCCCATTAATAATACACACTTTATGAACAGCACCTACTGTAGAGTGATTTTAAATTCTTCTGACACTACTGTATTGGTATTTAATTCTTGATAATGATTGTAATAATTTATGAATTAATGTTTGTATTTTCAAACAAGTTTGTGTCTGAGCTCACCAAGAAATTCCAAACAATTATGTTGTGTTTAAATCGATAAAAACGAATAAAACAAATAAATACATTCCTCATCATTCGCATTGCCCGGTGGAAATTTGCCTAAATTTGCACACTTGCATTGACTTTGTATGTACTCTTCTCACACGAATGCATAATTCCACTTTTGGTGCTGTGTAATTATTTTCAGGGAAAAACACAGAAGTTCCAGGCATGTCTTGACAGCGTTACATCTCCATTTCAATTATTTCAGAGCCACAAGAGTAAACAAATTAATCAAAATAAAAAACAGAAGGCTTTAGATGAGATGCGTAAAAAATAAATAAAGAAATAAATAGTATAACACACAGGAGCTGTTTGAGGGTTAAAACCTGACAAAAGTCTTGAAATATAACATCTTAACAGTGTTTGAATGGTCCCATAAAATTAAAATAAAGGTTTTTAGATGTTAGTATCTGTATTGTTAGTTTGTAGGATATCTATAAGCTAATGTGCACCAAAACAGTAACAAAATTCGCCTTCAGATGATATAAAATCGATATAAACGTGAAGCATGTAGTCTGTCACTTCCACCTACAGTAAAAAAGATCAATGGTTGTATTCCAATCGTGACCAATCAATGGCCCATTGCCAATTATTCCTCATTTATATGTGTTACTCTCCATTTATTTGCATTTCTTCCAATTCCAAAGAGAACTTTCTACACATTTTTGTTCAATGTACCAAACATTTCATGACATTTTCCTGATCTTTTACTCCATTGAATTGCTCACTTTCACCACAACCCCCTCCCCTCAGTCAATCCCGCATCCTTTCTTTCTCTTCCGTATATTTCACACACATTTCACCGACAGCAGGCCACCCATCAGCCCTCTTCTTTCCAAGACTGTCAGGTCGGCGTGAGCAGTACTGAAAGTGCTAAATGGCTCTGTAAATGGGCTGAATCAGAAGGTTTAATGACAGCCGGTGAGTTTTTTGGCCCATTCTCTTTCACCCGATGGGGGTCGGTTCACAGGCCCTCGCCGCTGATGTCATTTCCATGCGGCGTTTTGCCAGGCGCACTGTAAAAAAAAAAAACTTCTTCCTCTGAAACAGTGAAAACCCCTCAAAGCAAATGCAGTGAGTCACATTTCCTCTTCTGCGCAAAGCTCTTCCACTTCATTTAGCTTGTTAGGCTGTGTAAAGATTCTTACACAAGATGCATCTTAGCTTGAAATCGGTAAGCAAAACATGGGATGTATAATGCCGAACGCATCAACAATGATGTTATGCTGCTAATATTACACTACTAATGTTCTGCTTATATGTGTGTTTGATTTGCTTAATACAAATAACAGTAATACATAGATTTATATGGAATATATTACTTAGGATTGATGTGATGATTAATGTAAATTCAGCTTTGTTATAAAATGAATAAACACCCATTTAAATATATGTATAATTGTTGTAAAATGTAATAATATTTCACAATATGTCTGTTTTTACTGTATTTTAAATTTTCACTGACATTCATTTATTCATTTTCTTTTGGCTTAAGCCTGGTTTTTACTTCTGCTCCGAGTGATCACCATGACCCTTGGTACCTGCCTTGAGCACAGCCGTGCTTTTATACTTCTGCACTAGTGATGCGCAGAAAGCGGTTATATCAGCGGACGCTGCGGATAATCTGCGGGTCAGGAGGGTCGGGTAATAAAAAAGTACATTATGATTAATTGTAGGTGGGTTGCAGATGGATGAGTTAAATTATTAATGATTTTTGCTTTGCATTTTTAAACACACTCTGTAAAATACGATTGTGTTTTTAATAAATTTTTCATCAAGAAAATGGACCCTAATTTGCAGGCTAATTTAAACAAAAATATGCATATGGTGGAGGAGGTCTATTTGTTAAAGCAGAAATGGAGGCGAAAGAGATCCAGGAGAAACTTAAAAAGGGAGAATTGAAAACAAAACAAAAGGAAGGAAAGAAAGAAAAGTTCTGTGTGGGAGCGTTTTAGCAAAGGTTAACGAGGATGAATCAAGTGCTGGGTATGTAATATGCAATGGCTTTGTAGCGCTTTATGTATTAGCTATGAAAGCCACAAGACCGCTACCTCAAATATGAAACATCATGTGTGTGCTAAATCAAAAGGCCGGTCAAGTCAAAGTCAGACAAGCACTTTAAGTTCTTACGTTTGTACAACGACAGCAAAAAATACCACTGGAAGTTAAGCCTACTCTACTGCTTTGACATACGCTCCCTCCTTGTTGTCTCTGGCAAGGGATGTGTAGATTAGCTCACTTAATCTGTTAGTAACGAACAATCCACGCTGACCTATCATCATATTTAAAACAAAGAATAATTATTATAAGTGACGATCGGGTGCGGGTCAGGTGTGGATATATATATCAGACAAAAGTATATGTGCGGGCGGGTAGATGATTAGTATGAAGCCGCGGATTCAGCTGATTCACACATCTCTATCTTGTATGCTGTTTGTGTTGCCTTGCAATAACACTTCCGAAACGCTAGCTGGCAGTAGGTTTTTATGTTTCCTCGTGTCAAGTTTCTTCGCGGGTGTTTTGTTTTTTCTGAATGCTCCCTTAATTTACAAGTATCTAAAACTTGCTTATTCAGAGGCGGGAACTGGCAGACGTGCAACAACTTTAATTATAAGGTAAACACAAAACAAGAGTTTCCATCTGGAGCTCCTTTATGGGACTCGAGACATGTAAACACTCGCTCCATCAGGCTCTCAGCTATTAGCACCGCCCACACTCATTACAACTACCAAGCCGACCAATCACAGATATTGCGACATGTAGTTACATTTTTCAAGAGGTCAGCGTCAGCCATGGCAAGGGGTCTGCGACCCTGCAAAAGCTTCATACCATATGAATACTCTTGATGCAGAAGTATAAATCTGCCTTTAGTCCCTTATTTATCAGGGGTCGCCACAGCAGAATGAACCGCCAACTATTCCAGCATATGTTTTACGCAGCGGTTGCCCTTCCAGCCACACCCCATCCTGATAAATTTGGACTAGTAAACTACTGATTTCTCTGGATTTATTAGATATGGGTTTGATGGTATTGATAATATTGGTTTTATTTTGTACAAGTCAATAACATTTACTTAAATCTATGAATAAAAATGTTGTCAAGTAGATGCAAAAAATATATATTACAAATACTAAAGTTTATATTTATTGTCATTTATATTGATTTCTCAAGAAATCTTGAAATATTAGTGAAAATTTCTTAAATTGAAATAAACAGGGCCCTAGAATATTATTTCAGAGTTATTTTTTCCTCTGGGGATATTAAAGGAAAGACATACCCACGTCTGTTTTCCAGTTGTAGATTTTAATCCCAGCAAATTAGTCCTTGATAATCCTTTATAACCTTTCATAGAGGTTATACACGCTGTCAAATCAGAGTGACAGCTTGCAATCCTGGATTAAATGATACATATAAGAAATATTCAAATGATATCAAGTGTGCAAATATTCAGGCATTCATTATCTCTGAACAAAGCTGCAATGATACGTCTAATTCTGTGAATCTGAGTCTGCTTACTGCGAACCCTTGACTATAAACTCTTTAATAAGGATTAGAGATTCACATACGCAAATCTGATTGAGACAATCGGAATGTGTCTTTATCTTTATCACTTACAAATCTCTCTCTATCTCTCCTTGTCTCGTGATATTTATATTGCAATACAGGCTCATGGAAATAAAAGCGTGCACGTGGTGACATTTCTGCAAATCATTTTGGGTTCCTGCATGATTTGCAGCAACTTCTGAATAAGTAATCAGCTAGTCCGAAATAATGTGTGCAAAAGAGAAAAGAAGTTAGTAATGTTTTACCATTGCTACTGTGTATTTCAGAAGGAAGGTGGACTGAATTGCATGTAACCTTAAATGAATTCAAGGTAAAAGTCAAAATAAAATAAAAACATGACAAATTCCTCCTATTTAAAAAGTCTCTCGTCTCTTTAGGCCCCAACAGAGTCGATTGTTAGCAAAGCTGATGCAGTTTCGATCATAGTTATGATCCCTTTTACACAATCTCCTCCTTTCCTCTTATATGTTGTTTTCAGGTATGTTTAGTTGATGAATAGCACCAAGGCGGCTGTCAGCTATATCCACCCAGCACCGTAAAACATTAGCAATGCTAATAGGCTAACTTGTGTCTTCCTTTAAAACCCTGTTATTTGATCTTTTCCTGTCATTTTTTGCATTCTAAAGGAGCCGTTACACCTTTAGATGTTGTAAGCTTCAGTTTTGTGTGTGTGTGAGAGTAAATCTTTTTGAATTTTGTGTGTTTATGGTTAGAACTGTGCTAGGCTAACCATGGTAAGCACAACATGGGTTTGGAGTACGTTCTCTACATACAGTACTTGGTCTTAAAAGGACGGTTCATGAAAAATGAAAGTTATGTCATCCTTTACTAAAAATACCTTTGTTAAAAACTTGTCTGAGTTTCTTTTTTCTGTTGAACAGACATAAAGGATGATTTTTGCTGAATGTTGCAAACCGTTAGCCATAGTATTCCTTACTATGGAAGTTAATGTCAACTGTTACCAAAATTCTTCAAAATATCTTTTGTGTGTGTATTTGCATAACATAAAAAATTCTAGGGCTTAGTTTAGAAACAAAATGAAGGTGATTAAGTTCATTTTTGGGTGAAATGTCCTTTTAAGATCCAAGTAATATACAATTTAATGCTAATTTGGTTGCTAACTGTTATAGATATCTAGCTTTCTCAGCAAGATTTACATCAACAAATTTGGTAATACTTGAGAATAATGGTCCATTAGTTAATGATAATGTATTTATTAATGTTAATAAATGCTTTACAAGATTATGCATTCTTTGTTAATCATAGTTCTACATTAAATGCATTAGTAAAATCCAAAGTTGTGCTTGTTACATTAGTTAATGCACAGTGAGCTAACATGAACTAACATTATTTAAATTAAACAGCTAACGAAGTTGAATGAATACCACAATAAATGTATTACTAATTGTTTCGCAATGTAAATAAATACATTAACTAACATTACCTAGTGGACCATTATTTAAAAGTGCTACCAAGAATGTCTTTGCCATGACAGTAGTTAGCCATAATAGAGGAGTGTTTACACAGAATGGATCCCCTTGTGGCAGTGCTTTTAATGCAGTGCTTATTGGCAGTATACATTTCAATACATCTTAACATGTAAAGTTGACATTTCTGTGCTATCTGACATGCATCAATGCATTCGGTTAGGTTTTACTCACAGTTGTTGCATAGACAGTAGTGATGCACAATATATTGGTGGACAGACAGTGTTGGGGGTAACGTACAGTAATAATTATGTAATAATATAACTTTACTAAGTTAAGAGTAAAGTAACGCATTACTTTTAAAAAATAAGTAATAATATATGAGTTACTTTTTTGAAAATGTAATATGAGTTTCTTTTTAGTTTAATTAAGTAACTTTAAAAAAAATAAATTGCTGAAGTAAAATTAACAGAGTCATTCAAAGAATTTGTTCCCGCAAAAGTAACTCAAAAGTAACATAACTCATTAATTCCCATAAAAAGTAACTAAGTAAAGTAACTAGTTATTTTTGGGGGGAGGAACTCAATATTGTAATGCATTACTTTCAAAAGTAACTTTCCCCAACACTGTTGGTGGACATATGAAGAGTTCCGATGCAAAAACCTGTGCAAAAAAAGTGCCATCAGAAAATGTCTTCTAAACTGAGCACTTTCTTCAGGCTTCTGTGTGTAGGTTCAGCAATTTCACTTTTACGGCAAAGAATGTTCTTTTCATTAATATAAATATGGGAGGCAGCAAAAAAAGGGTATGTTTAGGTCAAATTTCAGATGGCACTTTTTTTGCACAGGCTTTTGTATCCGAACTCTTCATTTCGCTGATGGAAGATAAACGCATACTTTTTTAATTAATATAAATTATTAGCTTATTCCAATACTATTAAAAACAAGCATTTGTCAGCCAATGTTGTTATAAATTATAAATCAAGCACTTCAAATGCATGGCCACAAGGGTTTTGATTCGAGCTTTCCACATGACAAGTCACACAGATAAGCAATTTAGTAGAGTTTATGCTAAAATAAAGATGTTGTGCACATGTTTCTCTGTGAAAAAAGAAATAGGAAAATAGATTTGCAATTTGTAAATGAATACAATTACAAATTCGGGGCGGCGTGGTGGCGCAGTGGGTAGCGCTGTCGCCTTACAGCAAAGAAGTTTAATAAGTCACTGGTTTGAGCCTCAGCTGGGTCAGTTAGCGTTTCTGTATGGAGTTTGCATGTTCTTCCCATGTTCGCGCAGGTTTCCTCCAGGTGCTCTCATTTCCCACACAGTCCAAAGACATGCGCTATAGGTGAATTGGGTAGGCTAAATTGTCCTACCCAAGTGTGAATGAGAGTGTATGGGTGTTTCAAAGTGTTGGGTTGCAGCTGGAAGGGCATCTGCTGCGTAAAACATATGCTGGATAAGTTGGCAGTTCATTCCGCTGTGGTGACCACTGATTAATAAAAGGACTAAGCTGAAAAGAAAATGAATGAACGAATGTAAAAAATAAAATAAAAATGTAACTAAAATAAGAAACAAAGAATAAACAATGTAAAAACAAAGAAAACTAATAAATAAATACATAAATAAATACATGAATAAATGCATAAATCAATGCATAAATAAGTAAATAAATAAATAAATAAATAAATAAATAAATAAATAAATAAAATGTTAAAGTGAGTAAAAAAGCACTGTAATAATAAAAAACAGAATTGCAGAATTTCTGGACTGGCTTATTTCTATGATCCTAAAATACAATAAAGATGTCCAAGTTTTTCTTTGCGACAAAAAAAGGAAGACTTTGAATTTGTAAATGATTTTTGGTAAAAGAAACACCTAAACGTTTCACTGCATCTTTCAAGATTTGTATTTAAATCAGTTATCAGCTTCCATATAAGGAGTTATCGGTTATCATATCAGCCGAGATTTCCATATCAGTGCATTTCTAATAGAAAGCATTCATTTTGGACCCTAGATAAGCATGTGTGTGATCCTCCGTGTGTGTTTGCAGATATAGTCTACGATGCTGTGTGTTTTCAGCGGTGCGTGAGTGCGTCAAGCATGTGCGTGCACGAGATAGTACTGGAATGGTGATGGGTCAGGGCGCTGTGAAACATCAGGCCTCACAGCCGCGGGCTAATTTTAGCCCTGGCGCACTGTACACGCTACAGTATCTCTCGCACAGGCAGATTAATAGAGTTACAGAAGCCTCTACTGTATCACTGCTGCTGCCCGAGACAGCGGTGGGAGGAGAGACGGAAAGAGTGTGAAGATACAGAAGGAGGTCGAGAAGACGAATAGAGAGGAAGTGTAGAGTTCTCGCTGAATTCACGCTCAATTTTTTTTTTTGCCGCTTGTTCATACTACTTTTTTATAATGAGCTGAATCAACACAGTTCGTGAGGGGATTTGTGGGATAACTTAATTGTTTAATGTTCAATCAACTTAAATTTGTGAAAACAATTAAGTTAACTTCGATTTGTTAAGACAACATGAAGGAATTGTGTGGAACCCTGCACTTTTTACAGTGCACACTGGAAAAACAATGCTGGCGTCTACACAATCGAGTTGTGTTGGGCCAACATGAAGGAATTAAGTTCAATTCTAAGTTTTGGTCACACTTTATTTCAAAGGTCCGTTTGTTGAATTAAGTTACATTGCATGTACATGCCAACTAATTCTCATTAGATTGTAAGTAGACTGTTGGGGTTGGGGTTAGGGTTATAGACAGTTAAATGTCTGTTGAAGGAGCAATATCAACAGATAGTAAGCAGACAATCTGCTAATACTCAAAGGGACCATCAAAACAAAGTGTTACCTAAGTTTTTACAAATTTAAGTGGATTGAACGTAAAACAATTAAGCTATCCCCTAAAAAAACACAAGAATTACGTTGTCTCAGCTCATTTTAAATAAATAGTTTGAACAAGCAGCATGTCACATTGTCATTTTTAAGTGCAGTAGTGGCAACTCATTCTGTGATGCTTAAAAGTATGAACTTATTCATAACTGATTATCTCTTAGATGTTTTTAATACATATATGAAGCGAAATATCAATATAAGACTTTTAAAAGTGTGCTGAGGACATAATATCAGTGAGGATTTTTTTTATTGGAATAGAACAAAATTCTTATGTGGTCTATAATGAATTATAACATTGCAATGCCATTATTTTTGAGTAGATGAAATTGTCAAGATAAGGGTGAAATAATGTTCAGTTGTCATCCGGAAAAAGTTAAGTTTTGTTGAAAAATGGAGTTGCGTTTAAAAAAAAAAAAAAAAAAAAAAACCTTTGGTCACACTTTACAATAAGTTTTTATTGGTTAATGTATTTACCAACATGAACTAATTCGGAACAATACTTGTACACCATTTATTAATCATAATTCAACATTTACAATAATGTTAACATTAGTCAATTGAATTAACATTGACTACCAATGCACAACTCTATTTTCATTAACTAGCAAATACTGTAATAAATGTATTGTTCATTGTTTGTTCATGGTAGTAAATGCATTAACTAATATTAACTAATACAATTTTAGTGTAATTTTAGTCTAAACATCTAAGTGCCATCTCACATTTTCTGTGTTTGTGTTCAGTTATTTCACTTCAACAATGGAAAAACCTATTCTTTGACATTAAATTGAAACGACTGAATACACACACAGGAGCCTGAGAAAAAAAGCTCATTTCAGAAGAAAATTTCAGATGGCATTCAGAGTTTTTTTGCATCTATACTCTTCATATATATTCTTTTTTTTGTGCATATTAAAATGTAAAAAAATAATGAGGGATCATAGTAAATGTCATAATATTTTTGATATTTTTAAAATTGATGAAACCTAGTGTTTTTGATGAATAGTTGCAAAGCAGAATGATTTAATGTTCTAATTATTCATTTGGGGCTGCACTATGATCCTTATACATTACATGCTCTTAACATGCCATCAGATTATTCTTTTAAATATGTATAAAAAAGTTTTCAAAAAACAATTGCTGCAATGGATTAGAGATCTGTGCGGGACTCATTATTTAGTCCCGCTCCTGCCCGGTTTTATTCCACACCCGACCACTCCCGCCATATTAATAGTAAGCCTTTGCTCACCCGCTGCCCGCCTGGCCCCGTTTTCTACCAGACCTGACCATTCCTGCTAAATTTAGATCTGGTTTCCGGGTACCACCAAAAGAGAGAGATTACAGATAAAACTATAGGTTGTACAAAGATTACAGGCTAAATGTCCATTTTGTTTGCCCCTTTGTGATGAGACATGAGCGTCATCTTAAACCTGAGGTTCCAGTGTTGTGACTGCTAAAGGGTAAAACTTTAAGGAATTATCACATCACACAAGAGGTATTTTTTTTCCATTTGCGTCTGTGATGCATGAAAAAGACTCCCATTCATCAGACTTGAGGGCCAACTGACCCAGCCGGAACTCGAACCAGCGACCTTTTTGCCGTGAGCAGACAGTGCTAACCACCGAGCCCCCTTACTATTGTTTTGAGGCTTGAAAACCCCTCGTCGTTGATGCAATATGCATTCATCTGATTGTATTCCTCTGGGAGAGCTTGGCTGATCTCACCTCCCATGAGGCACTGGGGCACAACGGATCACAACTTACAAACCCAGGGAGGTTTATACAGACGGGACAGAGAATGCCAATGCAGAGGAATGCAACTGATACACAATCAAATCACCGACTAGAGGAATCTGCCTGCAAACACCACAAGCTAGTTTGAGAAAGAAAGCGAGCCGTAGAATGACTGATAGTAAGTGCTGAGTGCCTAAGGCTTGCTCTGGCATTCACCAATCTCTCCGCTTGACTCAGCTGTCCGTGTTTCTGCTGCCTGCTTATTAGCATTATAATCTATTTTTCTTCTTTTAATGACTGTTCCGCCTACTACGTTTGGTTTGTTCATCTGCTCCTCTACAGCTTCTCAGCAAGCTCATTTGAGAGAAAGACTGGTCACATTTGTTATTATGTGAGTAAATACTACAAAAGAGATATGGAAAGGGGACCTAGTACACAAAAATAACTTTTATTAGGGGTTAAAACAGTTGTGTGGCAACAGTCGGTAATTATAACCAGCTTCTAATCGTAGAAATTTATTTATTTTATTTTTTATAATCACACTTAATAAAAACAGTGTGGAGAAACAGTTTGATTGACAATTTTCCTTTTGTACAGGTCATCAGAGGGGGGAAGCCCTGCCCATCAGTGACAATCTCTCCCACATTAGCATAGGATGCTAGACTTGTTTTTGAATCTGCCACTATGCTGACACACAGGCATTTGTAGCTCCGCCCTCTTTTGAAAAAGAGCACAATCTCATTTGAATTTAAAGCAACATTCATTAAAATGGCACCAATTAGGATCAAAGCCTAAAAGGGGCCGTTTCAAAGAGTAATAAATCATCATTTGTGGGGTATTTGGAGCTGAAACTTCAGATATACACTCTACGGACTTCAGAGACTTCTTTTAAATCTCGTAAAAAGGAGCATAATAGGTCCCCTTTAAATAAAAAATAATTTTAAAAAGTGTCATCAAGGGACATGTAGTCTAATCAAGAGGTTGTCAAATTTTGTTACTTTTTTCAAATTATAACAAAAATAATAAATAAAGAATAAACAAATTATCATAACTTTTGATTTAAAGATAAAATAAACAGATAAATCTAACAATAGAATAAGTAAGTCAATTGGTCACATTTGAAGTTTTTATTATGTAAGGTAATACTAAGAAAGAGGAATTTAAAGGGGACCTAGTATGCGAAAATCGCTTTTATTAGGGGTTTAAACACAGTTGAGTGGCAAACAGGGAATAATTGTGAATAATTGTGTCTCACTAATTGTGAGAATGTTCATTCATTCATTCATTTTCTTTTCGGCTTAGTCCCTTTATTATCCGGGGGTCGCCACAGCGGAATTAACCGCCAACTTATCCAGCATTTGTTTTTTACGCAGCGGATGCCCTTCCAGCCACAACCCATCTCTGGGAAAATTGTGAGAATGTATTTTATTTAATTTTTTTATTATCACACTTCATAAAAACAGTGTGGAGAAACAGTTTGATTGACAATTTTCCTTTTGTACAGTTCATCAGAGGGGGGAAGCCCCGCCCATTAGTGACAATCTCTCCCTCGTTAGCATAGGATGCTAGACTTGTTTTTGAATCTGCCACTATGCTGACACATAGGCATCTGTAGCTCCGCCCTCTTTTGAAAAAAGCACAATCTCATTTGAATTTAAAGTGACATTCTCCAAAATGGCATCAATTAGGATCAAAGCATAAAAGTGGCAGTTTCTAAAAACATTCTAAAACATTATTTGTGGGGTATTTGGAGCAGAAACTACACATATACACTTTAGGGACATCAGAGACTTATTTTACATCTCATAAAAAGAGTCACAATAGGTCCCCTTTAAATAAAAAAACAAAAAAACAAATAAAAAGTGCCATCAAGGGACATGTTGTCTAATCAAGATTTTATCAAACTTTGTTACTTTTTTCAAATTTTAAGTAAAATGGTAAATAAAGAATAACCAAATTAACATAACTTTTGATTTATAAATAAATAAATAAATAAATCTAACAGTAGAATATTAAAGTAAGCACAGTGGATTGGTCACATTTTTACTTTAATTATGTGAGGAAATACTAAGAAAGAGGCGTTTAAATGTGTCTAAAGAGACATGTTGTATAATCAAAAGGTTGCTAATTTTTGTTAACATTTTATTTTTCTAATTGTAAAAACTGAGTAAAACTAAAATAAAATAACAAAAAATAACAAACAAAACAAATAAACCTAACTTTTGATGCAAATATAGAAGGCTAAGTAGGTAAGTAAATAAATAAAATAAATAAATTAATGAATAAATTAATTAATAAATAAATCTAACAGTAGAATACTAACGTGAGTAGAAAAGGAATGTAATAAAAATGTAATTGCAGAAAGTCTGGACTGGCTTATTTCTTCGATCCATGTCCGTGGCAGTGCCTGGTAGGGGTTATCTGACGCTGGTGGTCTGATCTTTTAAGTGCTGTTTGCCCTTCCACCAGTAACCTTGAGCATCAATTTAGTGTTGTTGGTTAGCATTCCCATAGTGCTTCGTCTTAACACAGCATTACTGTATTGTAGACCAGAGTGCATTATACTGTATCCACTGCATTACTATAACATGCATTACTTTTTCATTTATACTCCACAGCAATTTCTAAAAACTATTATTGGATTATTCTGTTGAGTGGCATTGCTGATACAATTGAGCTAACTGTTTTATCCAAAGTGACTTCCAAAGAACTGCGGAAATTGTGCCTTTGGAGCAACCGAGGGTTAATTGCTTTCTTCAAGGATAGAATGGGGACAATACTGTGTCGGGATCTCTGTAATTCTCACTGTGATGAATCACGCCAAACCACTGAACAACTCAAACATTTTGCTGATGTATGTGTACAGACATGTCTTTATATTAGAAATTGCTTTCTAAAATATGTCAGCGATTCATAAGACTCCAATTTTAGACTGCAATGCCAGAATGGCCACAAGGGGGCGCAATAATAGACAATAGCATAAACAGCCTACTTGTACTACCAGTTTATTTAGATATTTCAGATCAACATATGGAATTGTGGAAGAATAAATTGAATATAATTTTACAGAGAATTTAAATTATTATTATTTTTTAATTTTCATTTTAATTAAACTATGTTTGATGTCAACTGTTTTATAGCTAGCTAACTGAATAACAAGACATTTGCATTGAAAAGACCCTACTCCATTCTTGATTACTGAGACTTGTCAACACACTTGAAAAACATTTGTGTAACCACTTCCGTTCTGGCCTCTGTTACACTCACCTAACTTAATCCTCATTCCCATCCGGGTCATGGCACCAATGTAACCCCCTGATTCTACTTGCATGGGAGATGGTGCACTAACAAGAAATACCACATGCTCTAGCATGTCTTTTGAAGCCAGACGAGTGAAGTCTACTAGTTACCAGTCTACTAAATCTATTAGGATTCTGTAACACTCACTCTCTAAACGTCACTTTTATCCGGGTCACGGCACCAATTTACAGCTGTGAATATATTTACCCCACTCTGAGTTGTTTTTTGCCCTGTTTTTTTTGTTAGAGGTGTGCACTAACGAGGCATTAACTAGGATGCCAAAGGCTGCAGCCTCTAGCATGCCTTTTGAAGCCATTAAAGTGATGTTTACTCACACAACTACAACAAGAAAAGCTCTGTTACTATCAGCCCCTTAAAGGAATAGTTCAACACAAAATTTAAACTTACTTACTTTTTACGCTTCCTCAAATGGTTCCAAACATTTATGAGCATCTTTCTTCTGTTGATATTTTGAAGAAATCTGAAAAAGCTTTACCCATTGACATCCATAGTAGGAAAAAAACAAATACTATGGAAGTCATGGGTTACAGGTTTACAGCTTTCTTCAAAATATATCTTTTTGTGTAAGTAACGGGTGGGTAAATAGTGACAGAATCTCATTTTTTGGTGAACTATCCCTTTAATCCTCAGTCACATCCAGGTGAGGGATTAATGTAACCCCTACTGGTCCATTTATCCACAGCCTAGCATTAGTCACAACATTTTAATTCTTGTGTAAGGCATTTTATAGTAGTTAGCCATTATCCTAGCCAGAGAAACATTGGTGTTTGTGTCTGTCTGGATATTGATTTTAGACCAAATTGATTCATTAGCATTGAGGGTCTTCCCCATGTCAGCACTTCCTGATATTGTGTTTTAGTCCCATGAGGCCTATTTACAAGACTGAGAAAACCAATATAGATACAACGCTAGTCATATGTATATAAGACGCAGCCAATTTTCAATTGCCAATTTAAAGGTTAATGCGTTTTGACAACATTCTTGACCTCAGTGACCTTTACAACTGGGGGGTGCTGTGGTTTGTGTTCAGGTGATGAAGTATGGAATTTCTGTAACGACAGGGAAAACACATCTTTTTGCTATTGGGTAGCAACCAGATAGCTCCTCCCCAAACTCACACCATTAGCTGAGCACTGTTGCTATGTTGAACTGGTAAGCAATGGTGAAATAAACAAAGGGATGTTTAGAAATCCAAGCAAAGGCAGATTGTACCATTTTTCATTTGTAGGAGTTAGTTAAATTGGATGGATAAATAGCAATATCATTCCCCATTTCACAAATTCACAACATATCTTCCAAAATGTGATGTTTTTCAGAGTAAAACAGTGGTAAATTACACATTGCAGGATTTTTTTTCCCACCACAGGGTCTTAGTTGCATGACTAGAAAAGAAAAGTTCCTACAGAACTGCAGAAATTCATTAAACTTTGATTAAACCGTTACAACGATACAACCAGGGAGATTAAAATGTAAATACATTCACTGTTTATGTCATTTCCTATTTTCTTGAGGATGATGATATATGGAAATATGTGTTCAAACATCTGTTCTCATTAGTAAAATGCTTCCGTGACGAAAGAAATTCGACGCCCTCCTTACTGCATAAAGAAATACTTCTGTATCACATTACAAGCGTCAAAGTATGAGGAAAAAATTGCAGAGACAGTTTCGACAGTCTGTTGTGCTAACTCAGGATGACGCCTCGGCTTCTTTGCAGTAACTCAAAAATAGTGTGAGACTGCAAAAGGTCACCACACATTTCACTGTGCGTTTTGTGGAGCATAAAATGAACTTATGGGCCCATAGAATACAGCCCCATAGCATAAGCGTCCATTAAGACGCCATCAAATTCACACCTTAGTAATTCCAGACGTATGTGGAGAGCAGGAGCAATCCCATCGACTTAAAAATAGATAACAATTACCTTCGGCTTCAAATCCTACCTTAATTTGGCAGGGGAAATATTCACCGCAATACAAGGTTTATCATGCAAAACCAATGACCACTGGAGCTGGGGAAAAACATTAGTCGAGGTCTTTTTCGGGGGTAAGTATTGAGTTTCTCAGACCAGGGCTTTTATAATGAAATAACTGGCCTGGACAGAAGCGAAACTGAGAGATGTGTGAGAGTTAATGGGCTTTTCATGCAAATGAGGGATGGCTGAATTAGTGAGGGTGCCCATGGAGGCATTCAGGAGAGAAGATCTGCTTTATTCAGAGCCAGTGCTGTTGAAACCTTTTATCCTACAGTATGCTGTTCGCTAACCACGGATGAGAGTAGTCCGTTATAACATGAGCTTGTCTGATTAACCAATGGGATTGGGCTTTTTGTTCTTGGCGGATAAAAGTGATCAGCTGAAACAATCAACCTGAACTCAGACAGAAACAAGAAGTGGTGCATTGATTGGAATTATATCTACTAATAGTAATGATGTAGTGAAGTATAGAAAAAAAATGTCAATATGAAAGCTAAACCAACTCAGCCTTCATTTAACGTGAACTTCATGACCAACTGAGCCTGGTTTCTTTCAAGGTTTTGAGAGAACTGTCGCCACTGGCTTGCTTGGTTTGGGACTTGTGGAGCTGCACATCGATGGATTTGGTCTTCAGTGTTTGGACTTTAAGCAGTGAAAATTATACCTCAACTCTGAAAACTGGACTGAAACCGTTTCAATTTACTAGAACATCTATGTTGAGCTGATTTGACACAATCTACACTGTAAAGTGCTATAGAAATAAAGATGAATTGAACTGAATTTACAAATTTGCAAATCTCTAAAAATAAAGCTATCCAATACAGTATGTACAATTCACTACACCAGTTAAAACTCAACATCACTTCATTCCGGGTCACGGCACCAATTTCCACCCTAAGAATGCATTTACCACACTCTGAACCCACTCCTTTTTAAAGGCATAGGGTAAGGCAATATAATAAGTGGTTTTTACAGTGAAAAATACATTCAGCCTATGGAGTGTCCTCATAAACACCCCAAATCAATGTGCATGCATGTGTGTGTGTGTAAATAAAATCGTTTGTTAGCTGGTCTGTGAACTTTAGAGGGGGTTTGGTTGTTCATCAACTGATTAAAACAGCTTGGCCAAGCTACAAGACCACCATAAACCAACTTAAACCACCTTATGCTGGCTTGAGCATTAACTGCAATTCATTAACAATATGCAGATGAATATTTAACTTCATTCTCTAAATGACAGTTAAACTGTGAAACATGACAGTTATGATGTAAATACACAACCAACTTCAGAAGTATGATTTTTCAAACAAACTCAGGGTTAAAAGTTTACCATTTGAAAATGAATTGGTGACACTTTACAATAAGGTTGTATTAGTTAATACGTTTACTAACATGAACAAACAATGAACTACACATTCATTACAGTATTTCTTTATGTGCGTTAACGTTATTTCTTAACTCACGGTGCATTAACTAATGTTAACAAGCATGAATTTTAATGTTAATAATGCATTAGTAAATGTTGGACTAGGAAACATGATCATTTTTAAAATCCATAAACAAATCGTGAACAAAAACTGAGCCAAATGTTCATTATTTGCAAATAAAATGGAAAACTTGACAATTTGATAAATGCATAAACCTTTCCCTAATGTATCTTATTTACTCTTCTATGCTACCTCTCGTCTTACCTGTCTTCCCCTAAAATGTGTGATGCTTGTGTATGGTCGGAGGGGTCCAATTTTCACAGCATGTAACAGTGTATGTGACAAATAAAGGCTTTCATCATCATCAGCATCAGAAGTTTGACTCATTATACTAGTCATAATCTAGTCATGATCATAATTTACAGATAAATTAGGACCAAGTGGGAGTTTTTACAATTTTATAAATGCATAAACAACATGAGAAGTGTGATTTACCAGGCTAAAACAAACACACTGACAAATATTACCAATTTGCAGTTGAGTTTGCATCGAATGGAAAACTTGAAAACTTTTCAAACGCATAAATAAAATGACAAGCATGAGTCACAAGATTGGAACAACCACCAGACCAAAAAACCCCGACATCAAAAACAGAGATATTCTCATTCCCCATTAAAAGCATACTTATTTTCCTATTATAAATATGCACAGTTTTATGCTAAGTTGCATTTCATTGTTTGCATTGTTATAGAGCAGGCGTGATACCCGTTTTGGTCACGACCCACCAGTTGAGAAGCACTAAAAAAACGCCCACAGGCACTTATGTGTAACATTAGGTGCTCTTACACACGATTGCAAGAGTCCTCGTCTGTCTTAGTGGATATTTGCATGTGTTTAAAGGTAGATTTGGATTGTGTTTCACAAGAGAGATGCAGCCAGGAGCCGAGAGAGAGAGAGAGAGAGAGAGAGAGAGAGGAAAGATAGAAAACAGGGGACATGGCCTGAAATGATATGAGATTACATATAAACACGGCAGAAGATTAGTCATATGCAAACTACACCCGGTGCTGGCACAACACAGACTTGGAGAGGTGAAAGGCTTTGAATTCCTAAAAAAATCAATTCAGGCTTGGCAAGAAGGAAGCTGGTGGCGATTTTAAATGGAGTGAAATTATACTGAGAAATGGATAGGGGATGAGAGGGATTGTGTGTGTACGTGTGAAATAGTTTGAGAGACATTTATTCTTGTTTTGTTTTTCTCTATTCTGTGTAGCCGACTGAAAAATTCGGAAAACAAATGTGTTTGTCATATAATTTCCACTTGATATTTTAGACTAAGACATTTTCTCAGATCATTTAAAAACCAAATTAATTACATTTTACCCCAGTTATGGAACTATATGTAAATTAGTACACCCCATTTGTATATCCATTTCTGAATATAGGTAATATATTTTGGTGCATTTGAATAAAACTGATTTATTAAACAGATATATTTAGAAAAAAAAATCAAATTTAGTCACCGAACATCTTTAGAAATAGAAAGATAATACATTTAAATTCATGCAAAATGTTGCAAAAAATACAAACTACAAAATATCCATTTTTTTTGTTTCTCTTGATTTTTGCTATTTTTGAAATGTTTATTTAAAATCGGTACTGAAATTTTAAAAATGTCCTTTTCCCGCGAACTTTTAAGCGCTGTTGAGCACGTTCTTAAACAGCGCTGATTTGCCATTGTGTTCATGTGCTCAACAGAAATGGCTGTGATTGGCCGTGAAGGTCACCGAACTCACTGCTGTTTACTGTGTGTAACCACAGATACAGAAACACTGGAGCCTTTTAAAGCTGCGATTCATTAGCGGATTGCTAGTATGTCAGCTTATAGACAAACCAGCTGATCGACGTGACTTTGAAACTATCCAGTGTGCCTGTATCTGTGGTTACATTCAGTAAACAGCATTGAGTTCGGTGAACCGATGACCTTCTGATGACCTCCGCGGGACTCTGGCATGAATAGGCAGAGTGATCTGTGCTGTTATAATGGCGTTGACAACCTTGGTTGGTAAAAAGGTGCACAACCATCGGGAACCAACCAACAGTATCTGAGGTTTTCGTTAAATTATTAAGTACAAGCGTGAAAGTGAAAGATTAAAGCAGTGGACTGACGCTGCGACACGTTACCTGATAGATTAAAAAGACAGAAGAGTCGTTAGATAGAGACAAGATTAATTAAATATCATGTTTAACACCTATAGTGAGATGCGATCCAGCAGTAAACTGTCTGACGTGCACTGCTCTCTGGGGTTTTGTGCTCAAAGCACTCGCTGACTGCCTGGAGCTTAGACGTGCTCACATGCTAAAGCACATGACAGAGTGTGTGAGTGTGCGTGTGTGTGGTCATGTGATGTGCGCTTTCAGTGGAAGAGTGTGAATGGAGCACTGGTCAAAAATGCTAGATAAAACACCAGTGTGGATGTGGATTGTTTTTGTTGTAAAAAGCATTGTGATATCTATCTGCCATCGACGATAGACGATGGCATCGTCTATTGACCCAACCCTAAATGGTACTAACCAAAAGCAAGATTGTATCATTTTAAATATTTCAGTATGGATATTTATTAATATTTTTGACAACACTAGTCAAAAGACCCCATTTAGTATGATTTTTAAGCATTCTGAATTATGAGGACATAGGGTGTCCTCGTAAACCACCTCAACATTGGAATTTGCAAGTCATACCATGTAAATCACAAAACAAGTCATAAGGGTTTATTTTTATAGAACTGAGATGAATAAATTATGTATTTATTATGTATTATCAAAAAAAGTTGTCTAAATTAAGTTATTAGCAATGCATGTTACTAAGTTTTGGTATATTTACAGAAGGAAATTTACAAAATATCATAATTTGAAGGCATATTTTTATTATTACCAAAAATATACCCATATGAATAAACATAAGGGCACAAATAATTACAAAGAAATGACAAGTAACACTGAATTAAGCGTCAAATCCAGACAGAAACAGGTGAATTTCCACTAATAAGAATCTGAGCCATACAGCAGAGCCAGTAGTACAGCCTTTTTTCATTGCAGTTGTATTGGTGCAGAGCTATTAAGTTTGAGACCTTTTAGTCTGCAGAGATGAGCTGGAAACACATCTTCTCTTCTCTCGTGTTGACTGTTGTAATTGTTTTGAATCCTCCAGGGCAGTGACTTGACACTCTCTGAGACGCTGTGCTCTTGTGATGTTTTCGCTCTATTCTCACAGCATTATTAGCTATATAAATCTACACAGGGGTGAAAAGCCACGGCATTCTCAGATCTGTCTACATGGCAGTTCAGATATAACATCACTTGGGATATTAACGGAGGTTAGAGCAGGACACAAACTACTTTCGAGGTGGATCTAATAGATTTTCAGTCTTGCCTTTAAGTTAATATTATTATTGTGCGCATCTGCGTGTGCAATAGAGAATGTGCAAGAAATATGTTTATTTTTGTTTGATTACGTTTGGTTTAATTATTATTATTGATTTGGCAGGTTCGTTTTAGCCTCAGCTTTTTAATATTTTGTATGAATTATTTGCAATAAAATATAATAATTCAAATAATGCAATTACTCCAACCTCAAATGTGTGTAAAATAAATCAATGTTGGTAAAATCTGTAATTTTTGTTTTTGAAATAACTTATATATAAATTTTTATTTGTATTATTATTATTATTATTTATTTATTATGCATTGTTTGTTTGTTTATTAAATGAATGTAATAATGTATTCATTTGTCAATAGATTTATTTATCTTTAGCATTTTAATTGTTTAGGTTTGTTGCTGTATAAATGTAATTTAATATAAATAAATAAATAAATAAATACATAAATAAATAAATAAGTAGATAAATAAATAAATAAATAAATAATAAAATAATAAAATAAATAAAATAAAAAAAAATGTAATTTAATATTTCATTTTTTATTCAACATTTATTTTAAGTAACAAACTTGTTACTTGTTTAGTTTTCTGGTTTTAGTTTTAGTAAATTACTGTAAATAAGGGATAATCAATGGATAAAAAATAACCAATATTTGTGATAAACAAAATATTTGACGTTCTTCCAAAATATTTGCCAGTTACAACACGTTACATCGTCCACTTCGATATATTTACAGAGACTATAAGCACGCAGGAGATCATGTGTATATGCATGTAAATGACATGGGCATATCTAATAGCTCATAGTAACATATATTAGCTACGTCTCTCAAATATTTTAGAGCATATTTGTCGGTTGATCAACATCATCTGGTGACGTTAATGTAATCCTTGAGCAATGAAGACTCTGGCAACTGTCTCTGAGTTACTTTGGTTTCTGCTAATGTGGGTCGCATATGTATTTCAAACTATGATCAAAACTGGCTGGAACTACCTGCACCACACTTTCAAGCCAATCAGAATGAAGAATTTCATCAGACCATGAAATAACCCTAATTAAATGTACAAAAACGTCGATTCTTGAACAAAACCACTGACGTTTCTTTTTGTTCCTCTTCCAGATCTTTCATATGACGTATGACCTGGCGAGCGCAGTGGTAAGAATCTTTAATCTGATTGGCATGATGCTGCTGCTCTGTCACTGGGACGGATGCCTGCAGTTCCTGGTGCCGCTCCTGCAAGACTTCCCTCCCGATTGCTGGGTGTCGCTAAACGGTATGGTTGTAAGTATCCAAAACTTTTCATCACTCTTTCTGGATCAGGAATGCTCATTTTGATCAGTGCGTAAGAAAAACGATTTAGTGGAAATATCCTCTAAATGTTTAACTGTTCTACATTAAGAAACTTCGTGATGACAGTAAATACATGCTGCGTTCACATCGTCTCAGAATTACCGTAATTACGAGGTGACAACTCTCAGCATCACGGGACTCGGAAATTAGTCATTTCTATGGCAACTCTCATGGATCCAAGAGTGGCTTTGTTGGTTATGACAGGAAAATAGTTAATCACTACAGAAATACACCTCCTGCAAAAATGCAGAAGCAACTGAGCACCTGGTATTAATAAAAAGGTCCATCAGACAGATGTATTTATAGCAGTCTTTACCTGGATATGTCCTAAAAAGTGTTGAAGTAGCCCAGTTTTCATATTCAGCTGTAGAAAATTGATTTGTAAATATGCAGGGTAACGCAAATTGTATCCTCTTACAATCTTCACAAATAATCAAGTGAACATGCTGCTGCTAAACGTGGTTGTCAGCTCTAATTTTAGTGCTTATCATCTTCTGTACGCACAAAATTCAATAATTTAGAGGACAACCGCATTTTACAACTAAATCGCCTCCTGAAAAATGAAGGAAGAGATGAAATAATTGAAAAAATAAAATAGTTGGAGTGTGTTTGGAGCAAGAAATAACAAGGGAAATTGAGGTTTTGTGTTGCCAGTTTTTGCTACAAAGTGGCAAACAATACCAAACCCATACTTGGCTCAAATAAATCCAAACACTTTATACTGAAAATAATAACAAAATACAATTGAAGTCAGAATTTTTAGCCCCCCTGTATATTTTCCCCCAAATTCTATTTAACAATTTCTTTCAACACATTTCTAAACATGATCGTTTTAATGACTAGCTAAACTCTATTCTAGATTGTTTTAATAACTGATTTTAATGATTTCTTTTGTCTCTGCCATGATGTCAGTATGTACAGTAATATTTTACTAGTAATTTTTCAAGATACTAGTATTCAGCTTAAAGTGACATTTAAAGGCTTAACTACAGTTAAGATAATAAATAAACATGTTTTTCCTTTCTAATGCACTACTTTTCTATTCCTTTTTAATGTATACATGCATTCAATGAATGTGTGTGACCACTACATTCTCCCATCTTGCGTCTTTTGAAGCACAACGCATGCGAGCGCCACATTTTTTAGACGCTGTGTCAAGTTAAAAGATCTTCAACTTTCACACGCAGTGCCGTTCATCACTATCAGTTCCGCAGCAAGGTTATTATAGTTAATGAAAATAAATGAAAAAAACAGAATTGAAATTTCAAAATTAGAATGGAAAAAACTAACTGAAACTGTATTGTGTATATACAAAACTAACTGAAACTAACAAACATTATAGCAAAAACATCTTTAGTTTTTGTCTTTGTAAATGCATTTAATCTACTGTAAGCCTTTTAGAAGTAAATCTATTTAATTCGCGCTGCCATGTGTTTGACCTGTACGGCTCCTCAGAGTCTGAAATTGTGATGGCATTGGCCAGATCAAGCCAGTCCTTCTCCAGTCAGTCCTCGATGTTGCTCCGCGACAAAAACAACAAGTGGACATGCAAGCAGCATAGTGACAACATTAAATACAAGCAGAGGCTTAAATTTATTAATGATTAATTTAACACATCTGTGCCAAATAATGGAAGAAACAAACAGAAATGTATTTCTGTATTAGTGATCATGATTGCGAGCGAATCGTTCTTTTTAAATTAAATGAACCAGTTGAACTAATTCACCAAATCAAACTGAATCATTTAAAAACGATCAGCGTCTCCAGTAACGTTAAGCACTTATCCACAAACAACTTACTTTTTACATGCCTGAAACTCGCTTCTGACTCTAAATATACCAATGTATACTGAGTTATTCGATAACTAGAACAGAACACTGTGATCTGATTTTAGAAGCAGTGAACCGATAATACTGCGCATGCGTAATTCAGTGAACATAACAGCCTGCTGCTTTTTACAGTCTTTGGCTGTGACTGAATTAAACTTGAACTGCAGCACAGGTAAACCAAGGTTTAAATGAGAGGATCTGGAAAAACGTAAGTTTATTTTTATCACTACTATGTAGTACAGGCATGTCCAAACTCACTCCTGGAGGGTCAGTGTCCTGCAGATTTTAGCTCCAACTTGCCTCAACACACCTACAAGGATGTTTCTAGAAAGCCTAAGAGCTTGATTAGCTAGCCCAGGTGTGTCTGATTGGGGTTGGAACTATACATTGCAGGACACCGGCCCTCCAGGACTGAGTTTGGACATCCCTTTTGTAGTACCAACGCAATCTCACGGCAATTCGTAACTTTTGATTTATTGGCTAATTCGTACGAATTTGTACAATCTAATTTGTCCAATTTAGTACGATTTGCTCATCACCCACACGATTTGCTCACCCACACGATTTGCT
>CAIGQQ010030863.1:10512963-10527963 GCA_903798035.1 Danio albolineatus | reverse complement strand
CTCTGGGCCAAAGCACAGCCAGAGACGCTTTGTCCCATGGGGAGAGCGGGGTTTATCTAATCTGCTCATTGTTTGGGTGGCAAACCCGACCTCGGTGATCCGGGTTAACGTCACAACACACACACACACATATCTACGCACACAACGTCATGCCAACATGAGCCATCAGATTGTCTGTTTAATGCCATTAGAGAGGATGAGTGAAAGACGAGATGCGAATGGAGAGAATGCGATTGTGCTTCAGGGAGTTGGCACAGACTACAGGAAGAGGTTTGTTTTTGGTGCACACAGGCACATCTTAAATATAAGAATATCACAGACCTTCCTTTATGTAAGTCCTTTATGTTTTGCAGTTTGATTCAAAATAGCACATTTTCTTATATATTACACTCACTGCACTCAAAGTGAACATTTTTTAGAGTTTTGTTTGTTTTAATTGTGATGGATATGATAAACAGTACACAAAATAGATCAAATAAATGCAAAATCAAGGTAAAATTATGTGGTCGCAGGGAACTTTTTTATTTGGTTCAGTGCTTCCCACAAGTTTGACATTTCTTGCAGTGAAAAACGAAAGCAAAAGTCGACTCCCAGACATTTTAGAAGATTTAGAAACACCAGCCGGACGCATTTTTAAAGTCAAAATGGTGCGTCTCTTTGGGTCTCTGCAGAGCACGTGAGACCATCTGAGGAAGTGTTGTTGAAAGTTTTCGCATGCACACGAGCAGTACAAAATGGGGCGGGTGAAGATTTTCCACTAGTTAATCAAACGCAGATGTTTGGTTATCCTTGGCGGATACGAAATAAGTGTAAAAGGATGATTATATTGGTAAAAAATACATTAAATTAATGAATCAAATATACTTTGGTGGCTTTTAATATACCTGGGTGACCTGGAAGCACTGAGGTTTGATTGTGAAAAGCTTGATTGTGTTTTTAGATAGGTGATCTGCACAACAAGCCTTGTCACTTGGACATAAGGAACGATACAATAAGGTACAATAGTACAATAAGTAAGTTCATCTAAAACGTACAACAAAATGTATCCTGAGTAACATATTACAGATTTGCAAACATGTACAGTACAGTGCCCTCCAGTGAATCTGTCATCTTAAATGCCACCTGGAGTAACTTATTTTTACGTTGTGCAAAAATGTAAGCCGAGGTACCTATTATTACCAACTGAAAAATTCAAAACCTTAAAAGATCAGTCAAAAATGTTAAAGATCTCCAAAGTATGTTCAGTTATGGATCCAATACTTGGTCGGGGATTCAAGGGAATTACTGAAGACAGTGTTTCGTCTATATTGGTCTTCAACTCATCTTTCTTTTCTTTTCTTTTTTTTTTGGTTGTCTGTTTTGCATCTTCCTCTTGACAATAGTCCAGGTCAGATGAGTTGGCTGGCCGATCAAGTAAACCAAGTTGAGAGTAGTTTTGCAAGGAAACACCTATGTACAAAAAGCTTGTCAGCAGAAAAAAAGCAAATCTCCTGGTAGATGCTATGTACATTATCTTAAAGCACAGTAGACCTACACTAGCAGAAGACGTGACACTCCAAATCATCACAGAATTTGAAAGCGTTAAATTGGGTGGTTTTCTGCCACTCCAGCCCTTTCAAAGATGACTTTCTGTGGACTTTTTTGAACATTCATCTTTTAATTTTATGTTAATTTTCCCCCAAAGCTGTATGTCATCAGCAGTGAAGCTAGAATATAAGAAAGTCTTTGTTTCTAATGGAAAATGTACCTTTTAGGGTTATCAAAGGTATTTTTGTATCTTAATTTACAGCACAGAGTGTGTGAACACAGACAACAAACAGCACAAGACAATGGCAAGCCCTAAGCAAAATAGGCCACAAAAGAACAATACAAAATATAAAATTAGAAACATGACACTAGTACAAAACCAACACTGGCTCATTGCGAAAATGTACTCAAGTATGCATTTCTGGAGAGCATGAATTATGTAACCAGAGGGACGTATGGCTGCATTTCGTCTTTCAAATGCACACTATGGGGCGGTATGACACCGCCAACGGCTTCTGTTTCTTTTTGCACTACCAACTGACTGCCTACCTCTGTGTGGACGGCTTTTTCGCTGTTACCAGTTTGCCCAGTGGCTCACTGAGTATGTCGGGAGACTTGAGACGCAGAATTGACTGGGATGACAGGGTTTGAGTCCAGTGAATAATGGTTCCAGAAAGCAGGTAAAACAAAAACAAAAGGACAAATAAAGCTAACAAGTAAACAACAGGATGAGAATGTGGTAAAATGTGAAAACGTGGGGGGGCGGGGGGGGGGGGAAAGAAAAAAAAAATCAGGCAGCATTTCTTTTTCTGGATTGCTTTTGAAAACACTATCGGTTGGGTTTAGGAAAAGGGGTGTGGGGGATCGGTCGATTTGTCAGTCAGTCAACAGTGGCCTCTGGGGGGTTTAAGCGAGCGGAGCAGGCAAAAATAGCACTCTGGAGAGAAATTTAAGATCTCAAAAAGTCTACACAGCAGCCTCTGGTGGATTTGTGAAAACAAAAACTGCAAAAAAAAAAAAAAACGTACCTCCCGGGATGTATTTTGCACTCTCCAGAAATGTATACAGCGGTATGTATCCATAATGAGCCTGAGTTGCACAAAACACAGATCCTCTCATTTTTCTGTTCGTCTAAAAGAACAGAAGGACAACTTTAAATCTGAATTTTGCAGACTAAATAGATTCCAACATACTATCCAATCACTATCTGGACACAAACACAGACTCGTTTTCATCACAGCTCATTTGTAACCACCGCCAGGAGTTCACCAGCATTAATAAAGTTGCATTTTCCCATTACACACAGCCCTTACATCTTCTTGATTGGCAAAGCCATTTAGCTGAAACCTTTTAGACGAACAAAGTGTGGGATTTTCAAGCTAATGAGAATACTTTGCTCTGGAAAACAGGGTGCTGCACACATCTATGGCCCACACGTATCATCAATTTCCCTGTCGTGGCCTCCGTGCACAGGCTTATCTGAGTTGCACACGTAGCCGGTGTCACCTTCACTGCGACAATGACACAGCGGTCTGAGACGGACAAAAGGGCTTCCGCGAATTTACATCTCTCCGCCTGTCCCGGCACGGACTCTTATCTTCAATTCAAATATGATTTTTTGACCTTGCCGTGGCCGTGCTGGACTTGACACAAACGAACGCACGTTCCTCCTTCCATTTAGGGTTGCAATGTCACCGCTGTGGTTTCATCCCGCCATAATGCCAATTAAAATCTGGCTCCATTGCAAATGGATATTAGATACGGCTCCCCTGCCCAGAGATCTGCAAATGGCATTCATATTGAACCGGCCTCTCAGTGGTCACTATATATAAATAGCCTAGGTCAAATGACAGAGCCAATGTCACTGGCCTTTACTGCCGAGAATAACAGCATTGCTCTCTCCAGTATACGGTATGGTGTTTTTTGGACAGTGTCCCAAACAGGCCATTAGCTTATAGTTTAAAACATATTTAAAGTGTTTAACAGTCTCTATTTAAAGCAGAATCACTAAAAATATCAACATAAAAAAGACAAATAAACATTTGTACAGAGCCAAACAGTACTAAGGCCCAATCCCACCTCTATTTTTGTACCTCTACCCCTTAGCCCTTGAAACAGAGTGTGAAACAGAAGGGCTTTAAAATTTACCCCTAAGAAATGGGACAGCACTAGACATTCCCAGCCACTTAACTTTTTTTTTTGACAGGGTGTTCGAGTGTCATTGAGTGACAGAATGTTGCGGAACTACTATACAGGAGTTATCAATAGTTTTTTTAAACCATGATGGTAAAACTTGAAAACAGTTATGATTGCATTAAAACATATGCTTGTTAGTTGTAAATATTCGTAATAATTACAAAAAAAAAAAACACAACCAAAAATAAACTAAATAAATAAAAACTGTCGTTGTTGCTGGTGTATTCTGTGAAATTTTCTTACCCCTTGGTTTCAAGTGTGGTCCCAGTAAATCTCTGTTTGAAGGGGTATATAGCCCTTCCCCTTAGCTCTACGCCTTCAAGCTAAAGAGATTCGGGACACCCCTTCACGTGAACGGTTAGGGGAAGTGTTAAGGGGTAGAATTGGGATTGGGCCTAAGATATAATCCTGGCTCAATGTGGCAGTAAACATTCCAAAACCTAGCCAAATGTCTAATAGCTAAATTTCTTCCGGGGTCTATAAAGTCGTGTAGCTGGGAAAAAAGATTTCATCAATTCCTTTGTGCCTTTTTTGCAGATTGTGCACAGCGACCTACTGTACGTTGTTTACACATCTGTGCAAAGGCCAAAATACATTTGTGATTAACTGTGCTAACGGAGTATGTAAAATGCATACTTTTCCTCTGTGCGCTATGTTGACAGCCAACCAGAAATTACAATAACCCTTTTTCGAGGCTTCTGATTGGCCAACATGGCTCTACAGTTAGGAATATATTGAATATAAGCAATATATCTGTTGCTTCGGCATGCACTTGTCAGCGCTTCATAGGACGAGACTTTGTTCCTTCCTTCACCTAATAGTTTACATTTCCTGTTCCCTCTTTACCACTTCTCTACTCCTTTTTCTCCTTTTCACTTTTCAGAGTGCTTGCCTTCACTTTTTCTTTTCTTCCTTATTCTTTATTTCCCTTTCCGTAAATTTTCCCTCATTCCTGCCTTTTCATCACCTTTCCATTTAATTTCCTCTTCTTTCCGGCCTGTCTTCCTTTTCATTACCTTTCGCTCCTTTCCTTTGTGCTAAAAGCTAGACTGCTTCTGAGTTTCCCTCTTCTTCTGCGTTTCGAACAAAAGCACGGAAGGCTAATCCATGTTCAGGTTTATTATCAGCGTGGGAACAGAAATGCTTTGTCAAGATTAGGTTTGTTTATCACCACTCTCTCTTTTTTTTTCATTTGGTCCTGCAGAAGCGGTCATCACATTAAGGCCCCGTTTACACTAATGCGTTTTAGTTTAAAAACGGCGTTTTAGCATGAAAACGATCTGCGTCCACACTAGCGTCTCTCAACAGATCTCCCTCCACCAGAAACGTATATCACGTGACCATTCGCGCACCATTCGCGCACTCTGAGCATGCGCGGTTAAGTATAAACAGGAAGCACGTGTCTCGCTCGGCGTTTGGTTATTGTTTGTCAACAAACGCTGGTTGAACGATGAACGCGATGGCAAAGAAAGTAAGAGAGGTCTTTTTGAGGACAGAAGACGAGGTCGAGTTGTTACTTAAAGTAACAAATGAATATAAAACATCCATGGCTATCGAAAATGCCGTGTTTACAGTGAAGACTGGTCTGCCGTCTGCCGGTGACGTCATAGCCATGTGCGCTCGACGAATAAGGAAAGGATACGCAATGACCCAACGCCCCAATCACGTATCGGATCTCAGCAGCCACGCCTCTGTTTTCGAAGATATCCGTCTCCCTCCATCCACACTGAAACGCAACAGCAGCGTTTTAGAATGGAAACGCTGTCTCCAGCGTTTTCAAAACGCTCCGTTTTTGCACCTCGAAAACTCCGGCGTAGTGTGGACGGATGGCGTAACCGTAGCAAAACTTATGCGTTTTAAAACGAAAACGCACTAGTGTAAACGGGGCCTAAGTGTGTGCTGGGTTCTGGCAAGGTTATATTAGATGTCAGAAACAATCCACCTAGACTGTCTGTGCCTCTCCTGAATTTCAGGTGCTTGCAGCTGCCGATCACTCTCTCTACATGAACAAAAGAGGGGAAAAACTATCAAGGGACAATAAAACTACCCTAAAGCAAGAAAGTTTGGAAGGAGAGACCATGCTGTGCTCATCAGAGGGGGATGACAATGTAGAGCCCCTCATTTGCATGGCAACTAGGGAAAATAAGAATAGGCAAAAATGATCTGAGGTTATAATGCGTTAATTTGTCTCCGAAAATTAGAATCTACAGTTTATTTTGAATCCTTTTGAAGTAGTACACAACAAAGTGTAGTAAACCATCTGCTGTATTTGTATGAAGCTAAGGACACAGTTATTACTCCTGTGAAATTTAATTATTTTTCTAAATATTTCCCAAGTGCTGTTTGATGGAAAGTAGATTTTTAAGCAATAGTTTTAATAACTAATTTCTATTAGTTTCTATTATTTCTATTATTATTTCTCTTATTAATTTCTTTTGTTTTTGCCATGATTACAATTAAAGGTGCAGTATGTAAGTTTGACACGCAGTGGTTGAACTAGGTATTGCACTCCTAGATCAAAACACACACAAACGCGATTGACGTGAGTGTGCCTGGCGATCGAGCCTAAACACTGATTTAAGGCTGTAAATAAAATAAAATAAAATAAAATAAAATAAAATAAAATAAAATAAAATAAAAATATTAATTTAAGTTCAATTCAATTCAATTAAATTTTTTTTTAAAGCAACGGCTCTCGATAGAAGGAATATGTTCTTATTAAAAAGGGTTTTTGTCCTAACCATCACCTGGAATTGATATTTTAGAAATGCTTCGCAACTGAACAACAGAAAGCTTCGTGTTCTTTATTCAGTGGTAAATGCTAACAATGTGATTTTGAATGCCATTTTACATGACATTCGTTGCCATACAACTGAGCTGCTCACCTGATTGTTTACGGTAGTTATATTTATGTTATTTGCTAATTACTAATCTCATGTGGAGCTCTGAAAGTGCGTCTCATATCAGAGTCTGCTACTGTCCACCAGAGGTTGCATTTTGGTCACAGGCTGATGCTTTGAGAGCCTTTCTGAATGAATGAATGAATGAACTAATGAATGAAAGAAATACAGGGCTTTCCACCAAGGCAACCCAGGGTGCTAAAATATAATTGGCTAAAGTGTCAGTGGACAGGTTAAAAGAACCAAAACAAAGACAGCATGTAACAGACATTTTCAAAGTTGAATATCTGACTGCAGCATTGTTTTTCAGATAAACAAGAATATTTCTTAAATATTATGGCATTTTATGCTTTAGAAGAGTCAAAAACTTACATACAGCACCTTTAAAATATTTTTCTAGTTCTAGTAGATATTAGTATTTCGCCTATAGTGCAATTTAAAGGCTTAACTAGGTTCAACTACGCAAATTTGGGCAATTAGACAAGTTATTGGTTATGAGTAAAATTTTCTTTAGCCAATCAGGGGGTGGTGTAGAAATCTTACAAATAGTATTGACCCATTTTATTTAATTTTTTAAGTTAAAGAAAAAACGTTACTCCCAAAATTATTCCAGACATACTAAAAGAAATGAGACTATCTTGCTCTGTTAAACATTGTTTGGGAAATATAAAAAAGTAAGAAAATAATAATAATAATAAAAAAATAAAATAAAAAAATCACAGGAGGGCTAATAATGTTGCCTTTAAATGTACATACAGATTGCATACTACAGTACATGACTTTGGCCACAATTTCACCACAATTTTCAAAAAAGGAACTGAGAAATAACAATCAACACTGTTTTTGAAAAAAAAAAAATGTTTGTAAAGGGAAGCCTACTTGCATTAACCTTTTCAGCCCGTTCTCAGAAGGAAACAAAACTATGTTACATATCGTCAAATAAGTGGCTAATTTGTACAAAATCATATGATTAGGTTTGTATGACAATATACAATTTTAAAAAGGAAGGAGTAGCCACAAAACCCACCGCTAAGCCTACTCCTTCATTGGGGGATGCGAAAATCATACTAAAATTTATAAATGAGATCATGCAAATTAATAAGAATTAGCCACTATGTCAAAAAGTTGAAAAATACCACGAGATTGCATGGGCATTTTCGAGTCAGTTATAGCCAAAGTCCTAAGATATAACCACACAACCTGACATAAATGTCCACTAATGTTTTCTGTCTCGACTTTCAATCTCGTACCAAGGGCATATTGTTGAATTTGACTTCAACAATCACAAGGAGGAAAAACAAATATTCCACTGGCTTAGGTGTCTTGTAGCATTCAACAAACCAGCCACCTGTTCAACAATATCAAAGAACAGCTGACCTGACAAGCGATTATAGCTTTTTCATGCCAATTCTGATCATGGAAGAACCTTGTCCTTCTCTCCTGCTGTGAAATGCTCTTTAAATGCCAGGTGAAAAATAGCTGGGTTTATGCCTAAACTGCTATAAAAAAAAATCACCTTCTCACTCCTAATGATTCACATATTGATGCTTGATCAAGACCCATCGTTGTCGCTGTTTTACAACGCACGCAGTCTGCTGATGATTTTAGTCATTCGCATTATGACATGTATTACAAACAAAACCATATAAGAGAAATACAAACAAGTCATGTTGCATTCCAAGTCCTGTGAAGCTATACGATACCTTTATGAGAGGAATTAAGTAGTTTACATGATGTCATTGGTCACAAGACAAAGAGGGAGCCAATAGCATTTGATTTGAGACACACAGTCACGAGACGCATCCGATGCTGACATTTGATGCTTTTCTGGCAGCAATATTTAAATTGATCACAAACAACATTCAAGCTGTGAGGCAGCTTGAGATGGCGATCACGTCAATTTCTTCCAGAAATAACTCGCGCTGCCTCAGAAGACTTGGCATATGCATATCTTTCAATAAACTGAGGCTGCAGTTGTATCTGCCTGCTATATCATGCGTTTTATATTGACAAATGGTTGGGTTTAGTGCTAGGAGCTAGGTTACGTGCTCGTGAATGTGTTCACAGTGTAACGCACGCAAAATAGTTTTGACGGCACTGTAAGAAATGATATAACAAAAAGTTATGAAAACAAATATGTTGATGTTACTTTAACTCATTTTAATCAGTTAATCAGGTTATAACTATATATTTCTAGTTATACAAACTTTAACTTAACAATTGTAGACTGATGTAAGTTGAGATAATTAAAAAAGTTAATTTGATTCAATTAAACTTTTAGAGAGAACATATTTTTTATAGTGCGTTTACTCTAGAACAATTTTAGGTAAACCTGTCCAACTGCTTGTTAATGTAAAATTCCTGATCAGCCAATCACATGGCATCAACATGGTCAAGACGATCTGCTGCAGTTCAAACTGAGCGTCAGAATGGGGAAGAAAGGTGATTTAAGTGACTTTAAACGTAGCATGGTTGTTGGTGCCAGACTTGCTGGTTTAAGTATTTCAGAAAATGCTGATCGACTGGGATTTTCACGCACAACCATCTCTAAGGTTTACAAAGAATGGTCAGACTGGTTAGAGTTGATAGAAAGGCAACTGTAACTCAAATAACCACTCGTTACAACCGAGGTATGCAGAAGAGCATCTCTGAACGCACAACACGTTCAACCTTGTGGCGGATGGGCTACAGCAGCAGAAGACCACACTGGGTGCGTGAGTGAAAATTAGGCTACAATTCACACAGGCTCACCAAAATTGTATAATAGAAGATTGGAAAACCGATGCCTGGTCTGATGAGTTTCGATTTCTGCTGCAACATTTTGTTAGGGTCATAATTTGGCGTCAACACCATGAAAGCATGGATCCATCCTGCTTTGTATCAATGGTTCAGGCTGGTGGTGGTGGTGTAATGGTGTGGAGGATATTTTCTTGGCACACTTTGGGCTCATTTGTACTAATTGAGCATTGTGTCAACGCCACAGCCTACCTGAGTATTATTGCTGACCATGTCCATGCCTTTAAGCCGCCAGCAGGATACGGTGACATGTCAAAAAGAATGAATCATCTCAGACACTGTGCTTAAATGGCCTCCACAGTCACTAGATCTCCATCCAATAGAGCACCTTTGGGATGTCATGCAATGGAAGATTTGCATCATGGATGTGTGACAAATCTGCAGCAACCGCGTGATGCTATCATATCAATATGGACCAAAATCTCTGAGGAATATTTCCAGTACCTATTTGAATCTATGCCATGAAGGATTAAGGCAGTTCTGAAGGCAAAAATGGGTCCAACCCGGTACTAGTAAGGTGTACCTAATAAAGTGATCAGTGTATTACTATGATGTCATTTAACCATAACAATACAATTGCAGATAGAAATTTTTTTTATAAAAAGATTTCTTATTATGCAAAGATTTCTTTTTAAATGATGCCGGAGGGTTACCCTGAGCATCAAAGAGTGACAACAAGGAGTCCAAACCGACTATCTGAGTCACGAGAATGTGAAAAAGGTGAACGTTGACCTGACATCACAAAAGCTTCTCCTGGAAATGCTCTCCTGCTGAACATCTTTGATCTCGCACTTTAAAAGAGCTGTGCATCTCCTGCTCGCCACACAATGGCATGCCGTGGTTCAACCGTGGTCTGAATCTCATCCATGGGCTGGTTTGATCTGCTGATCATAGGAGATCTGCTTCTGCAACGCCACAGATGAGTGGACGGATGAGAGATAAGGCTGCTGGAGTGTGGTTATCTTCCATTAGTCGGCGATCTCATGCTTGTCTTCGCAAATGAAGCGGCAGATAGGATCGCAATGAGTCAGACGGCGCGAGAGCTGAGTCAGACAACTCTTCATCAGATCTGTTATAAAACCACTGATTACGGCACAAGCCCTTAGTTATTTGTTTAAAATACATGCATACAAACCACTATGAATACTAACATGTTTGGCCAAGAAGAGAAAAGAATGGGGCAGGTAATGGAAAGAAAATGCAAAGAAGAGTGATGATTTCTTAAAAAGGAGGGAAGGGAACAGAAAAATAATGTAAAGGAAATGGAAATGGCATTAAAGGAGACAAGATTAAAAACAAGAGGAAGGACAGAAAGACAAAAGAAAGTAAATGATAAAGGAAATAGAAATAAAGGAGGGTGGGAAAAAGCAGAAGCAAACAGAAAATGGAAAGGAATACACATGAATAGGAGCAATAATAAAAAAGGAAGGAAGAAAATAAGGTATGACTAACAAAATTAGAAAAATTGAAAATGAAAAGATCAAAAAAAAGGGAAAAGAAAGAAGACAAGAAAGGGCAAATAAAAGGAAGGAAGGGAAATCCAGCAAAAACAGACGTCAAAAAGACTAAAAAATAAAATAAAAAAAATAAAAAAATTGAAAGTGAAACATGGTAAAAAGGTTAAAGGGGAGAAGGATAGGAAGACAATATGGCAGGGTAGAAAAATAAATTGATAAATCAAAATTGATAAATGATAGTAGAAAGAAAAAAGGAAATTAGATAAAACGTGTCTGATAAGAATGAACAGAAATGGAAAGGAAAAATAAACGACAGAGAAAGGAAAATGACAACAGGAAAGAAAGAATGAAAGCCTGAAAAAAAGGAAACTGTTATGGAAGTTATGAAAAATGAAATGGATTTAAAGGATAGCACTAAAGGTGACAAAAAAAAAGGAGGAAGGACAGGAAGATAAACAAATGGAAACTGGAAGAAAGAAAAAGGAAAAAAGAAACGGGGAAAGGAAAAAGATGGAATAAGGAAGAAAATACTGTAGAAAAAAGGAAGGAAGGGAAATCCAGCAAAACAGACATCAAAAAGAATAAAAAAGAAAGGAGGAAATGAGCAGGTCAAGAAAAGAAAACAAAGGGAATAGTAAGGGAAATAACAGCACCAGAGACAAGACCAAAAAAATAGGAAGGATAGAAAGAAAAATAAAAGAAACTGAAGTGAGAGGTGATGAAAAATGGAAAAAGAGAAAGGAATAGGAAACACTTAAAAGTAAATAATAGTAGAAAGGAAAGAGGATAAGAAACTAAAAGAATAAAAGACACGAGTATGAAAGAGGAAACAGCAAAGAAGGCATGAAAAAAGAAAACAGTAATGGATGTCATGGAATACAAAAGAACATCAAAAGAAATGGAATAAGCAGGAAAGGAAACAAAAAGAAAAGAAGGTATAAGGTACAAGACTTCTCCTTTAAAAGCCTCACAAATGTGAAACTGGAACATGATGTAAACTGCAGAAAATCAAAAGAATAATGAGTGAGAAAATTAGCAGGAATAGGACAGTAAGGTCTGACTTTGCTTAGACAAAAGTCTTGTCACTTAACTGAAATAATGTATAGTATAGAATATAAAGTCATGGTGCAGTGGGAAAAGAATTAATGTTGTGTATGACTCCCGTAAGCTAGGACGACTGCATCCATACATCTCTGCAATGGCACGAATAACTTATTAATTAATAAAATCATCTGCAATGGCAAAGAAACGTTCTTGCAAGACTCACAGAGTTCCTAAAGATTCTGTGGATTCATCTTTAATGCCTCCTTCTTCACCCAGACATGCTCAATAATGTTCATGTGTGGTGACTGGACTGGCCAATCCTGGAGCACCTTGACCTTCTTTGCTTTCAGGAACTTTTATGTGAAGGCTGAAGCATGAGAAGGAGCGCTATCCTGCTGAGGAATTTGCCCTCTCCTGTGGTTTGTAATGTAATGGGCAGCACAAATCAGGCTGTCGATGTTGCCATCCACTCTGCAGATCTCTCACACGCCCCCATACTGAATGTAACCTCAAACCATAATGTTTCCTTTACCAACCTTGACTGATTTCTGTGAGAATCTTGGGTCCATGCAGGTTCCAATGTTCTGCAGTGTTTGTGATGATTGGGATGCAGTTCAACAAATGATTCATCAGAAAAATCTACACTCTGACACATTCAAATGATCAACTAGAAGTCAAGTTACTATTTGTTGCTCTTCCGACTGGGATTGCCGATAATACTTTAGTCAGGAAGTGTATAACAATATAAAGAACAGGCAATGATAAACAAAGGTTTAAGAGGAAAGTCAAGCAAAGCAGGAAAAAGTTACATATTTTATATTCAAGAACTGCAGGAATAGCTGGTAAATGATGTGTCGATGGCTTTCTGAAGCACATACACAAACACATCGTTGACACTGAGAGGACGCCAGCTGTCATTCACACCGACAGCTGGAATATTTTAGCATTACCTCAGTGGGAATCATGAAGTCCATGTAAGCAAGCTTTGTGAAATCCCCTCAGGATGAAGTGAGTTTATATCAGCTCTGGTAGCACCACTGATATTTGTGCTTTAAGCCACATGCCCAAAACAGCTTGACTTCTCTGTGCCTCCCGGACACCTCAAGACTTCTCCTTTAAAAGCCTCCAAGCCGCTCACGACTAGCCTAAAAGTTCTCTTCTTTCCGAGCTCAGCGTAAATCAATGCGCCGCAAACACAAACCTGGGCCTTATCGTGCACTGACAGATGCGAAGTAATCAATGTAGAACAAGAAGTGACATGGTTTTTTGTTTTCGCCCTCATTTCCGTCATTACCCGCGGTCTTAGGCAGCGTTTATTCACAGGTGCTGTCGTCACCGGGCTGTGACAATCCGTTAAACCAAACAGCCTGATCCCCTGATTCCGCTTCCTGAATATGTGTGTGTGTGTCTGTCTGAGTGTGTAAGCAGACTCTGATTAAAATGGATGAGTTTCCAGAGTTTTCCCCCAAAGTTTGGACGGTGTTTGTGTAAGTCTGGTAAGCGGGTGTCCAACCTTCTTGACTCGCATAAAATTATTCAATATGATGGATTTTTTTATACAAAACACATAATTCTGATTCATACAGCACACACTGTAAAATGTGATGCGTTTTCAACTAGCTATTATTTATTAAGTTCTGACATACAATTTTGATTCAACACAACTTTTTTCTAGCTTTTACAGTATTATATTTGCTGGATTTGTTCATAAATATTGTCAAAATAAGCCATACTGGATGTTGACTGGATTTGAAATACATTTTGAGCCAGTGCAGAATTCTGATTCGTACAGCACACACTATAAAATGTAATCATCTTCAACTAGTTATTATTTATTAACTTGCGCCAGACGTTTTTGATTCAACACAACTTGATTTTATCTTATATTATATTTGCTGGATTTGTTCATTAGTATTGTCAAAATTAGCCATACTGGATGTTGACTGTAAAAATATATTTTTAGCCAGTGCATAATTTTGTTTCGTTCAGAACACACTGCAGAAATGTAATGCATTTTCAACTAGTTATTATTTGTTAAGTCCTGACTGACATTTTTGATTCAACACCATTTGATTCTAGCTTTTACAATGATATATTTGCTGGATTAGTTCATTAGTATTGTCAAAAGCAGCCATACTGGATGCTGACTGGATTTGAAAATACATTTTGAGCCAGTGCATAGTTCTGTTTCTTACAGAACACACTGTAAAATATAATCATCTTCAACTAGTTATTATTTATTAACTTGTGTCAGACGTTTTTGATTCAACACAACTTGATTCTATCTTATATTATATTTGCTGAATTTGTTCATTAGTATTGTCAAAAGTAGCCATACTGGATGTTGACTGTAAAAATACATTTTTAGCCAGTGCATTATTTAGTTTCGTTCAGAACACACTGCAGAAATGTAATGCATTTTCAACTAGTTATTATTTGTTAAGTCCTGACTGACATTTTTGATTCAACACAACTTGATTCTAGCTTTTACAATGATATATTTGCTAGATTAATTCATAAGTATTGTCAAAAGTAGCCATACTGGATGTTGACTGGATTTAAAAATACATTTTGAGCCAGTGCATAGTTCTGTTTCTTACAGAACACACTGTAAAATGTAATCATCTTCAACTAGTTATTTTTTTTTTAAATTGTGCCAGATGTTTTTGATTCAACACAACTTGATCCTATCTTATATTATATTTGCTGGATTTGTTCATTAGTATTGTCAAAAGTAGCCATACTGGATGTTGACTGGACTTGAAAAAACATTTTGAGCCAGTGCATTATTCTGATTTGTACTGCACACACTGTAAAATGTAATCACTTTCAACTATTTATTAACTTGTGCCAGACATATTTGATTCAACACAACATGATTCTAGCTTTTACAATATTATATTTGCTGGATTTGTTCATTAGTATTGTCAAAATTGGCCAGTCAGAATTATACTTTTTTTATAATTGGCATTTTTACAGAGCAAGCTAGAAAGTAGAGTCGCACGATGTTTGAAAATAGTGACGTTGTGTTATTATTATTATTATTATTATTATTATTATTATTATTATTATTATTATTA
>CAIGQQ010030863.1:10474594-10503368 GCA_903798035.1 Danio albolineatus | reverse complement strand
GGAAGGATGGATGGATGGATGGATGATGGAAAAAGGGGTGTGTTGATGGATGATGGATGGAGTAAACACTGTTTGGATGGATGGATGGATGGATGGATGGATGGATGGATGGATGATGGAAAAAGGGGTGTGTTGATGGATGATGGATGGAGTAAACAATGTTTGGATGGATGGATGGATGTGACCTAAAATCAAAATCTTGATTAATTGATCATTTTAGATTTTATTTCTTTAAATAGATTTTTTTTTGCCCTCATAATTCACACGTTTTGTACAGTAAAAATGTTCGCATATTATGTATATCCTGTAAAATATAATTTAAACGGTGCATTTCTTGAATCTTCTGTAAGCAAATATTTTCATTTAAATAATAATTTTATTGTAATGGAAAGTATGCCATCTCAAGGCATCTCTGGTGCAGATTCCAATCATCCCGTGTGTTCGAAGCAGAAGTTTAAATCAGCCTTAACAGAGCGAGGTCATGTGACTCCACATGCGGTAGGGAAAGTATTCGAAAAAATTGATCTGAAAAAATTTGATCGATTATAGGTTCTGAATGTCGATTTCGATTAATTTTCGATAATATAATATAATATAATATAATATAATATAATATAATATAATTACATATTGGACTTTATATATATTTATGATACACACAATCAATAACAAATGCTATTGATAGATTTTATGTTTTGGTTTGAAATGTTTACTTTTTAATAATATAATAAGTAATATATCTAGTAATATAATACAGATTAATATATAATATATAAAATAGCATAAAACATAATACTATAATATTATATAATTATAAATTAAATAAGTATATATTATAAAACTATACAATTAAATATTGGTCTTATACATATATTTTTAAGGGCATGCAGATTCAAAATAATTTGACAAATAGTAGCAAACATTTCTGATAATTGAGCTGACTTTCTTTTGTGATTTTAAATGTGTTTACATCCTGTACACAATCTGTAAAGTTTATTTGTTTTAATATTTTATTTAAATGATTCTAAAACTGATTCATTTAGGAACTATACACTAGTTTTGACTTTGTTTGGAGTCTAGTTTTGATCTTTGTTGGCAGTGTTCCGGTTAACTTTCCCATTTTATTTTAAGAGTTGTTCTGCATTGCTTGTTTGTATCTTTTTGTATGCATGTTGTATGTGATTCTATAGTTATGATTGTATATTTACTTGTATTTAGTGTCCTGTTCTGTTCTGTTCTGATGCTCACATGTAAAACACTTATTTAAAGGCAGTGTGCAAAATACATGTATTACTATTTAATAATATAATAATACATGTTAATAAAAAAAAAAAATAAATAAAATAAAATAAAATAAAATAAAATAAAATAAAATAAAATAAAATAAAATAAAATAAAATAAAATAAAATAAAATAAAATAAAATATAATATAATGGCAACATGGTGGCTCAGTGGTTAGCACTGTTGCTTCACAGCAAGAAGGTCGCTGGTTCAAGTTTTTTTGAATGCAATATCATAAAAACACATATCGCACAAACATAAGTGTATGGGAACATACAGTAGCCAATCACTAGGTTTCTCATGAATCCTTTTCTTCTGTCTTTCTCACAGTACAAGCAAGTGGAGCAGTACATGTCCTTCCACAAGCTCCCCGCCGACATGCGTCAGAAAATCCACGATTATTATGAACATCGTTACCAGGGGAAGATCTTTGATGAAGACAGCATCCTTAACGAGCTCAACGACCCGCTCAAAGAGGTAAGACCGTAATATCTTCAGCGCATACGAACGCAAGTATCTCAGAAAATAAGTGCTGATCCAGGATTATCTCTCTGTCTGGATGCATAATCCTTTTCATTTAGATATCACTGGAAACATCTTATCTGAGAGCTTCATAACCACTCGTTTCTTTCCACGTACAGTTGTTTAAGCCTAGTAAACTCTGGCAGATTTACTGTATCGGAAATGTGTCGGTTTATTGGTAGTTTATTTTTGATTGACTGAAAAAGGTGGCATCAGGCCTAAAACAACCTGATGATAAAGGCTTTAAAATACATGTTTTATGTCATAATTAGGGCCAGATGGAATCTGCGGACATTTTTTGCTATTTCTGCGGAGTATTTTGTTAAAAATCTGCAGATTTATACAGAATGATTTTGGGAGTATCATAACTAAAACCTTAATTTATGAAATAAAAAGTAATACATTTTTATCTTGTATTTAATGTTTACAATGCGAATCCAATTAGATACATTTTATTTGATAAACAGAGCAAGTCTCTACTAAAAGACAGAAAATATTACTTTACAAACTATTGTAAATAAATCATACGAATATTTTCATATTAGTCAATATTATTACTGAAATTAATTTAAAAACTGAATAAATATAAATTTACAAACATTAACACAAGTAAATCAACAGAATCAATGATGGGCAAAAAATCTGCAGAAATCAGCAGAATTTGGCGTGCGCAGAATCCGTGTGACCCTAGTCATAATATAGATTTATGATGTATTCAGGAATTTTTTACATTAAAGTCATGTCAGGAATTTGGTAAAAATGAAATTTGTAAAAAAAATTCCATAGGGGTATAATGCGTATTAAATACACCCTTAGAGGGGTGGTCCACTACGATTAAACTTTAGTTAATGTGTAATGTAGCTGTGTGAACATAAACAACATCTCTGTATGTAATAAGCTCAAAGTTCAATGCAAAGGGAGACATCGGCTTTAAAAGAGTTAGCTTAGCACACTTACACACTCAACAGTATAGTATATGCATGCAGTGTTGTCCCAAATGGAACACTAATGGCTTTTTTACTAAGTGGAAGTTCAAACTGTTTCCCATATGACGTTTGACGGTCGCCAAATCAGTGAAATAAATGACCAAAATACCAAATAATACCTGGCATGAGTATAACCGCATTCACCATCGGGAGGCGCTATAATCACTCTCGTAGGAGAAATTTGCTTTCACAGTCCTAAATAAAAAAAGTTATCCAACATGTGCGCTTGATAGCTTCGCCCCCTCCGTTACGTGCGCAAAGCTGCGGTCGTTGAGTGCGTGAAGTGTCCATCAGTCCACACTTCATTTTACCGGTGGAATGAGTGCATCATCCGGGTAATTAAAGTGCACTTATTATTTTTACAGTTTTCAGTGTAAACGCACTACTTACACTATTTATACTACAAAATGGCGTAGAATAGTGCATAAGTATGCGATTTGGGACACACCTATTGCTTTGCACCCCATAAACACAATCAAGCTTTAAAAATATACTCTGGACCACCTATTTAAACAAGTTTTGGTTTTGGGGATTTTGCAAGCTTTGCAGTATTGTTTTACTTTTGTTTTGTTTTTTTTTGTTTTGTTTTGTTTTTTTAAGAAGAAAACATCTCCTGTGCTACTTAAGCCAAATTATTTGACAGAAAAATACAGTAATAGCATAAAAAAAATGTATTACGTTACATCCTGCTGACAGTTGAATTTTCCGCATCATTATTATGATCCTTCAGAAATCATTCTAATATGCTGATTTTCTTATCAAGATATTTCATACAGACAGAAAATTGGCATACGTTTAAAAATAAACATACTTCAGAAATGTATCAAAATGCCCAGAATGCAACACTCATGTCATCATAATTAAAATGAGTGTCTATACTCAAATTGAATTAGCTGCTTGTTATTTCAATTGAGCTTAACACAATTCTTACGTTTTTTTCTTTGAGACAACTTACTTGTTTTATTTTCAATCCACTTAAATTTGCAAAAGATGAACAAGTTAACTTAATTCTTTCATGTTTTCCCAACACAAATAGATTGTGTGGAACCCAGCATTTTTTTATGACACAGCAAAATGAAAGCCAACACTGTTTCTTCCTCCCCAAAACACCTTTACCTCTCTCCATTTCTCCTCCTCCTTTATCTGTCTCTCTCTCTGTCCCTCAGTTGGTCAGAGCTGCTATTTTTACATGCACCGCCTTGTGACAAACCAGCTTTAAATAGATAAAGTCTCCAGCTTGTCTCCCCGGTGGAGGTAAAGGGTTGGACGTGGCCATCAAACTCATTATTCCTCCTGTGAGATTGCGGTCAAAACCTTCCTGACGTGTTTTTTTCCCCATTTAAAGCACAGTGCAAGTGTGATCTTCACACCAAACAAACGCATCGTTCAGACGAGCAGCGATGAATGTAATGCGCATCAGGCTTTCAGTCAATGGCTGAAGTGAGATCGACACTTAATGTACAGGAAAAATAACTAGGAAAAAAAAAAAGAAAGATCACCGCAATGCAGAGGGAGAGAGTTGAGAGGCTTCAGATTGTCGCAGAGGAGCATGAAGCGAAAAGTTTGAAAAAGAAAATAATAATAAAGCTTTTGAAAAAAAAAAGGTTTAAAATATATAATAATAATAATAATAATAATAATAATAATAATAACACAACAATAATAATAATACAGCTATTAATATTTAACAATTTCTAATTTTAGCAACAATTATTTACTGAAAATTCTTAGAAATGTTGTGATCGCGATCTGTGTTTTCTCCGCTGAACTACAACTCCCAGAACTCTTTGCACCCATCAACTCATGCCATCAACTCATGCAACAGCTGACAATAATCCAAACATTTACACACAGGCAGCTGTAGCTCGTTTTGACTGATTACATGAGTCTTCTGTTACGAAGCGGATGCTGATAACAGACGTGTGGATCTAAATGCTGTTTATTTAAGGACAGGTTGTGCAGGCAAAGCTAAAAAAACAGTAGCAAAAGGATAGCATAAAGGTAATCAAATAAGCGTGGTCAAAAAAACGTGTGTGTCAGAAAGTCAGATTAGGCGGCAAAGAATCAAAACGAAGAACAAGGCAAGAATCAAAACACGGCAAAACAAAGAAAGAAGATGCTTCGTGATGTTCATGAGAGAAATACGACTCTGCAATGTGGATGTGAAAGTGAGGTGTATAAATAGTCCATGTAATCAAAAGAGCTACAGCTGTGTCTGGGTGTGAATGTCTGGATTATTGTCAGCTGTTGCAGGGGTTGATGGTGCGAAGAGTTCTGGGAGTTTTAGTTCGGTAAAAATATCGGAAGTAACCTCCAGCAGATAAAAAACACAGCTGGCGATCACAATAAATGTCACATAATGGAATTATTTTATTTCTATTTTATTATTGTTATTAATAATGTAATAATAAAATAAAAAATGTAACTAACTAAATAAATTAAATAAAAATATATATATTAAATTGTGTTCAATTTTTTTTTTACATTTTTCCCGTTCCCAACATTTTTAAGGGCCCTAATAATTTTAACCCTAAAATTGTTTATAAAAATTTTTAAAAAACTGCTGTTATTCCAACTAATAATGTAAGTTTAGCACCCAGTGGTTGAACTAGGTATTACACTCCTGAATTAAAACAAACACAAGAGCAGGTTGCCATATTGACGATAGGAGCGAGTGATTTAAAGCATGTTCTAAATAAAAGCAACAGCACATGATAGAAAGAATATTTTCCATATTAAAAGTTTTTTTTTGTCCTAACTAACACCTCAAATTAATATATTAGAAATGTCTTCTATTTCTCACAGGTGAACAACAGAAAACAATGATCACCTCAGGTACACCACATGTGCTTTATTCAGTGCTAAATGCGAGTTTGCATAACATTTATTGCCATATACTGAAAGCAGCAGCAGATAGTTCACCTCAGATCTTGAAAATGAAATAAACCATTGGAAATTGAATTTTAGAACTAAACACATATCAGTGTTATATGTCAGACAATCTGTCTGGTTTAGTTTGGTGCAAACAGCCAAATTGCTTATCACTACAAATCTCGTCACAAAGCGTGTTTTTAGAACAATGTTTACACTCATAATATTTATATCATTTGCTAATTAATGACCTGATGTGGAACTGAATCTGCTCTCATTTTGGAGTCTGCTACTGTCTACCAGAGGTCGCATTTCGGTCACGAGCGCATGCTTTTAGAGCCTTTCTGAATGAATGAATGGAATATGCCGTTTTCCACAAAGGCAACCCAGGGTGCTGAAATATAATTGGCTAAATTGGAATTGAGCAGGTTAAAAGAATTAAAACAAAGACAACATTCCGGCACGGAAAACACATTTTCAAAGCAGAATGTCTGACTTCAGCATTGTTTTTCAGATAAACAAGAATGTGCACTGAGCATGTTTCTTAAATATCTGCAAACATATTTTTATGCTTTAGAAAAGTCAAAAACTTACCTACAGCACCTTTAAACTCGTTCTCTCTCTCTATATGGTCTGAAATGCATTTCAAGACTGCCAACTGATTGTTTTCTTTCTGTTTTTTTTTCCTCAGGAAATTGTGAACTTCAATTGTCGTAAGCTGGTGGCCACGATGCCTCTGTTTGCGAACGCAGACCCGAACTTTGTGACAGGAATGCTGAGCAAGCTGAAGTTTGAGGTCTTCCAGCCCAACGATTACATTATTCGTGAGGGAACGGTGGGGAAAAAGATGTACTTCATACAGCACGGAGTGGCCAGTGTCATTACCAAATTCAACAAAGAGCTCAAACTCACTGACGGATCCTACTTTGGAGGTTAGTTTGACAAACGACAATCTTTTGACTGTTGACTCTTTTGTGTTCAAGAAAAATCAGTTGGGGAGCACTTGAGTCTGTGTAAATGTTGAGTACTTTCATTTTTTGGGTGAACTATCCCTTTAAGATAAAACAATGCAGATCAAAAGTACAGAACATCATGTTGTATTGAAATTAAGCACAAAAGACCAACTCAGAGTCGAGTACAGCCACACAGTGTTTTATAATTCCCAGATTATGTCACTTGCGACCTTGGTGACATGTTATCCGATGTTACCTAAGCTGTTCAAATGCTGGAATAAAAACAGAACTGAAATGGTTTTTTTTTTTCCTCTCACGATTCATGAAGGTTGTGCCTGCTCTAGCACGGGCACACTGTGATGCTAGCCACCTGCTCCAGTGGAAAAACCATCTGCTGGTGGTATTTTGGCCTGTGGCAGGAGTGCTGCTGGCGTGTGTGCGTTTGTACACGGGGGCGAACGTGTGTCGAAGCTGCTGGCAGTGTCAGAAAATCTCTTCCTCCTCACTGCGCTCTGATACGAACTCAACACACACTGACCTTGCTCCTAAATTCGATCGAGATCATATAAAAGCACATAATGTAGGGCAAGCTGATTTACACATGTACTTATTGGCATAGTTGCAATGTGATTTTCACCGACCAATACCAATGGTGAAATAACAAAAATAAAAAAAACAGGGAGGAAACAGGAAACATAATGCTGATATACGTCATTTAAATTTACTTTCATTTTTTTTATTAAAATATAATAATAACAACAACAACAACAACAATAATAATAATACTAAAAAGAAAAATAAGAATAAGAATAATTCTAAAATATTATATAATTTTTAATACTGATAATAAAAGAAATAACCAGTGTTGGGTACCGTACTTTGAAAAAGTAATAATAATTTACAAATGACTTATTACTACTGGAATATTGTAATCTGAATACATTACTAATTACTTCATGTAAAAAGTAATCAGATTGCTAATTACTTTACTTTGAAGTTACTGTTAAAACATATAAAACCTATAAAAATACAAAAAATAAACTGCAGCTTTTTTAATAATTTAATATTCACTGAGAAACACTACAATGGGTTGATCGCAGCAGCTTGGCATAATCCAAAGACCTAAAGAGAGTTAAAATAGAAACTTAAAGTTCTCTCATTGTTTACTTGTTCCAAACCTGTTTGTCTTTTTTTTTTTTAAACACCTTTAGAAGATGACTGGATATCTGCAACCATTGACATCCATAGTATGAAAAGCACTGGGTGTTCGGGTGTACTTTGTTTGTCTGTAATAGTATTCAGTACAGCAATTAGTCTACCGAAATGTGTGTATTCCATACAAAGTATGAAGCTGATCGGTCAGTTCTTGTCACATGACTTGCATTTTTCTAATTGGTGCAATGAGAAAATGTGATTGCACACAATATGCGCTCCCATTATGCACACTCAGGCCACGCTTCTCTACTGGAAATATCAAACTTATATCGAGCAATATATGAATAGCCCCATAAGCAGCTACGCTTCACATTCGGAAGAAACCTTCACTCCCGATCCTGCACAATAATCCAATTTAGCTCGTTTGGGGTGAATTGGTCCGCTGTGTTTTTGGGTGCAGAGTATTGTCATAGAACGCTCTCTGTTCAAGTTGCTGGTCGAGTTAAAAGCAGTCGAAAGTTCTTTACGCTCAATGAAGTAATAATAATAATAATAATAAAATTTTATTTATATTGCGCTTTTCTCAGACTCAAAGCGCTCACAAGAGCATCAGAACACAATGGAACATGAAATACACAAAAAAATTAATAAAAAATAAATAATAAAAAGTACAGATTAAAAGAAGGCCTCATAAGCTATCAGCAATAATAAAAAGGTGAGTTTTAAGAAGTTTCTTAAAACAGTCCAGGGAACTGGCGTTCCTGATGTATGTGGGAAGAGCATTCCACAGTTTAGGTGCACGATAGGAGAATGCCCTTCCTCCCATGGTGCTAAGTCAAAGTAATGTCTGTATTGTCCACTTGAAGAAGCTGACACGCTCATCAGCATCCATTACCATTTTAGCTGGTGTTCTCCAGAAATTTAAAAGCACATGCTTATTAACTGACATTGCAGCGGAAAACGTGATTTAGAAGAAAAAATGCTTCTTTTTAAAAAAACTATATTTTTAACGTAAGTAACACAATTACATTAACTTTAGTAACTATTCATAATTATTATTATTATTATTATTATTACTACAAATAAAATAATTCAGCGTATGTTTAAATAATTTACTGTTAATAGTACTAAATGTAAAATATAAAAAAGTATATTGTTATACTATACTGTATACTATTATTTTACTATGATCATAAAAATGACACTAGTTGTGTTTTACAAAAATACCATAAAATGAATGTATTTATTATTAATAATATTATTATTAAATCAATAATAATAATAATAATAATAATAATAATAATAATAATAATAATAATAAGAATAAGAATAAGAATAATCGTTATTATTTTTTTTCTATTCCTATCCTATTTATTATTTACATATGCATTTATGTTATATTAAAAATGCAAACAAACACCAACAATATTCTATAATATTATAATGTATTATAATGTATTATTATTATTATTATTAATATTATTATTAACAAATCTAATTCTGCTCAATCTAAATCTATTTCTTGTATTCTAATACACATGCAGTAGTGTAGTTCTGGCAGCGTGCCGTGAGGTGAGGGTCGGTTAGGGTGATGCGCTTGATCACAATAAATCAGGAAAGCCTCGTTTGTAAGCTCACAGCTGGGACTCGAGCCAAATTGACGGCCTTCCAGAACTCTGAGGTCAAGAGTCATGTCCATTTGCAGAAGCACTGATTGGACACCCTTTTGCAAGGGTGAAAGAGAAACACCTTCACACATTCGCTAGTTTAGCCACTAACCCATCCAGGCACTCGTCCACTGCTGGCAGTCCGCCACAAACATTCATAGTATGAGATGCACCATTTGACCAGCCAAAAAACAACAACACTTTTCGGTTTTAATTCGGATGATCTCTGCTGTGGACTTGCATACAAACTGCAGTGCAGTAATTTTATAGTAGCAAGTATGCAAACAGAGCATTACAGTGACCAGAGATGCATCAAATGATGTACTGTACTGGCAGCTCAAGTTAATCTGCATTAACTTTTAACAAACTTACAAATAATGATCTTCATTTTATACTTCCATGATGACGTTTGTGATCTAATTTTATTATCTACAGTTGAAGTCAATATTATTAGCCCTCCTGTATATACAGTATTATAATAATAATAATAATAATAATAATTATTATTATTATTATTATTATTATTATTATTATTATTATTATTATTATTATTATTTTCAAATATTTCTCAAATTATGTTTAACAGATGATTTTTTTCACAGTATTTCCTATTATATTTTTTCTTCTGGAGAAAGTCTTATTTGTTTATTTTGGTGAGAATAACAGCAGTTTTTATTTTTTAAAACCATTTTAAGGTCAATATTATTAGCCCCCTTAAGCAATATTTTTTAAGTCCACAGACGAAACCACTGTTATACAATGATTTGTATAACATTGATCATTTGTATAACTGAATGGTCAGCTAACATAATGGCAGCGTCACACCTCTACTAGCACATGCTTTGCCTCTGCTGTGTAAATACTGTCAGTCAGTGTAACTGTAAATGACCTTTCTCAAATGCTAGCTATATCTTTTTTTATAATTCTCTGGAGCATAATTAAAATGTAAGCATTTCTCTCTTTGTGTCGTGTCCTTTGGAAACGATAGAATGGAATAGATAATGCCACGCACTGTAATGTGTTTTATAATGGTAGGTAGTCATGGTATTATAGTAAAATGTTTGTTAAGAGTTACATTTTCATTGGAGGAAACAGCTGTGATTATGAGGTGAGCACTGAGAAAACAGGTTATTGGAAACACGATTGCTACTATATGACATTGGGGTACAAGTGACACAAGTGTATCCATAGCAAAGAACTGCAAATAAGGATGTTTTATAGCAATTTATGGATAAACACAAAATTTGTTCTCTCGCTCTGCCCAGCTGTGGTTTACTGATCAAATGAAAAACAAAAGTCGGAGAGGAGCCGAATTCTGCCGCTGTCTTCATATCAAATTTAAAGGAGACAGAGACGATAATTTGGTCTACAGTTTATGAACTAATCTAAAAAAGTTTTAGGGGGTACTGAGTAAAATAGGCCTAGTGACGCCACGATGCTAACCACTGAGCCACCATGCTGCCCTCAAACTCAAAAATCAAATGTAAAACAACACCATATAGTCTTCAGTGTACAAATAATCAAACAAATCTTTGTTAAAGTGGAACAAAACCAACCATATCATTGTAAGGCTAGTTCCTAGGGTTGAAAATGGACCTGTAAATACGTTTCTTGGAAAATTTTAAGAATTTTGTATCTATGAATTTTATGCCACCTTTTAAGGTTTTGACTCTTCTAAAGCATAAAAATACCATAATATGTTTGCAGATATTTAAGAAACATGCTAAGTGAACATTCTTGTTTATCTGGAAAAACAATGCTGAAGTCAGATATTCTGCTTTCAAAATCTTTTCAAAGTCTTTGTTTTGGTCATTTTAACCTGCCCAATGCCAGTTTAGCTAATTATGTTTCAGCACTCCAGGTTGCCTTGGTGGAAAACAGTGTATTCCATTAATTCGTTCATTCATTCGTTCAGAAAGGCTCTGAAAGCATGTGTCCATGACCGATATGCGACCTCCGGTGGACAGTAGCAGACTCTGAAATGAGACAGATTCAGTTCCACATGAGGTTATTAATTAGCAAATAATATAAATATTAATTCGTTCGTTCATTCATTCATTCATTCATTTTCTTTTCGGCTTAGTCCCTTTATAAATACAGGGTCGCCACAGCGGAATGAACCGCCAACTCATCCAGCATTTGTTTTACGCAGCAGATGCCCTTCTAGCTGCAACCCATCTCTGGGAAACATCCATACACACTCATTCGCACTCACACACTACCGACAATTTAGCTCACCCAATTCACCTATACCACATGTCTTTGGACTTGTGGGGGAAACCGGAGCACCCGGAGGAAACCCACGCAACCACGGGGAGAACATGCAAACTCCACACAGAAACGCCAACTGATCCAGAAGAGGCTCGAACCAGCAACCTTCTTGCTGTGAGGCGAACGTGCTACTCACTACGCCACCGTGGCGCCCAATAATATAAATATTACGAACGTAAACATTAGGTGACAAACTTGCATACTGCACCTTTAAATCACAGCAGCACATACAACCCTAGGTAAACTTTTTTATATATCTCTTTAAAATATAACAAAAAAAGTAAAAAAAAAAAAAAAGTAATCAGAGTCAGCCATTAAAAAAAATCAAGACTGGAGCATAATTAATAATATGACAATTACGAGCAGAATGAGAAATTTCATGACACATCATCTTGTGGTTTTCAAATTCTCTCCATCTCTCTCGACTTTTATTGGGCTGTGAAAATGAACATTACAGTGACATTTAAAGCTAATGAAGCAATTAGAAACAGAAAAGCAAGCGCAAAGTACTTTGGCCATCCTCACCGTTACACTGCACCACATGACGTAAAAAGGGACGGCTCTTTCCTATTAAAATCCTCCAACACCTTGTTCCCAATCACAGCTGGAGAGTGTTGTTCACGTGTCCCGCAGGCTACACACACTTTTTCCACAGCAGGACAAAATGTCAAGGGTATCATCTGTAGACTCTGTGAATAATGCTAAAAATCTGTCATTTTCGAAGCACACGATGTGCAGTCCTGCAAATGTATTCCACAGTCAGTAGTCGTATGCTATTTACTCCAGCTCTAGCTAGGAGAAATTACATATAGAAGTTTTTGAAGGTGAACGACAAGGCTATTTGAACAGATATTTTCTGGTGATTTTTCTGCCCTCAGGACAGATTAGGCTAAATTGTGGACAGGATTACTCTGTCAGTGACGACCACATATTGACAGCATGGTTCATTACAAATCATTTGGTGTCTCAGAGTAATCCGTGAGAAAAGTTGAATGATGAAATGCAGTTTAGTTGTGCAGGTCTGTGATACAATACAAAGCTTATACACACTTTCAACAGCATTGGAATGTACTATTTGGAAACAGATGAAAAGATATGTTCTGATAATAATAACTGTAGTTGCTGTTGTATAAACTACCTGACAAGAGTCTTGTTGTCGATCCCAGTCGGAAGAGCAACAAAAAAATAACTTGACTTCTAGTTGATCTTTTGGAAAAGTGGCAGAAGGTGGATCTTTCTGATGAATCATCTGTTGAACTGCATCCCAATCATCACAAATACTGCAGAAGATCTATTGGAACCCACATAGACCCAGGATTCTCACAGAAATCAGTCAAGTTTGGTGAAGGAAAAAAACATGGTTTGGGGTTACATTCAGTCTAGGGGCATGCGAGAGATCTGCAGAGTGGATGGCAACATCAACAGCCTGAGGTATCAAGACATTTGTGCTGCCCATTACATCAAAAACCACAGGAGAGGGCTAATTCTTCAGCAGGATAGCCCTCCCTCCTCCCTTCAGGATTGGCCAGCCCAGTCACCAGACATGAACATTATTGAGCATGTTTGGGGTAAAATGAAGGAGGCCAATATGGCTTAGATGAATCCAAAGTATCTTGATGAACTCTGGGAGTCCTGCAAGAATGCTTTCTTTGCCATTCCAGATTATTTGAGTCATTGCAGAGATGTATGGATGCAGTCCTCCAAGCTCATGAGAGTCAAACAAAATATTAATTCTTTTTCCACTGCACCATGACGTTATATTCTATACTGTACATTATTTCTGTAAAGTGACAAGACTTTTGTCTATGCAAAGTCAGACCTTACTGTCATAATTAAATAATTTAAAAAAATCAAGGCATGATCATATTTTATTTTGGTAAAATAGGTGTAATCTAGAGACCTTTTCCTTTCATATAAGCCACTTCTGATACCAACGAGCAACTAGAAGTCAAGTTATTATTTGTTGTTCCTAAAACTTGGATAGGCGACAAGACTTTTGTCAGGTAGTGTAGTAGTACCTATCAAATCTTTTGGTACTTTTAGCATTTCTTATCACATGACTTGCATCAGTTTCAATACATGCTAATTGCTAAAAACATTAGCCAAATCACCTGAACATGAGAAGTGTTGACGATACCATCAAGTAATGGTACACTGTTAACGTTTTTTTGTAATATACACAGTATTTAACTGTAATATGAACTGTAGGACAGTTATTCAGTATGTTCCTGCATTTTAAATGTTGCACTGTGTAAAATTATTGTATATTTTACAGTAAAGATAAATAATACAATTCTGTAAATACATTTACAGCAAGATAAATGGTGCTGAAAAAGTAAATACTGTATTTTTGCTGTAATTTATTCTACAGGAAATTGTTAACACTGTATTTACATTATTTTTATATTCACAGAGTATCTAATGTGTTCCAAAAGTGCATCTGTCGAATATTAAGTCATCATGTGAATTCTCATTCTCATGCTATGCTAATGTGCTAATCTTTCCTCCTTGTCCAGCGAGTGACCTCCCATATATCAAACGTTTCATCTGTTTCCCACAGAGATCTGTCTGCTGACGAAAGGACGTCGTACAGCTAGCGTCCGCGCGGACACCTACTGCCGGCTTTTCTCTCTTTCTGTGGACCATTTCAATGAAGTCCTGGAGGAGTATCCTATGATGCGGCGCGCTTTCGAGACTGTGGCTATTGACCGCTTGGACCGTATAGGTAAGACCAGAACCCCGTCCCTCGCCTTTTGTTTCAATCTAATGCCTGAAAATCATGAGTGTTTGTTGCATATTTGTCCTTTCCTTCATCGCACTGCAATCATCTACCATTGTGTTGCATGAAGTGTATACAGTCGTGGTCAAAACTATTGGCACCCTTGGTAAATCTGAGCAAAGAATGCTGTGAAAAAAAATCTGCTTTGTTTATCCTTTTTGTCTTTCATTTAAACAAAAACTAATCTTAACAGTTGATGGGTGCATTGTAAAAAGCAGTTAGTTGACTTTACCTTTATATAGTGAGTAAACCTGTTGCTCTTAAAAGCGACTAGTTGACTTAAAAAAAACAAAGTAAACCTGTTATTAGGTAAATTAACCAATGAATTGACTATTATTAGGTCAATTAAATTTAGTGAACTTAACAGTTTCAAGTTACAACAAGTTTACTCACTTTTTAAGTTAACTTATCACCTTTAAAGGGCCACGAAACCTCCCTGTCTCAGCAGGGTGTTTTCACACCTCTAGTTTGGAAAAGGTCAGGAAAGTGAGTGTGTCTAGGTCTGTTTAGGTAACAGTGTTGGGGGAGGGAAAGAGGGAAGGTTTTGTGAGTTTTCATTTGGGCATGCGCTGATTTTCAGACAGGCAAAACAATCACAGACGCAGGGGAGAAAGACAGTGACTGTGTTTACATCAACATCAGTAATCGAATTATTTGCCAAATTCTTAATTTGTCCACTTTAACTGCAGTTTGGCACTTTGGATGTTTCCTAGAGATGGGTTGCAGCTGGAAGGGCATCCGCTGCGTAAAACAAATGCTGGATAAGTTGGCGGTTCATTCCGCTGTGGCGACCCCGGATTAATAAAGGAACTAAGCCGAAAAGAAAATGAATGCATGAATGAACATTTATTTGGCTTGTAATCGTAGGGGAACAATTGAAAGTGCTACAAAGCACCCACTGTTTCTCGACGAGAAAAAAAAAGCGACGGGGAGCAGCGCGGCGTGTCTTTACCGGTGTGTGCGTCGAAGAGAGTTGAAATCAAGTCAACTTTTTGGTAGTGAGCTATGATGCGGTTCGGCGGCAAGCAGTCAGAATGTAGAAGTCGACCGCTTGAGAGGAGTTCAGAGAACACAGTCACTGTGAACATTGGTTCTGACCACAGTTGTTACCAAGGGTTTTAATATTGCAGTCACCAGATTTCCAGTTATTTACAATGTTCTCTTACAGCGATATACATTAAAAAAGTGAATGGCGGGTTACTGATGTGCATTAATGTTGGTATATATTTTTTTCTTTTAAAAAGCGGGAATTTCATGTAACAGTACAAATCAGTATAGCTGCTTTAGGATATTTCAGACATATGGACACATAATAGACGACTTAAACAACTTGATCTTCCATTGTTAAATGAATCTGATAAAAAAAATAGGCAACATTTTCATTTTCTAATAATGCTGCAACGGCTCCTTTAAATACGAGATCAGTGTAGCAAACGTTGACGCTCTCGCTGCCGGAGCTCTGAAGGCAGACAGCATTGTCGACAGGGTGGCCAAAGTGAACTTTGACGCTCTCACCACCTTCAGTGTGAACGTACGGTAAAGAACCACTAAAAAACTAATACTTTATGCACTTACAGTAAATTGGTTTCCCTATTATTACAAGCCAAAGAACCATTTAGCAGTACTAAATAGCACAACAACTACCACAAAGTACAGCTGAAGATCTGATTTGTGTGTGTGTGTCAAAGTGGTCCAAGTCTACAGTATGTGGGTGTGTAATCTCTTTCTAGGTTTCCTCCAACCTCATCAGCCATTACAGCTGTTACTGGGCGAATGGAGGTTGCAAAAAATACTGAATAAAAGGGTGCCAATAAATTTGGTCAAGAAAAAACATTTCATAATAGTTTTTTGAACAAAAGATATCAAGAATAAACAGTACCAATTTATTTTCAGAGCACTCTTTGCTTGAATTTACCAAAGGGGGCCAATAATATTGACCATGCTTGTATATGCTACCTTTTTTTTGTCTTCTTTTCTTTCTCCAAACGTCTTTTATGGATTAAAGCCATGACAAACTGTGAGAAGTCAGCTAAATGTAATTGAAGTGAGTGGTCTGTCAGTAAGCATGTAGTCGTGCGTGCCCGGGGCCGCTCGCCCTGCTGGCTTTGGTTCAATGTCATCCCCAAACGGACGCATGGAGGGTGGACGGAGGCAAACCCTCACCAGCATGAGCCTCCGCTCCACTCCCCCACCCGCACACCTGGGTATGAGCAGCACCCCGTCCCGTCTCGTCCCTTGGCCCGCGCAGCAGCAGAGCAAACCCCTACTGCTGCACTGAAGGGCAAGGGCTTCAATGATTAGCTGTCAGGAGCAGTTCTTCACATGTTAGCCGAGCCCCTGCTCATTTTCAAAGACTTACACTCTTCTGTTTCTTTACTCCTTTTATTTTCCTCAAAGCACAGAAATCCTCATAATAATAATTAATCACTATTTTAATCCTCTTTTTGGTTCAGTTTAAAGCATGTTTTGGCATACTTTATAATAAGGACACTTTTTTAATTAGTTAATGCATTAAGTGTCATGAATCAGCTATTTTATTATAACTGAGTAATTCTTGTAGTCTCTGTTTGAATTAGTTTTATATTCTTTTTTTTTTTTGACAAAGTGTTGCTAATTTTGCTGTGTTTGCTTTTGTAAGAGTTTTTTAAAAACATGTCCACGGTATATATTTTTTTTTTAAAAACTATTTTTTTGTTCAACAAAATGAATATAAGAAAATATTTAATTTATTTGTTTTTGTAATCTTGTTTAATGTGTAAAGTACACTGAAAAAAGAATTCAAAGATGACTCCTTGGATTTTTTTTTTAAGTTAAGTGGTTGTAAACAATTAATTTGGGTTGAATTTAAACAAACAAATTAAGTTGAACAGTACTACATTTAATTTGTTTGTTTAAATTCAACATATATAAATTGCTTGCAACAATTTTGCAGACATAATTAAGTGATTAGTTACTTAAAGCGAGTAAACCAATTCCTTTAAAAGCAACAAGTTAACATTACAATAATAATGCAAGTAAACCCAATGTAGCTTGGGACTGTTGGGTTGACTTAATGTTTATAATTATGCAAATTATACTCACTTTAAAAAATAAATAAAAGTAAACTAAATCACTTTTTTCAAATGCACCTTTATTATATTTGTTTTCCCCCCAGCTTCTCCATATTTAGCAAAATGACATACAGTAACTTAAATAAATCTGCTCTTTCAGACCCCAGTGTGTTTTCTAAATTCAGTACAGGCTATAATTGTAGATTTTATAAACATAATAAGTACCAAATATGTAATATTGTAATAATTACACTAATTATTTAAAAACAGACAGGCTAAAATAGTCTGACATTGTAAAAAGGGATTAGTTGACTTCAAAAAAGTGAGTGCATCTAGCATAAATATAAAAATTAAGTCAACATAACAGTTCCAAGTTACAATGGGTTTACTCGCATTATTTTTGTGAAGTAAACTTGTTGCTTTTAAGGAAATTGGTTTACTCACTTTAAGTAAATAATCACTTTTTTCAGTGTATATACTAATACATTTGGAAAGTATTCATAGAACGATTTCAAACTAACTTCTTTCACATTGTCATTGTGGGGTTTTGTTTATAGCAGGGGAGCCCAAACTATTTCATAAAAAATAATATCTTTATTATCAACAAATATTATCGTAAACAAATATCTTTGATAGCTGTGGGCCAAAGGTAAATATATCAAACTATTTTACATTAAAGTTGCCATAGATAATTGCCCCATTCCTTTCATTATAAATAAACATTACCTTGAATCTTGTTAACTAATGCAGTATAACTTTTTTTAATTATAACTTATTATGATAAAAACAATCACAAAATTAGCACAGTGGAGTTCAGTGCTGAATACACTAGTCAAGCAGAATCTGCCTTCGCCTTGGTTCACTCACCAATGCCTCTGCATTGTCTTTTAAGCGTCGTATGTACATTTTAAACTAAATCTGATTCATTTAAGCCATTTAAATTGAAACCTTTAATTTCAGCTGTAGCTTTACAATGAAACAAACAAATAAAAGGTAACATATTTGAAATGACAATCTCTAGACCCATCATATAGGATGGTGGGCCAATTTAAAGGTTACCATGGGCCAACTTTAGCCCACGGGCCCTAGTTTCTCTGATGTATAGAATTTTAAGGAAAATAATGAATTTAATCCACTTTGGATTAAGGTTGTAAAATAAAAAGCAGACAAAATGAAGCACTGTGAATGCTTTCCATATGGACTCAAACTTGAAAATAAATATTTAATTATTTGTGACATTTGGAAGAAGGAGAGTTCTAAGAAATTAATAGAAAAGGGTACTTTCCTGTAAGTGTTTTATTTGAAATATTACAGTATTACACACACATAAATATATAAAAACACATAAATATTATATAAATATACTATTTTGCATTTATAGATTTTTAATTTCTTTACAGGCTATTATAATACCACATTTGATTATTATAATTTAAAAAAAGTATGCATTTTATTTTTGGATTTGTAGTGTATAAAATAACAAATGTGAACAATACCATGTTCATAAATCAATAACGCTACAAAAAAAAGTTGTTCCTGACACCTAATGCATAAACTAATGTAAAAAACATACACCTTATTATAAAGTGTTACCAAATGTATCAAAACACTTCCTTTCACTTATACAAAATCTACATGAATCACATCAGCATTCATTAATTAAACATCTGAGAAATAAAAACAGTCATATTTAAATTGAAGAAAATCAGCAACTCCCACCTCATGTTTCACAATACTTCAGTATTGAAGTCTACCATGTAAAAAAATGCTAAAAATTAGCTTTTTAGACTAAATGTAGACATTATTAACTATGAGACTATACCTTGTCTCAGTGTATCATTTTATATTTAAACCAGTTCCACTTTAACATTTCCCCACGAAACACAATCCATCATCACTCCCAGTTTCTTCAGAGAAATGCTGAAAAGAAGGATTTCTCTTTCAAGCAGTTTCAAAGGAACAATGGAAAATAAAAAAGGGATTTTATTCCAGCTGTCTTAAACCCCATCGGGTTCTGTAATGTTGTTGAAATACAGGCCACCGTCATCTTCAATTTGAATTGTGTGTAATTCAAATGTGAGCTGTAATGCATTCTGAACATTCGTGGAGCATCGGTTTGATGTTCTGCAAAATTCAGTGGGTTTGTCGCCACTTTTTTTCTACTATTCTCTGGTTAAAATATTGGTATAAAGCATGAGCCTTGTTACTTTTCACATGACATTTCCATGAATCTTTAGTTCAATAACACTGGTTAGTTCGGGACAGACAGGATTTTGAAGAAGCACAAATGCATCTTAAATTCAGCGGTCACATCAGAGCATTGCTCTAAATAGAATACTTATTTTAATAGGGGTTTATATGATTAATACAGTTTATCCATGTGTTAATTAACAGTTTCCTTTATTTTGTGATGCCTAAGTTGCATTTTGAGACCTCGATCTCTCCTGTGAACACTTTTGATGTTGAAAAAAGTGGCTTGGTACTTTATATAATACAGTAATATAATTATAAAGTAATTTATAGTACAAAACCAGGTAATGAGCTGCCATAATTAAAATTCTTATACTGTACATTGTTTTGAGACTACTAAAAATGAGAGTTAAAGTAGCAGAGTTCAGTTTTCAACATTAAAAGTTGTCAAAAACGAGATCAAAATCTCATAATGCAACTCCAAAGCATAAATAAGCATCAGTGAATCACAGAACACAACTGTTAATTAACTGGTATGTTTTGGGGGTTTTCCAGTGTCAATATAAAAGTTGTCTTGTTTTTTCACTTTTGCACTTTTGGATTTTTTGCAGTTCATAAGATAAAACCCGAAGATAATTTAAGATGTGACCTGAAAACGCAAAGTAAATGTTTCTCCTTTAAGCATATGAAATGGTTATGATGTACACTAATATAGCATGACGCCCTGCATACTTCCACAACCTGAGTGCATGCACACAATGCAAGATATTTGAAACAGATCCCTTTTTATGTTCCATTATACTCTCATTGGGATCGATACAATTTTGCACCTGCTTGCCTGCATCAAGACCTACAATTAAATCATTTTATTGATAATAATAAAACTTCTTTTTTTTCAGACATTAGGGCCCTATGAATCACTTTGATTGTTTTCTTTTTTTATTTCCATTGACTTTTTTCAGAATTTAGTTTTGACTGTTAAAATAATACAATTTCAATTAATTTAAATAATAGATCATTTAGCATATGAAACTGTTATGATGTACACTAATATAGCATGAAGCCCTGCATACTTCAACAGCCTGAGTGCATGCACACAATGCAAGAAATATCAAACAGATCCCTTTTTAGATTCCATTACACCCTCATTGAGAATTAATTTAGTACCAGCTTGCCTGCATCCAGACCTATATTTAAAAAAAAAAAAAAAAAAAGATAATTTCAGACACAGTAGGGCCCTATGAATCAATTTTACATGACTTATTTTTATTATATATATATATTTAGACTATGGTTTCTTTCTACATTTTTACAGTTATATTTTCAATTAATTTTAGGGATGCACAATTTTTGAATGCCAAATATTATCAGCCGAAAATATTTTTAGTTTTTCTTTTTTTTTTTGAATGAAAGAAAAACATGCAACACTGGCTTATTGGGAAAATATGCCCAGGGCTACAATTTTTAGAACCGAGAAATATGTGCTCGCGGATTATATGGCTGCATTTTGTGCGAACACTACAACAAACAGCGTCAGACTTGGAGCACAGAGCGGAGTGGGACCGGGATTCAAGTCTAGTGCAAGATGGTTCCAAAAATCAGGTAAAACGAAACCTAAAAACCACAAGTGAGAGGTCATAGTAGATAGACACGTTTATGATGGTTTTTCTCTTCTAGATTGCCTTTGAAACACTATTGATTGCATTTAGGCAAGGGGAAGGGTGGGTCTGTCAATATCAAGCTGATATATTTTGCATGACGACACGTCAAACAACTTTTCTACGGATGCGCGGGTAGGACATTGAGATGGACAGAAATGTAAACAACAGCCTCTAGAGGATTTGTGAGAAATGGCACATTTGAGATAACGTATTTGAGTAACGTATAGTATTGTATTTGAGATTGTCAAAAATGTATGCAGCGGCCTCTAGAGGATTTGCGAGAAACGGCATGTTTAAAATAACGTATTTGAGTAACGTATAATATTGTATTTGAGATTGTCAAAAATGTACGCAGCGGTCTCTAGAGGATTTGCGAGAAACGGCATGTTTGAAATAACGTATTTGAGTAACGTATAATATTGTATTTGAAATTGTCAAAAATGTACACAGCGGTCTCTAGTGGATTTGTGAGAAATGGGACGTTTGAGATAGCGTTTTTAAAGTAAACGTATTAGTATACGTATAGTAACGTATTTAAGATTGTTAAAAGTGTACATGGCGACCTCTAGTATTTTTGTGAGAAATGGCATGTTTGACAGAACGTATTTGAGTAACGGATAGTAAGATATTTGAGATTGTTAAAAGTGTACATGGCGACCTCTAGAGGATTTGTGAGAAATGGCACGTTTGAGATAATGTATTTGAATAACTAATAGTATTGTACTTGAGATTGTCAAAAGTGTACAACGCATTTAAGAAACGTACATGGCGGCATCTAGTGGATTTGTGAGAAATAGCACGTTTCAGATAACATTTACTTGAGTAACGTATTTGAGATTGTACAGTAAGATATTTGAGAAAAGTGTAAAAAGCGGCCTCTAGTGGATTTTTGAAAACAAAAACGGCAAGCACACGTAGTGCAGGCACACATATCTCAGTTCTCAAAAATGTAGTTTTGGGCACATATTTCCAATGAGTCTGGATTGAAAAAAAAATGCTGAAAATGAGCCAAACAATGGTTTTGCTGTTCCGCACGTCCCAGCAGTATTCAGCGCGCTGGTTTCACTCTCCCTCCAGCTATAGTCACTGCACTTTCAGAAGTGGCTTTTACACTTGACGCAGAAAGCACTGTGTTATGAACTGCACATGAAATTTCTATGCAGTACTTATTATTGCTGTTAGTAATAGCGATAGTGTGCTGTCATGACAACACTGATAAAATAAAGCCTCTCGACCCGTTCACTGTCAATAAAATGTGTTTATTCTACTGGCTTAATTTTTTATCAGTATTATATTCATAGTAAGTCATTGAGCTTGATTGAAGGTGTTACAACATTTTTTTTATACTGTTTGATAAAATAATAAAGAATTATTACAAAGCATTTTTCGGTTTCAGTTTTCAGCCAATTGCCTTTGACGTAGAATTTTTATTTCGGTGCATCCCTAGTAAATGTACATTCAGGTTTTTAGTACGAATCAACACATTATTACAAGTATAATATAAATTTTATTTTTAACATCCAACAAAATAAGTTTTTGATGTTGTTTTTTTCCTTAATTGTTGTATTCAAGTTAAAAATAAATCAAATTAAATTCTAATTACAAAAATAAAAAAAAATACAATTCAATTACATGTAAAACAGCTGTGAAATTGCTAAGTAATCAATATTATTGTTGTTATTGAAAGCAGTACATTTTACTGGACAAAGGTGATATATTTCTGTCATCATTGCTTCAGGTAATCCAGACTTTTATCTGGATTTCACACATTCACACAGACTTTTAGCAGTTGAATATATTCACAAACACTAGTCCACATCATGATTTGATGACTTAAGACTTATTCATCCAAAATGTGTCAAATTCCATTTTTGCAACTGAATTCCATAAACATCATAGGGCCCTAATATTTTTGTTTTTTTGAACTTTTCCTTTAGTTCACTTCTTTTATTTGACAGTCCGTTTGCTAAATTCTGGCATGTTGCTATTGACTTGCCTTGCACTAAACGTTTGGTTTGAATTGGTTTGAATCAATATGCCCACACTATTGTGACATGCACGTCACAACCAATCGATAAACAAATAAAAATCTATCCAATCAGGCCAAAAAAAAATCCAATTTGATTACATGAAACCCCAAAAACGGCAGCATGCATTATGCCGTCGAAAATCTAGAAAACAATGATTTTATTTACACCAATCTCAGTTGAACGTGAGATGGGGGTGTAAACAAAGCCAAGACGTGCATTTGTCCTTTCATGTGGAGAACAGGCTTGTACTCGATTCGCCACCGCAAGTTGCCAGATTGCTTTTAATTTGACATTAATCCAACTAAAACAAGGGGTCTTGTCTCATACAAGGGAAAAATACGGACCGTGACATGATTGGTGCTCCATGTTCTGTTTTTTGGACTGCAAATGCTTGTCTCGTCCTAAGCAAAAGAATTTGACAAACAAAAGACAACAAAAGTTGCCATGCATTAACCAGATGTTGTGCAATTGATGTATATCTATCTTTATTTAAAAATTATTTGACCAGGAGCCCCTCTTGAGATGAGCTCATCTCGTTTTCAAGAGTGTCCTGGCCGACCCGTAGGCAGCAGGTAAATTCCTCATGACGATCCAGATTTTCCCCCCTCACATCTGAAACAATCCACAGGCTTAAAGCAGCCAGCATGCGCTCAGTGGACCTCCAAAACAAGGTTAAATCAGACCAATTTAATGCCTTTTTAAAAGGGATAGTTCACCCAAAAATGACTTTCTTCTGTTCTCTGTTAAACTCAAAGAATGATATTTTGAATAAAGCTGGAAACATGTAACCATTGGCTTCCATACTGTTTGTTTTTCCTACCGTGGAAGTCAATAGTTACAGCAGGGGTGTCCAAACTCAGTCCTGGAGGGCCGGGGTCCTAGAGAGTTTATCTCCAACTTGCTTCAACACACCTGACAGGAAGTTTCTAGTATAGTAAGAGCTTGATCAGCTGGTTCTGGTGTGTTCGATTACTGTTTGAGCTAAACTCTCCAGGACACCGGCCCTCCAGGACCGAATTCGGACACTCCTGGGTTACAGGTTTCCATCTCTCTTCAAAATATCTTCTTTTGTCTAGAACTCATAAACATTTATAACCACTTGAAGGAGAGTAAATTTCCATTTTTGAGTGAACCATCCCTTAATTAAAAATATATAACAATAATAATAATAAATCATAATTGCATGCTAATGTTAGAGTCAAGGCAAGTGATTTTTATGATCATGTTTGAACATTTATCTCGTTATCATGTTTAATACACATATCTCTGTCTTTATAATAAACAGTGCATGCATACTTTTTTGGATCAGGTCAAGAAATTAATAAAGTGCTGCTGCTTATGATATTGAGAAACTCTGTTCTTATTATTATTTGCCTGTATGATTATAGTGGTGTGACATACTACAAACTACATAACATAAAGGGCCAATATACAATTATATCAGATGCAATTTACTGTTTTTGAGACAGACTATGGTCAAAACGCTGTACAATTTCCTATAATGTAATAAAAACAACATAAAATGTTAACCTTAATAAAACAATTTTACACAAACTGAATTATGCATATGGGTCAAAGACAAAACGACATTGACGTCTTCATCAAATACAATGATTTTTATCATACACAAAGCATATTCAATGCAAGAAAAGTGTCTACAATGAAATTAAAATGTTAATATATGGGTGAAATGATTTTTCACCATCATTCAATGTAACACATATTTATGTTAAACAGACAAAATAGTTATTTTGAAATATTCTTGACGATTTATGAATTTATTTATTAATTGATTAGTGTTTAGGTGCCGCATTGATAAATAATAATCGTAATATGTCAATATTTTTAATCTAAATATGCCTGATAGTGTTTTGTACATTTTTGTTAGTAAACTTTGTCTCTAAATCATAGTAAAGATGTTTGCAAGTCATTATATTTTCTCAAAAAAACAAGCAGAGCAGCACGGTGGCTCAGAGCACTGCCGCCTCACAGCAAGAAGGTCGCTGGTTTGAGTGCCAGCTGGACCAGGAGGCATTTCTGTGTTTGCATGTTCTCCCCGTGTTTGTGTGGGTTTCCTCCAGGTGCTCTGGTTTCCCCCCAGTCCAAAAACATGCGCTATAGGTGAATTGAATAAACTAAATTGGCTTGGTATGGGTGTTTCCCAGTACTGGGTTGCGGCTGGAAGGGCATCCGCTGCATAAAACATGTGCCAGAATAGTTGGCGCTTCATTCTGCTGTGGCGACCTCTGAAATGGAGACTAAGCCGAAGGAAAATGAATAAATGAATGAATTTTACAAGCTTCATTAAAATGATGAAGCATCTTTTAAACACCTTTGTCTCTGATCCATATACAGAACAGTATATAATCAAATTAATAATCAAATTAAATATATATTTTAATTAAGACACTAATACTCAAACATTTGATTGTTTTTGAAAGTTTTTTTTTTTGCACTCACAATTAATTATTTTAGAGATAAATAAGTTATACATATTTACGTTATGTTTTCAGATCGACTAGGCGATGTAAACATATTTGTGGTTGCCCTTAATGTTTTAAGTAGAATTAAACTAACTTTACAGTTCATTTCAACTCATATTACATTAAGTCATGTGAACTCCTTTACATTAAAGCTTGGTTAACTTATTTCAGTTTAAAGCTAAATTATCAATAATATGCTGTCATGACTTATTGAATGGGGTGTAATGATACACGGTCATATTGAGAAACTGTTGAATAAATATGCGCCGATGCGTATCGCTGATGTAAACGATATATGATTAGCGATTTTGAGCAGTTTTTTTTCCAAGATTAAACATCGTATTTACAGTAAAATTATTATAAAATAAAAGGTAATATTTAACAAAAATGTCAATCCCATCTTCATGTACTACGTTGCATGATGATGTGGCTGTAAAATCACACGCGAATTGACACACTTGGGGGTTTGTTTACCACAAAAAGAGAGAGAACACCCAAGCGATTGAAACTTACATGCTTAACCATTAGTTCAGGCTGTGAATAACAAGTAATAGTTGAGAATAGTGTTCAGTTTGTTGCAACGTCAGAAGCGCATGAGTACAAATCATAATTTGCATGCATACGTTTTGTTGAATCTCAAAGCGATGTCACACACTCACTTGAGCAGCAGAGGCTGGAACGATACTCTGTAAAGTGAAAACACGCACATCATCTAAATTACCATATTGCATATTTAAGTTATGATTACTACGAGCATTTTATATTGTTTACTCTTTCATAGGTTATTTTTGTAGGTCGAGTGAATGCCTGTATTCACAGCCTGAGTGTTCTACATAGCAATACATGTTTACAGAATGTCGACGGCAGTAAACTAGCCTATATAATGTTGAATATAATGCAAGAGGGAATCTGATAATGACAAATCCCAGATTTTTTCCTGTGAAAATGATCTATTTCTATGTAGACCATGACAGAGTGCAAGCATATGCGTCTCCAGCATAATTAATTCATCTTCAGAATTATGAATAGTTATATTTTGATGCCTGTGCATTGAGGACTGGGACTAATTTGAAGTCACTAGTATATACAAAATGTTACATTTTAACCATCAGTAGGTCTAGATATAATAATATTATTGTCTTTTCTATATTTTTGAGAAATAATAATATTAAACTTTTAAGTAGCACACAATATTGACATAATGATATATCGTGAGCTCAGTATCGCCATTTATATTAAATCATGACTAGAATGTATTGTTACATCCCTATTTATTGGTCATGTTTTTTTTTGTTTTTTTTACAGGGTGCTAACTTCAATTTAATTTACCCCAAAACACAGTTTTTAGTATAGCAAAATAGGTTAAAACATAGTCAGCTTTCTAACAGCCTATTTATATCCATAGCCCGAACGTCATGGCAGCACCTGGGCAAGGTGCTTGAGCTCTATGGTGTGCCACATTCACGGCTCACTGTGTTCCACTCATTAATTAGAGAATGTAGGCAGACTTCAGGTTATTAGGCATCTTTAGTGACAGAGAAACAGAAGAATGAAGCACAGTCTCCACATTTAGCCCCAGAAGAAGGAGGGCTAATGTGGCTCAGCAGAGGCCGGCAAGCTTAGAGGTGAACTGGAATATTTCGTTTTGCTGAATGTCGAAGCACGTTCACAGACAATGAGTGTCCATCAGATTCTGTTCTGTGGGTTACTGTGAAATCAATGCTAGGGCAATGTTCAGAATGTCTTTTATTTCCCCATAAGTCTTCTTGCTCACAATTCAATGTTGTGGTTCTTAAATTATTTTTTGGGAAAAACTCAACCCCGGGAAATGGAAAGCTTGATTATTATAACTCTTTATTATTTTATTTTATACGCTTAACAATGAGGTTGTTAAAAGAGAATTTGCAGTTGTGCTAACAACTGAGCACTGATCAAATGTCTCAAACAGTCTTGAGATTTGACCAAATACAAAAGATCTGCCATCAGGACAATTGCAATATGAACTGTTACTGTGTGCTGATAATTGTCTGCATTTTGTTTTTGTGTTGTAGAAACAAGTTATGTGTAGTATTCTCTCTCTGATTTGTTTGTTGTACTGTAAAAACATACATTTGATGATTATAAAGAAATACATTTACTTAATTTGACATTATGTTTTAGAAAATGTCATGGATGGATGGACTTTGTGTTTTAGAAAATGTCATGGATGGATGGACTAGGGAGGGAGGGAGGGAGGGAGGGAGGGAGGGAGGGATGGAGGGATGGATGGATGGATGGATGGATGGATGGATAAAGGGGTGAGTTGATGGATGATGGATGGAGTAAACAATGTTTGGATGGATGGATGGATGGATGGATGGATGGATGGAGTAAACAATGGATGGATGGATGGATGGATGGATGATGGACGGAGTAAACAATGTTTGGATAGACAAATGGATGGATGGATTGATGGATGGCTGGATGGATGGATGGAAAAAGGGGTAAGTGGATGGATGATGGACAGAGTAAACAATGTTTGGATAGATAAATGGATGGATGGATGGATGGATGGATGGATGGATGGAAAAGGGGGTGAGTTGAGAGATGATGGATGGAGTAATCAATGTTTGGATACATGGATAGATGAATGGATGGATGGATGGATAGAAAGAAATGCAGACAAATATGTAACTGAAATGAAGGATATATAGATGGATAAAAAGCAAAGAGAGGTGGATGAATAAACAGATGGATGGATTGATTAATGGATTATCTGATAAATAAAAACAATTGCAAACAACTGTGTAAATGGAAGGATGGATGGATGAAGACAGAGAAATGGATAGATGGATGGATGGATAGAAAGAAATGCAGACAAATATGTAACTGAAA
>CAIGQQ010030863.1:10435527-10466921 GCA_903798035.1 Danio albolineatus | reverse complement strand
TAATAATAATAATAATAATAATAATAATAATAATAATAATAATAATATCAGAAAAAAATTAAGGTGCAGTTTCGATCTCTGCAATACATTGTGTTGTGCAATAATTGCGTTACATTTTAAGACAGCACTTGTGCATTAAAGGGAATTAATGTGTTTTTTTTCTGTTTTCGTTTTTCTTTTCAACATAGTTTATTTTTGTCAAGGATGTGTGGTCAAATCGGATTTTATTTTCTGATTTCAGAATGAGACGGACATTGTGAAATGTCACTTAAAGACTGTACATTTACAATATTTATAAAAACTAAAGATTATCACCATTATGCAATAGACTGTGATATAAAGATTATCTATATGTGTGATGTACATAGTTTTGTAGAGCTAGTATTTACAAAAAGTAATGTGTGGTGCATTTCTCAAACATGGCAATGTCTTATCTCTGTCAGCCGCCTGGGTAATGCCTATATATGCATATATATATAAATATATATATTCAAATGGTAATATGTGACAACAAACATCAGAAACAATCATTAGAGATGAGAAAACCTTAATGCAAATAGTAGCGTTATAGAGTAGGTAGTAATAAAGACAATTTATGTATTCAGAAATATCATGCTGGTGAAATATAACGATATATAAGAGTGATTATAGTGCAGTTGGGGGAGGGGAAATGCATCAACATCATCAACAAAGCTTAATGCATCATTTCCCAATCTCTAAATGAGAATCAAACGCATTTATTTGATTATTTTCTGTCTGCTTCCATACACTGATAGGCGCTTTATTTTTATACTAATAGTGTTCTTCTCATGAATCAGTATTAATAACTCCACACACACCCTACTCCACGGTTCTCTACTACACTTCTGTTACACGTTACACATATTCCATTATCGTTTGCAACATTTTAAGACTGTGAAAAACAATCTTGACGTTTATGTATTTATTTACACTGTATGTAATGCTATTAATGTTAATACTCAATATACTGTAATAATCTGTAAACTGACAGCACTGGAGAGACTATTATCAAAAGAACGTTTACAGATTTTAAAGAAAGAGAAGCAGAAGCTGCTTTGCATTAAGGTTTTTATCTCTTCCGCGTGTTGATTCATCCAGTCTGGGGCTTAAGACTTTGAAATAGCATGTCGTTCACCTGTATTGGGGTTAAACATTTGGTTCCCCCTTCTATTTTTAATGAATTTGTGCAATACAGCAACCGAGAGTCTGTAGGACTCATCTGACCTGTGCAAAGTCTCCAAGCCCCCTTGCACAATGTTTTTAAAGATGATCCCCTTCCAAAAAACCCTAACAAAAGACAAAAAAAAAAAACACTTGTGTCAGTACTGTACCGGTGCAAATCCCATAAAGCGACCATAAACGCATGCATTGTCACAAATACTTAAAAAAAATAGAGAGAAACTATTTTTAAAAATGTTGACGTTTAAATGTATTGTGAGATTCCGTTTTTTTGTTTTGTTTCTTGTCTGCCTAGACGTTCTCTGTGCGTATCAGAAACATTGCGTTCTCACGAAAAGGACATTCTTAAGTATTTGTGCCTAAACTATAGCCATGTTTCATCCTGTTCATTTTATGAACGTGAGTCGTGTTGTGTGTGCGCATTCACACACATACACACGTATGTAAACCAGTGTATACGTGTATGTTCAATGTTTTCCGGCAAGAACAAAATGCAATGGGAATGGCCAAACGTATTGGAACAAACAGACGGGATATCAATGCGATTAACTATACTAGTGAAAATAAAGTATGTCTATTTATCGCATTATTTAACAAGCACGTCAGTATCGACTGGAATCCTGGGAAAATGGTCAAATGTGTGTGTGTAACTTTATAGCCACCGATGTTTGATGTTGTGTGGAATGAAACTGGCCAAAGCGAAACATTTCAAAACAAACTTTCATGGTGAATTGCACTTTCTGTTTAAAGAGAGAGAAAGAGTGAAGTGGAAACATATTAGGATTGTCACGATACTGGAGTTCGGTACCAATGAATATTGACATTTTAAAAGCACCCATTTCCTGTTAACATATGAGCATGTTCTTAAACACTGTTGTGTTCACATGCTCAACAGAAATGACTGTGATTGGCCGTGAAGGTCATCAGTTCACCAAACTCACCACTGTTTACTGAGGGCTGTTTCTTAATACCAAGTATGCTAAGCTCGGACTTGCATCCTTGGAAGTTCAGATTTGGAAGAACGAACTCCCGAGGACTTGAGGACATAAGTGGGTTACTTGGTATTGATTGCCACAGCCATATCACCCTGAAGCCTAAGACCGATTGCTCACTGAAGCTAAGCAGGGCTGAGCCTTGTCAGTACCTGAATGGGAGACCACATGGGAAAACTAGGTTGCTGTTGGAAGTGCTGTTAGTGAGGCCAGCAGGGGGCGCTCAACCTGCAGTCTGTGTGAGTCCTAATGCCCAAGTGAAGGGGACGCTATACTGTCAGTTTTTCCAAAACTTTTCCAGGCCTAAAAAACACCATGTCAAACTTCCATGACTTTTGCAGGTTTTTCTTGTCCGTATGAACCATGATGTTTACATCAATTTCAGACCGAATATTTAAAGTAGCGTAATACACAATACAGAGAGCGTGTCACTGTTCGAAAATGAACAGATGTGTGAATATAAAACCAACTTTAGCTCAATCATCAAGGGAATTGAGCTATAATAAAAATTATACCACTTCATGCTAGAAAAAAATGGCTTCTCCACTTACCTCACCATGAATTCATCGGTTTTCCTGTACATTAACAATAAAATGATAGAAAAAGCATGGGCTTACAATTAATATTATATCAAAAATATAAATAAATATGTTTGATTTTAGAAAATGTAAACGTAAATCACTATAAATGTGAAGTAAAATATGTTATTATACACAGACTTGTGTCTTTGATTATCAGATTTAATAAACTAAAATGGACATTATACATGTATAAAGTACAAGATGTAAAGGATAATAAAAAGACAATGTTAAACAATTTGTAAAACAAAGACAAACAGCGTACAACACGGTAACGTAATTCTAAAATAACACTGCCAAAATAATACACCCGAAAACAAATAATAAATTTAAAAGACCAAAAACTGTCTGTTAGATATGCACAAGATTAATTATCTTGTTTTAACTACAATGGACAGATGAAATCCAGCGGTACATCAGAGATGGACTGGCTGAAGTAAAGCTGATCTTGGCGGGGGAGGTGTTCCAGAGCTCCCGCTGACAGTCTGGGGCTTAGAGTCTACATAAGCTGAAGCACATCATTAAAGATGCGCTCTAAAAACTCTTAAAACTTTATTTTGTAACACAACAAAGGAGTATTTTTAAAACCGTGCGGGTTTTCTCCTCCACCATTAGATTTCGCTGGTTAGGTCGTAATGCATTCTAGGATACCTGCGCTTTGCAAGTTCACACAAGTCACGTCTTGATACATCCTTGAAAAAAGGAGCAGAGCTAGTACACATTTTATCTGTACTTGGCTAGATGTGAAATTTGAATTGGAACAGTAGATCAGCGACGGTTGATGACGTTTCAAGAGGAAACAGGAACTAAAGTACAGACAAGAAGGCATATTAATAAACAGCCTGAGTGCGATGCAGGGACACTGGAGCGTTTTAAAGTCACGTCGATCAGCTGGTTTGTCTATAGCTGACATACTAGCATTCCGCTGATGAATCGTGACTTCAAAACACTCCAATGTCCCCATATCTGTGTTTACACTCAGTTAACAGCGGTGAGTTTGGTGAACTGATGAGCTTCACGGCCAATCACATTCATTTCTGTTGAGCACGTGAACACAATGGGAAATCAGTGGTGTTTAAGAACGCACTCCTATGTTCGCAGGTAATGGACGTATTTAAAATATCAGAATCGATTGGTACTGAATTCCAGTATCGTGACAACCCTAAAACAAATACATTAGTTGGTTAACTAAAGGGGTTGCTACTGTACATCATCCAGAATCGCATCTTTTGGCTCTTCCGAGCCAAATACAACAAAAAGCGCTTAACTCCTGCTATGCCATAGTGTATAGAAACTAGTGTACAGATATAGAGGAGGTTCAGCAGTGCTCTGGGTATCTGCTATTTTTTTGATACTGTACTTGCCTTTGGAGGGGAACGCTTCCCGTGTTAATGTGCTTTTTCCTCTCAGCTTTAAACACTGTTCGAATATGGGACTGGGAAAGAGAGACGTTCATACAATAACACACAGAGAAAGGAGAATGCTGTCACTTTCTGAGGAGGTGTTTAAGAAAACCAGCACATATCTTGGTATGTTTGTTTTGTATTTATTTGATTTTGTTTTCATATATTTGTGTTTATGTGATGGGAAATGAACAATGCAAAAGGAAACGCAGGATGCTTGAATAAAGGGAAAAACCAAAATGTGTGGTTTGCGGCCTCCACGATTCAGGTGAAATCATTTTTGTGTTGATATGTTCAGCGATGTGATGCAAATGATGGAAGATTCTAGAACAGGCCTCAAGCTTCTTCTTAATCTCAGTAGTAGTTTTTTTTTCCATTACGCTCGTTCGTGTACACCAATGCTTGGTTTTAAAAAAATAAAAGAATAAAAAAAGAAGGGGGAAGAAGCATTCAATAAATAACAAAACATGAACAATTAGTAACTTGATCCTGAGTAAAGAAAGGTAAATGTATACTTTCTTACACCTATATGCAGACAAACGGTGTTTGTCAAAAGTTATTTTGATTTTCATGTTTTCTTTTGTTTCTTTGTAAATAATAAAAAAACCTTTAAAATATAGAGAAAAAAAATAAAAGAACTATTGCCATTTACTACCGGGCTTCTGTGTGTTTTTGTGGTAAGATGCTGTTTGGACATTTGTGGACTACTGAGCTGAGCATTTTCATTTTACACCAAAAGACAATGAAGTGAATTAAATAAATCAATAAATCAAGTGACAACGCATCCAATTACTCACGTCACAGGATCGAGGTATATTCGCACATTATAATTAATAATATAATTTCAGAAAAATATTGTTTGCTGATTCTAAATAGTGAAATCATATTAGCAGCCAATGACTATCATAGTGCAACATTGCTCACAGTCAAATAAATAGTGCTAATGTTGTTTTGAAGTCATAATTACATCGATTTCAGACAGAATATTCAAAGTAATACACAATACAGAGATCATGTCTCAAAAATGAACGAATGTGCGAACATAAAAACAACTTCACCTCAGTTGTCACAGGCACGGTTAAAAAAAATGACCTTTTCAGGCTTCTCCATGTCGACAGTCTGACAAAGTGTACATTTAAACAACAACAGAGTACTAAAAGGTTAAAAATATTCTTTCCGTTTGCTTAAAAGCAGCAACGTTGTTGAAATTGACATGCAATTTCAGACCGAATATTTAAAGTAGCGTAATACACAATATAGGAAGCGTCAAAAGTTTGTCACTGTTCAAAAAACAACGAATGTGTGAATATAAAAGCAACTTTACCTCAATCGTTACAGGCATGGTACTATTTCATGCTAAGAAATGTCTTATCCACAACAACAGCCTGACAAAGTGTACGTTTAAACAACAACAGGGTATTAAAAGGTTTAAAATATTTGCTTAACAACAGCAACATTGTTGAAATGATTATTGATTTTTACACTTTAATCGGACATGAACACAAATTTTGTGGATTGTTGAGCTGAGCGATTTCACTTTACACCAAAGACAATGCAGTGAATTAAATAAATCAATCAATCTACTGGCGAAGCATCCAAATACTTTCGTCACAGTGAGGTAAAGTTGGTTTTATAGTCACACATTCATAATTAATAATATAATTTTAGAAAAATATTGTTTGCAAATTCTAAATAGTGAAATCATGTAATCAGCCAATGACTATCATAGTACAGCATCTTTCACAGTCAGTCAAATTGTCCTAATGTTGTTTTGAAGTCATGTTTCTATACACATATTTACAACTAAAATTCAATGAATTTTACATGACCTCTCCAGGACTTTCAAGTAAATTTTCATGACCTAATGTTTCATTTCACTAATGTGAAAGCATGTGTTTGACCATGGACAGAAAAGAAGTAAAGACAGCTAACCTATATTTTAAGTATACAGATATTTCCATGACTTTTCCAAAACTTTGTAGGTTTTTCAGTTTTTCCAAAACTTTTCCAGGCCTAAAAAACACCATGTCAAACTTCCATGACTTTTCCAGGTTTTTCATGTCCGTATGAACCATGATGTTTACATCAATTTCAGACAGAATATTTAAAGTAGCGTAATACACAATACAGAGAGCGCGTCACTGTTCGAAAATGAACAGATGTGTGAATATAAAACCAACTTTTGCTCAATCATCAAGGGAATTGAGCTATAATAAAAATATTACCACTTCATGCTAGAAAAAAATGGCTTCTCCATGTCAACAGTCTGACAAAGTGCACATTTGAACAACAACAACAGAGTACTGAAAGGTTAAAAATATATCCATTCCTTTTGCTTAAAAGCAGCAACGTTGTTGAAATGAATATCGATATTTACACATACAGAAATGACTATTAATGCTGCTTTGATTGGACATGAACACAAATTTTGTGGATTGTTGAGCTGAGCGATTTCACTTTACACCAAAGACAACGTATTGAAATCAATCAATCAATCAATCAATCTACTGGCGAAGCATCCAATTACTATCGCCACAGACAAAAAAGAAGTAAAGACAGCTAACATATATTTGTATACATTATACATACAGTAAATATAAAGATATTTGTTCAACTAATTTCCATGACTTTTCCAAAACTTTTCCAGGCCTAGAAAACACCATGTCAAACTTCCATGACTTTTTCAGGTTTTTCATGTCCGTATGAACCATGATGTTTAAATTAATTTCAGACTGAATATTTAAAATAGCATAATACACAACACAGAGAGCGTGTCACTGTTCAAAAGGGAACAGATGTGTGAATATAAAACCAACTTTAGCTCAATCATCAAGAGAATTGAGCTATGATAAAAAATATTACCACTTCATGCTAGAAAAAAAATGGCTTCCCCATGTCAACAGTCTGACAAAGTGCACATTTGAACAACAACAGACTACTGAAAGGTTAAAAATATATTCATTCCTTTTGCTTAAAAGCAACGTTGTTGAAATTATTGATATTTACACATACAAAAATGACTATTAATGCTGCTTTAATCGGACATAAACACAAGTTTTGTGGATTGTTGAGCTGAGCGATTTCACTTTAGACAATGAAGTGAATTAAATCAACCAATTAATCTACTGGTGAAGCATCCAAATACTATCGTCACAGGATTGAGATAAAGTTGGTTTTATATTCGCACATTCAGAATAATGATATCGACATTCATAATTAATAATACAATTTCAATAAAATATTGTTTGCAAATTCTAAATAGTGAAATCACATTAGCAGCCAATGACTATCGTAGTGCAACATTGCCCACAGTCAATCAAATAGACCTAGTGTTGTTTTGAAGTCATGTTTACGTGAAATTTCAGACCTAATACTCAAAGTAGCGTAATACACAATATACGTAGGTAGCATGTCACAAGTTGTCACTGTTCAAAAATAAACATATGTGCGAAAATAAAACCAACTTTACCTCAATTGTCACAGGCACGGTTAAAAACAATTATCATTTCAATGACTATTAACGCTGCATTAAGCATGTTAGGTCAGTAGGTGGCAACGTCACCAAGAATCTTAAGCAACAAATACAGTCCTCTATTCGCATAAACACAGCCTTCAAAGTGCTCAAATTACTATTTTAAATGTAGCAACCTAGCATTAGCCAATCAAACAACAGCAACAGCCTATAACAATAATTTAGATCAAATCAGAAACACATTAAAATAGTATGAAAACAGTTGCGCACACATCAAACGAACAGAAACATTGTTAATTGCCGTAAAGTTGGCTTTATATTCACACATTCAGACTTTCTCCTTAATAATATAATTTGATAAATATATTCTTTGCAAATTCTAACTAGTGAAATCATATTAGCAGCCAATGACTATCAAAGTACAATATTGTTCACAGTCAGTCAATTAGTGCTAATGTTGTTTTGAAGTCATTTCCACTTGTAATTTCAGTATGAATATTCAAAGTACTATGGTAAACAACATAGAGAGCGAGTTACAAGTTATCACTGAATGAATGTGTGAAAATTAAACCAACGTTACCTCAATACATTGTTATTGAAATCCGAATCAAACATCATTTTGCTGCAAAACTAACAACTAAGACAATATCCATACACTTCCTGCCAACAGAAATTCTAATCTCTCTTCAGCAGAAATATAAAAGTTAAATAGTTCTTACCTTCTTAATTCTTTCAGCTTTCTTTCTCTTGGATCCACCATTTTGTAGGTAAATCGAATCCATGTGACTGTTCCTCATAAAATAGTTGTCAATTCCATGTTATACGAGAAGAATCACATATTTTTTTGTGTGATTGGAAGAAAAACGAGAGCAAAGTTTAGCAAAAGCTGGGCTACAGATCTAAAAGGGGTGCATCTGAGAGGAGGAAATCCAGTACAGGTGGAAGATAGCCTTGACAAAATCAACTTAAAAGTCCCTCTCCAGGAATAATGACAAGTAAATTTGCATCTGCGTTGGTGTGTTCAAATGTTGCTGTTAATTATTCATTCATTCATTCATTCATTTTCTTTTCGGCTTAGTCCCTTTATTAATCCGGGGTCGCCACAGCGGAATGAACCGCCAACTTATCCGTCATTTGTTTTACGCAGCGGATGCCCTTCCAGCCACAACCCATCTCTGGGAAATGTTAATTATTCAAACAGAAGTAATTAAAATAAAATACATTTAAAACTACTTTCCCTGTTAAATAGTTTTATTAATTATTACATTTTATTATCATTATTATAACTTTTGTTCTTTTACTAAATGACTTATTTAGAATTTCTTAAATAAAATATAGAAAATATCTTAACATTCAGGTGGTTTATTCTGCTGTGGATAAATCAGGGACTAAGCCGAAGGAAAATGAATGAATGAATCTTTACATTCAAGCAACTTTTACTTCATTAAAGTTTTAAAAAGTCACTGTACCATTGAGACAATTAAGACATGAAAACCAAATTAAATAAAATAAATTAAATAATAACTAAATGTATTGTCATTAATTAATGAGCCATTTTTAATGTGTTGCAGAAATAGCAGCTAGCTCGCTGCAACTCTCACATGGTCACCCACTGAAACTAATCAGGGCTGTGCCTGGTCAATAGTTGGGAGACTACTCCAGGGCTTAATTTGTGGCGGAAAATGCCGGATCCGGCATATCTGATCTAGCACTTCATTTTACCGATCACCCTCCTCCCCTGTCCGCTATCCACTTTCACTTTCTTCTGTGACTCCCCAACCCTCCGCTCTTCACAGACAACCCCCATCCCCAACCACCCCCATCACCACTTTTGTGCGCGACACCTATCCATCCTCGGGTAACATGCCGGATCCGTTACCCCCATCTGTTTCAGGACCTTGCTATCTATTCACAAACTAAGCACTGGAGACCACATGGGAAAACTAGGTTGCTACCGGAGACCGGAAGGGGGTGTTCAACCTGTGGTCTGTGTGGGTCCTAACGCCCCAGTATATTGATGGTGACTCTATTGCTCAGTGAGGGCCGTCTTTCAGATGAGACATTAAACTGAGGTCCTGAAAAGGTCATTAAAAATCCCAGGATGTCCTTCGAAAAAGACTAGGGGTTTAATCCTGGCCAAATTTGCCCGCAGGCCTCTGTCTATCATGGCCTCTTAACCATCCCCACATCATAATTGTCATCATATCATGGTGGATGAGGAGATCCCCCAAAAACGTGTAAAGCACTTTGAGTGTCCAGAAAATCCCTATATAAATGTAAGGAATTATTATGATTATTAATATGTATATAGATAACCTTTTAACAGTTTTTTACAATATGATAACACATCAACAATGTGCTATAAATGTTAAATAAAACATTAACTTTTTTTTTTTTTTGAAAGGCGTTACGGTGGCGCAGTAGGTAGCACCATCGTCTAACTGGTTTGAGTGTCGGCTGGGTCAGTTGGCATTTCTATGTGAAGTTTGCATGTTCTCCCCGTGGTTGCGTGGGTTTCCTCCGGGTGCTCCGGTTTCCCCCTCAATTCCAAAGACATGCACTATAGGTGAATTGGGTAGGCTAAATTGTCCGTAGTGTATGTGTGCGAATGCAAGAGTGTATAGGTGTTTCCCAGTGTTGGGATGTGGCTGGAAAGGCATCCGCTACGTAAAACATATGCTGGATAAGTTGGCGGTTCATTCCACTGTGGAGACCCCGGATTAATAAAGGAACTAAGCCAAAAAGAAAATGAACGAATGAATGATTTCTCAGCATGAAACTTTGGACAGAACCTATTTGACAGTTTACACAATGTTTAATTGACAGTGTTACAGTCAGACTTGAAAACAACATCCCAATATATTTTTATTATAATGACTTGATTGATATCAGGTTAGCTATTTAGTGTGACAGAAGACTATTATTAGTGCATATATGTTGAAATACAGAATATAAGTTGGAATAACTGTACTGTACCTTACAGTTTTTTTGTTTTAAGGTCACAACAAGTCTTAAATACAGGACTGTCCTGGGAAAAACAGGATTGTTCACCAATGCTACTATCTTGCCTCCTGTCTTTTTTATATTCATTCATATCCCTTCTGCTTAGTCCCTTTATTAATCCGGGATCGCCACAGCGGAATGAACCGCCAACTTATCCAGCAGATGTTGTCACACAGATGCCCTTCCAGCTGCAACCCATCTCTGGAAAAGATCAATTCACACTCATTCACACACATACACTATGAACAATTTAGCCTACCCAATTCACCTGTACTGCATGTTTTTGGACTGTGGGGGAAACCAGAGCACCTGGAGGAACCCATGCGAATGCAGAGAGAGCATGCAAACTCCACACAGAAATGCCAACTGACTGAGGCTCGAACCAGCGACTGTCTTGCTTTGAGGCGACAGCACTACCCACTGCGCCAATGCATCGCCTCACACACATACAATAAGCCAAATTAGTTTATTCAATTCAACTATATCACATGTCCCACGTCAACATGGGGAGCCAACATGAAAAAACTCCACACAGGAACGCCTCAGCCTGGACTCGAACCAGTAACCTTCTTGCTGTGAGGCGACTTTGCTAACCACTGAGTCACCGTGTCTCCCCATCTTTTTAAATATTGTACAAAGATAAAAAAGAGCATGTGACAGTGGGAGAGAATAAAATATAAATTTGGAGAGAAGAACAGAAAAGGCATGTGTGTGACTCTGGGGGTAAAATGAAAAATGATCTCTGTGGGATGGTCAGGATTTCTATTCATTATCATCTGATGCAGTTATCAGTCATGCAGTATTCATACATCGAGACTGAATCCTCTCACGCTCATTTTGATTAACAGGACACCTTATGCACAGTATGGATTCATAATTCACTCATAACAATAGGGATTATTAGACTCAATAAATCTGAAAAGAATGAAACACATCTCTTTTATATTCAAATAGTGTATTTTTGGTTAATAAATCCAGCATGCTGTGAATCAGCTGATAAATTGTAACAAACACTGTAGTATACGTTAGCTTTGTTCTAAAGTAAACTGTGATGTAGTATAATATACCATACAGTGGTAAAATGTAGTACAGTATTGGTAATTTCTTTACATTACTTACCACAGTAAGCAACTACAGAATTACCACAACAGATTAATGCAATAACTATACTGTAGTATGGTTCAAAAACACTACAGTATTTTTTTCTGTGTGTTTTACCACACTGCTATGTTTTAGCATGATTAAACTGATTGCTAGAGCTATTTAACACACTGCTAATTTGTTTTAAAATGATTTACCACAATGCTAACATCTAGCATGTTGCTAAATCAGTTTGCTGTGTGAAAGAAACATGTTATGCTAGTCAGAACACGTAGATTAGTCAGCAGATGTCTAGTCTAACCACTGCTGGCTTTGAATTTACACACTGCTAACGTTTAACACACTGGCATGTTTTTAGCATGATTTACCTTTCCTTTAACATATTGTTAGCATATTTCTAAAATTTAACACGTGGCTAACATTTTTTGACCTATTTTAGCATGATTTAGCATTACTTTAACATATTGCTGGCCTATTTCTAACATTTAGCACACGGCTAATTTAATGTTTTAGGCAAAACATTTACAAATTTTTCCACCATGATTTTCCACACAGTTTAAACCAAATGTTGCTAACTTATTACAGTACTTTTTACAACATAGTATTGTAACTAATGTTCAGTTTCCTGCACACACCAATAACGTCACAAGACTTTAATGAATCATCTGAAACCACAGACATTACTTTGTTTTGTCTTTATAATTATTTGACTCTCGAAGTGCAGGTAGACATTGACTTCCATTTTATTAATCACCAAATATGATGGTTTCAGATGAAATCTTTATTAGCGCTATACAGACGAAAAAATGTCACTAACCTTCCACATGAATGCTTACTTTATTAAATAAAATAAATAGTCATTTATTGTAAACACTATACAGTGTTTTTGAACCGTACTATAGGAAAATACTTGAATGAATCTAATTAAACTTGAATTGATTACAGTAATATAAACAAGTTACCCAATATTTTAGTTATCGACAACTAAGGTATACACCATAGTTTTAGCATTCATTAGCAATGTGATGCAAATACTATGTTTACACACTGCAAAACATATCTGTTAATTCTAAGTTTCTGTATTTTGCGTATTTACATGGAAATGGATACTGATCTCTGCTCTGTCGCCATTTGATGTTGAAAATTCAACAGTTTCAAAGACTTTTATTGACAATTTAGTAGTTTAACTATAAATTTAAAAAAATGCACTGGCTTTTTTTAAAAGGATTTGTGCTGCCTATTACATTACAAACCACGGGAGAGGGCAAATTCTTTAGCAGGATAGCACCCCTTCTCATATTTTAGCCTCCACACCAAAGTTCCTGAAAGCAAAGAAGGTCAAGGTGGTACAGGATTGGACAACCCAGTCACCAGACATAAACATTATTGAGCATGTTTGGCTTAAGATGGAGGAGGCATTAAAGATGAATCCAAAGAATCTTGATGAACTCTAGAAGTCCTGCAAGAACGCTTTCTTTGCCATTCTAGATGACTTTATTGATTAAAAAAAAAAATGCAGAGATGTATGGATACAGTCCTCCAAGCTCACGGGAGTCATACAAAATTATATTTTTTTCACTGCACCATGACTTTATATTCTACACTGTACATTATTTCTGTTAAGTGACAAGACTTTTGTCTAAAACGCAGACCTTACTGTCTTAATTAAATCATTAAAAATTAAGGCATTATCATATTTTATTGTTTGCTGTTCCTAAAACTTGGATAGGCAACAAGACTTTTGTCAGGTGTACAACAACATACCAGGCAATATATCACTTTAAACTTAAAATTATAAATAAAAGCCACATTTTTTAACTTTTCAAGGTTAAAAGTTGTTGGAAGAAAGATCAAGGTCCCATAATACATAATGATAAAGTGTTACGAGTTTAAGATGTTTAAGTGGGATGCTGTAACATTTAGGTGAGACAGATGTAATGAGTGCGACAGATCAAGGATGAGGCAGGAATCAATTCTCTATTTAAGCTTTTTTACTTTATGGATTAAAGAATATATAACAATAATAAATGGGGAAAAAAATAAATAAACATTTACAATATTCTCTTTAAACAAAAAGAATGAGTGTAAGTCAAATCAAAGAATTTAACAAAACAAAACAATCCTTAAATTAAAAAAATTATTAAATCTTTAAATAAATAAAAAAACATGAATCATAAAATTTGGAAAACAGCTAATTTACAGTGCATCTGTATATCATACAGTATACTGATTTATTAGAATACATTATAATACTTTATCATAGTACAGTTCAAAAACACTATCAATTACTAATATTATTTCATGTTGGCTTACATGACCTACACTCGGATATCTTAATTGTTTTATGCTCAATCCACTTAAATTTGTAAAGAATAATACAGTACGTTAACTTAATTCCTTCATGTTGTCCCAACACAAATTATATATTTACATTGTTAGGGTAAAGCACCATTTAGAATGTATTTATTTTGATTGAATCATCCCATTTAATGTATACTTGACCAAAAAATGCTGTAAAATAAGACAATAGTTGTTAGGTCATATTTTGTGAGCTGTGGATGTGCAGTTATACACTCACACAAGGATTCAAGCACAGTAAACTGAAGCGCTGAGATCGGCAAAGCAGTTGACGACATTTCATGTCAGACCAAAAGCACAAAACGTGACTTCCGTGAAATATTACCACAGCTAATCCTTACCGCGAATATAATGAATCAGAGCCAAAAAGTACCAAATCTCCCCACATTCTCATTTACCAAGAAACATTTCCAAATCCAGCAGCTGACAGGAGCCAGAAGTTTCCATCTGAATCTGATTCATATTTCAGTTCACAGAGAACACAAACCCAGCTGAGGCAAAAGATCTTTGACATGAGCCAGATCAGTCCATTCACGGCTCTGAATGACTCGTAATGGAATTCATGCAAAGCAGAGATGAATCCATTAAAGAGGAGCTGGATAATGAAGAGCATTGAAGCGCACACACTTACTGTACACACACACACACACTCAATGTACTGTACACACAGAGCAGATTTAAAGTTCAGATTATGGTCAGGACCAGATGTTTTCAGGACAGAACTGAAAACATGCAAAAAAATGATTAGAAAGGCTTTTAAAAAGTACTTTAAGATAAGTACTATGAATGTAAGTTACCGGAATCACTCAAAATAAATAAATAAATAAAATTGGTGTAACTTATGATGCACATTTACACACATTTTGATTAGTTCAACTTAATTTTCACAGTTCGTTTAGTCGATTCTTAATCCAATCCTAATCACTTCAGATGGACAACCAGAATGTCCTTTTAACTACTGCATTTCTTGTTTTAATATGCACCATATAATAAAAACCCTGATTATTTCAGACTCTAAATCTTAAAATAAGTGAAGATTACGCCTTCCTCTTACTTAAAATACTTAGGATTAATCACTTACAGTTAAATATACAGTATGATATTTTATATTTTTTTTACAGTATTTCAAATGCAATCCTACAGAGGGCAAAAGTAACAGGAAAACAGTAACAGTTGTGATGAGATGATGCCAACCATCGAGGTCCTCAAGGACAACACATACAAAGAGATGATGCCAACCATAGAGTGTTCTAGGGGTATCTATAATCCTGGACCAGGCCGTATCCTGAGCAGATTCTATGGTGGTCATGGAGAAGTGGATGAGAGTGAAGAGCATGAGACTGATTCCTGAAAGACCCCAGTGACAGACGAGTCTTTGCATTGATCCCGTGGGCCAGCCTGAACACCTGCTGGTGACCTACTCACACCTGCAGCTTATCGACGATGGATGTCCAGCGTTCTCCAGCCTCCGGTGCCTAGACTAAAACTCTGCACAAGAAGTTTGGCCAAAGGAGAATTGATCATGCCCAACTGAGCCTGGTTTCTCTCAATGTTTTTTTTTTTTTCACTTTTGTCAATTGGTGAAGTTTATTCTGTCGCCACTGGCTTGTTTGGTTTGGGACTCGTGGAGCTGTGCATCAATGGATTTGCTCTGCAGTGTTTGGACTTTCAGAAGTGATAATTAAACCACACTGAACTGAACTAAACTGAACTCAACTTTAAAATCTGGGCTGACACAGTTTTAATTTACTAGAACTTCTACGTTAAGCTGCCTTGACACAATACACTGTAAAGCTACAGAAATAAAGATGAATTTAACTGAAAAATTAATACAATTTTACGGTAAGAAAAACTGTATTTTACGGTATGGCTAATTCGTATTCATTTGTATAATCTGATGCATGCATACTGTAAAACATAATGCTGGGGTCGATACACTTTTCCTTCATGTTGTCCCAGCAGAAATCGATTAAGTTAACTTAATTGTTTTTAACAATTTCAAGTGAATTGAATGTAAAACAGTTCAGTTGTCCCACAAAAACCTCAAGAATTGTGTTTATTCAGCTCATTTTAAATAAGCAGCAAAAATATTTTTTGAGTGTACATATAAATACGATTTGCTCATCACCCAATTAAGGTAATGTTTAGTGATGGGATGGGATTTTTTCCTTTTAAAAAAACTTTCATTTAAACTAAATTATATAAATTCGTACAAACTAGCCACTTTTCTGACAATATGTAAATTAGTTTAGTTTCCTTATGAAATAAGGAAATACATTTCCATTGCCACTATGCCAACAAAAATGTAAGTCTCAACACAAAGTAATTAAGTTACCTTCATTGTCTTACAAATTTAAGTGGATTAAAGGTCGCTGGTTCGAGCCTCGGCTGGGTCAGTTGGTGTTTCTGTGAGGAGTTTGCATGTTCTCCCCGTGTTTGCGTGGGTTTCCTCCAGGTGCTCCGGTTTCCCCCACAATCCAAAGGTACAGGTGAATTGGGTGGGCTAAAATGTCCGTAGTGTATTAGTGTGAATGAGTGTGTATGGATGTTTCCCAGGGATGGGTTGCAGCTGGAAGGGCATCTACTGTGTAAAACATATGCTGGATAAGTTGGCGGTTCATTACGCTGTGGCGACCCCAGAATAATAAAAGGACAAAGCCAAAAAGAAAATGAATGAATAAATGAATATATATATATTTTTTTGATTGATGTATTTGATCATACAGGTTTGAAACAGAGCAGAGGTTAATATACTGACAAATGAACAGTACCGCATTTTCATTTGATATATTATACTGTAAATGTAACTGTATGCTGGTAAAACCTTTTTTTTAAATATTTTTGTCATCCGTTCAGGGAACCCGACCTTCTAGACGTCAGCAAAAACAGCAGGGTTTCACATGACAGCAGTTCAGCTAGAATTTCCATCAATTGCAAATGCCAATACAGCATATTTTTTATATTCCAAAAGTAATTTAAGAAACCAAGCTGGGTGATTGGAAAAGGTCAAACGAACAGGGCAGTTCTTCATAAGTATATAAAGCAAAGGTTATGAAATGATGTTGTGTTCAAAGGTCTTTTATTATAGCATATACTTATGGAGGGGTGAAAAAAAGAAATCAAAATATACCTCAAAATATATTTATTATTGTGAAAAGTGCATGCTATTCTAAAGGAAAGCTTTAATTCAATTAGAATAAATAATACTTTTTAATAATACTTAGCCTTTCTATTCTTAATACTTTATCATAAATATACAGCATTTTTCTCATAAATATCACAATATTAAAATCAAACTTTATGAAGGTTTCACTGATTTAAACACACAAACTTATTTTTTCCACACTCTGAAATTTTGCTTAAGTCAAGAAGAATCAATGTAAAAAAAAATCAACCAAAAAACTACAGCACTAAATCAGAAAAAGTTGAGGCAGTATGGAAAATGCAAATAAAAAAGAAAGCAGTGATTTCTAAATTTACTTTAACTTGTATTTCATTGCAGATTATGAAGACAAAATATTTCATGTTTTGTCTGTTCAACTTCATTTTATTTGTAAATATACATCCTTTCCTGTCATTCCGACCTGCAACACATTCCAAAAAAAGTTGGGACAGGAGAAGTTTAGGGCTAGTAATCAGGTAAATTGGTTAAATTTTAATGTGAGTTGATCCTTTAAGGGCAAAGGATTGCCAGATTGTCAACAAATATGTGAGAAAATTTTTGAAGTATTTACAAAAAAATAATCCTCAAAGAAAGATAGAAGACATTTTGATATTTCACCTTAAAGATTTAAGGAATCTGGAGGAATTTCAGTGTGTAAAGTGCAAGCCTAAGCTGAACAACTGAGATGTCTGATCCCTCAGGTGACACTGCATCAAGAATCATCATTCATCTATAAGCAATATTACCACATGGGGTCAGGACTACTTTGGCAAACCTTTGTCAAGTACCACAATACTTAATTACATCCACAAATGCCAGTGAAAACTGTACTGTGCCAAAGGGAAGCCCTATGTTAACAGTGTCCAGAAGCGCCGTCTACTTCTCTGGGCTCGGAGGCATGGAATGGACCAACACACAGTGGAAACGTGTACTGTGGTCATATGAATCAGTATTTTAGTATTTTAGTATTTTTTGGGGGGAGAAATGAATGCCGTGTATACAAGAAAAGGATCATCCAGACTGTTACCAGCAACAAGTCCAAAAGCCAGGGTCTGTCATGGTATGGGGTTGTGTCAGTGCCCTTGGAAAAGATAACTTGCACTTCGGTAATGGCACCATTAATGCTGAAAAGTACATAGAGGTTTTGGAGCACAATATGCTGCCTTTTCGAGACCCATGCATATACAGGTACTTCACTTGCTTGCCTGCAGTCCTGACCTGTCTCCAATAGAGAATGTGTGGTGCAGTTTGAAGAGCAAAATGTGACAAAGTAGACACTATATATCTATATTTTTGATAAATTTTGATATATTTAGAGAGGGAAATTTATAAAATGTCTTTATGGAAGAATATCCTTACTAAATATTCCAATAAATTTAGCCACAAAATCTGAATTCGTAATTTTAACTCCTATTATGTAGTTTTTGGCTATTCCCACAAACATACAGTATCTATCTACAGTACTATCTATACTACTCTATACAAAATCCCATATAATTTCTTAAAGAATCATCAGAAATGCAATGAATTAATTAGCATTTTTTAGCATCTACTTGGAAATAACACAATAAAATAACTAAAGCAACTGTTTCAATCCCAAACACTTCACATTACTGTAATATGGGCTGCAATTTTTTTAAATACACACACAGACAGATTCATTACTCTCAGAATATGATTATTTACAGGAATGCACCAGTATCTCATGTGTGAGCGTAAATAAGCTCTGGCTGACAGTGGATCAGCGTTGGCCTCTCTCGGCTCTTGATTTATTGTTTTTCGGTGCAGATGAAGGTTACCTCTGGCTAATGGAGGATGCGCTCAGTAATCTTGTGCGTCAGGCGACTTCTCTAATTGCATTATTTCATAATGGCTGTGTATTGTAGATGGGCGGCTTTGATAAGGAGAGTGAATTAAAAAAAGATTCATATCTCCGCATGGGTTCGTGCTGTATGGATATATTATCTGATTGCGTATACATCGGAATTTCATTAAGCCACTGTCAAGACCTTGAGATCAATTTATGCCGTTTTATCCAGCCAATCACATTATTAAAGTTTATTGAATTACAGAGGTTGCTGTATGGGGGGATAGGTTAGGGTTAACATGTTAAAGAAACACTCCATGTTTTTTTGAAAAATACGCTAATAATAAATTAGGCTAATAATAAATAGGCTCAAATAAATTGAGTTTTGCTACACAGTAAAGTGTTAAAGTGTTAAAAGTACACCGTGTGTCAGGGTTTTAGTTGGGAAAAGGGAGCGAGGACTCAATTGCAGACAAATAAGGGTTTTTATTTATAATAAAATAAAATAAAAAGGCAAAATAAACAACCTCGAGGGGGAAAACATGAATAAAAAAACAAACAAACAAACAAACAAACAAACTGGACTAGGCAGGCTGGCGAAGAATCAGGTCTGAAAAACTTGACAAGACAGGGGCATCATAGACGACCAACTGACACAGGACAGCAGACATGAGGAGAATATAAAGCAGAAATAATGAACACAGAAACAGGTGAACATAAACTAATAATGGGTTAACAAGGAGGGTGGGGCTAGACAATAGGCAGATGAGCACATGACACCACAACCCATGTGCTCACATAAAACAAGACTAGAAAACGCAGAGGAAGCACGCCGCCACTATGTAAACACAGGGCCACGTGCTTAGACAACAAAACAAACGCCAGACACAAGCACACGATAAAATGAAAACATCGCACCGTGCGCTCACACACGCAGCATGCATGTTTCATCCCAGCGCCAACCGAAACAGACTAAACTTAGACGTTAGGAATGAAACGCCACGCTGCAGATAGACGAACACAAACACCAGGACGAGAGCGCACAATCGTGAATATGCCCAGACCTCATGTGCCCACATCAAGCGGGACCGCGCACAGTCCAAGCGCGCTCACAATTGGCACTCATACAGAGACACAATGACAACACACAGGACTAGACAGAGCTACCAAAACAAGAATTTACAAGACTGGAGTGGCAGAACCCTGACACTGTGTGTACTGTTAAATTTTCAGTGTAATATTGGCACTCTAAAGTGCTGAATACATACACTGGCAGTGTAGAATGTTACACTTACTATAGTTATCAAAGTTTTACACTTAGGGACATTTAACACCCACTGTTGTTATTGCTCTACAAGTGTCATCAAGAAAGTGTGACATTATTTTTACACTGTTCTGTGGTGTATGCGTATATATCACGATCTTTAGCACTTGTAGTGTCAAAGGAAAATCACATCATATTGCACCTTGCAACCACACTGTCACCGTGCCGTCGTTAACACTGTATATTGTTAATTCAACAATTTTGGTGTTATTGACATGTAACACTGCATTTTTGAACACTGTTGATTTTACTGTGTACTTTCCCTTTTTAAAGCTTGACTCTTCTGTGGTTACATGATGTACTAGGACCAACAGAAAATGAAAAGTTGCTATTTTCTAACCTTATATGGCTGGGAACTATATTCTCTATTTGGCGTAATAATCAAGGAACTTTGCTGCTGTAGCATGGCTGTAGTGGGTGCAGCGATATTACGCAGCAATTGTACTTAGTTACCTTGACGCATAATATCATTGCAATTGTCAAGCCAATAAAACTAATAATTGCAGCTGTTTTCATTCATTTTTCCTATTACAGCATCTGTTTTAGTAAAAGTGTCCTGCTTTCCCATCACAAACTTTTTCCTTTTTACTACAGATGCTTTTTCTGCACTTGTTTTCTTGCCAGCAATTGTTCTTGATGCAAGGTTGTTAAGAATAAAACTATCTGAATGGCCTTGAATTTTAATCTCAATGGACTTGACACTGACAGCAAGTGTGTCATTGTAATCTGGTGAAAACCAAAGTTTACAGAACTGATTTCTCTAGAATCGTACTTAACCTTCTACATTCTGATTGGTTGCTGCTGGATCACGTCATATTAGCCCACACGGAATCTGCGTGCACAGAATTCCACAGATTTCTGCAGATTTTTAGCCCATCAATGATTCTGTTTATTTACTTGTGTAAATGTGTGTAAATTTATATTTATTCAGTTTTTAAATTAATTTCAGTAAAATTATTGACTAATATGAAAATATTCATATGATTTATTTACAATACCGTTTGTAAAGTAATATTTATTATATGATAGACTTGATTTGTTTACCAAATAAAGTGGATCTAATTTGAGTTGCATTGTAAACATTAACTAAAAGTTAAAGTATTATTTTTTTTATTTCATATATTAAGGTTTTAGTTCTGATACTCCCAAAATTATTCGCATAAATCTGCAGATTTTTAACAAAATTCTCTGCAGAAATAACTAAAAATGTCCGCAGATTCTGTCTGGCCCTACTGTAGTCGTAACTCATTACCATATAGTTCAATGCACAATTATAGAGGCTTAAATGGCTAATGGTGGCCGTGTTTTTAGATACACCAATGCCCTCATTAACTTTATCATCATGAAGACACTACATGCCGATTTTGAAATCAATCATATTATATTTACTGTCATTTTCTTTTGTCACTATTGTTACCAGATTTGGCACTCTTACTGGTTCTTGTATTGATGTTTGTTGCAGCTCAAGGAACAATGCAAGAAAATGTGTGAGAAATATTCCGATAGTGCTAGAACTTCATTGGAGGGAAAATCTGATCTTAATGGCCATTCAGTAAACAATGAACAAAGATCATCGATTTTAGCCTACGATTTCAGGAATCTTTTAGGAATTCCCAAATTTGTCTTAGTTGACCAAATTTGGCTGAAATCCCGCAGTGTGAGCAGGGTTTTAGGGATTCCAATGATATGATAATTGCACTTTCAGAGTTATGATTATGAGCCATTTCATACTTTTGATCACTGCAACACTGAAGACAAACAGTATTACATTGTCTTTTTGTTTTGTTAATGCGTGTTCATTCATTTATTCAATTGATTTATTTTCCTTCGGCTTAGTCTCTATTTCAGAGGTCACCACAGCAGAATTACCTGCCAACTATTCCAGTATTTGTTTTACGCAGCAGGAGGAAACCCATGCAAACATGGAGAGAACATACAAACTTCACACAGAAATGCCAACTGGCCCAGTCGGGACTCGAACCAGCAACCTTCTTGCTGTGAGGTGACAGTGCTAACCACTGAGCCACCATGCCGCCCAAATAGGTGTTACATTTGTTAACATTTTTCCAAATGTAGTTCTACTATTTTTTTTTTTTTTTCAAACAAAATCTTGAATTAGGTTTGCAAATGAGAGATAAAGTGATCTCAGACATCTAATCTCTCTGTTGAAGCAGTGATACTACAGTGAGAGCAGAACTCAAGGTGACATTGAGGCTGTTTTCTCCCTGACAGAGGTTGTTTTGTCCGTCGGGGCCCCACAGGGAGGCTATGCTCTGGGCTCTTGTTGTTCATGACTGAACACACAGGCTGGAGGAGACAAACGGAGGAGTCTGATCCCACCGAAAGGCATCTGTAGAACTGACAAGGCCAACTGATCACTTGACCAAAGCTAATCTTCATTTGATTTTTGTTCTGATATAAAACAAGTAGTTGATCTAGTCACGCCATTCCAAAATACAACACTCATAACTTTTGCAGTGAAAAGGACAAATACAGACTACTGTATTTCATGGATGTAAGAAGCAATCAATAATTCTGAAATATTATCATGATTACATTTTTTAAGTTACTTTAACTTATTTTAAAAGTTAATCAGATTTAAATTTGAGTTATTTTTTAGTTTTGATTGATAAGTTAAGATGACTAGAAAAGTTGATTCAACTAAAAAAATGAAAGCAGCAAGAATATTTTACAGTGCATTCATACATAGAAAAGAAGCAGCTGATTGTATATTATTGACATTATTTAGAATTATATAGAATTATTTAGAATGAGAAATAGTCATGCATATGTTTTAAATTCATTTTTTCTTTAAAAATACGTTATTTTTTATTGTTTTAATTATTATTGTAATTTGCAGTATAATTTTGATTCTAGTTTTATAATAAGAATCTGTTGTAGTGTCACGACACCAGGCAGAGAGGATCCAGTAGCAAGTGAAATTGATTGAACACAGAAAAATATGTATCAAAGGATACAACTGGCTGTTGACCGGAGACAACGCAACAGCAAAGTTCAAAACAAAGAGAGCCCACAGGCCAAATGAAGTCGTCAGAACAGAATGAAGTCGAACGAACAGAATGCGAAGACTCCTGAGAGACAAACAGACAGGGAGAAAAACAAACAACGGACTGATAACCAGCAGTAACCACAGATATATAGCCAGTGAAACAGTGATCAGCTGGAGGATGCTGATTAAGTCAGCTGATTCAATAGCACGCTGTCAACACAAAAAGGTAAACAAATACACCCTCGCACACAACAACACACATGGCATGACACATAACATAAAGAAAGAACACAGAGACCCATAAACCGTGGCATTTTAGTTTATGATTTTTTTTTAGAGGGCGCCACGGTGACGTAGTGGTTAGCACGTTCGCCTCACAGCAAGAAGGTCGCTGGTTCGAGCCCTGGCTGGGTCAGTTGACATTTCTGTGTGGAGTTTGCATGTTCTCCCCGTGGTTGCGTGGGTTTCCTCCGGGTGCTCTGGTTTCCCCCACAAGTCCAAAGACATGTGGTACAGGTGAATTGGGTAGGCTAAATTGTCCGTATAGTGTATGAGTGTGAATGTGTGTGTGTGGATGTTTCCCAGGGATGGGTTGCGGCTGGAAGGGCATCCGCTGCGTAAAAATATGCTGGATAAGTTGGCGGTTGATTCCGCTGTGGCGACCCTGGATTAATAAAGGGACTAAGCCGACAAGAAAATGAATGAATGGATGAATTTTTTTTAGATTGTTTTTTTAATTTTTTTTTACATTTTTATTATGCATTTTTATTGCTTTGGCGACTAGATGTTTATTTGATATTACATACTTTTTTATATTAAATAAACATAATAAACATTTTATTTAATATATTACATATTTTATGTAGATTTTTATATTTTGGATTTTCATTTTTGTTTGTATTTTCATTGTGCTTAAACTTTTTATTATAAAAAAGTAAATTCTGTCCTTAAAGGAATACTCTGTACTTTTTTTATTGTTAGGTTTTAAATGTCAGTATAGAACAATATATAAATACAAAACAATTTATTCACTCCTACACTCTCAGAAATAAAGGTACATGAACTGTCATTGGGGTAGCCTTTTAAAAAGGAACAAATATGTACCTAAATGGCCCAAATTAATACCTTAAGGGTACATATTAGTACCTAAAAAGTACAAAAGTGTTCCTCTTAAAAATTTTAGGCACTAATATATACTTTTGAGGTACCAATATGGACCCTTTGAGTACAAATGTGTACCTTTAGAAAAGGTACCACCCCAGTGACAGTTCGCGTACCTTTATTTCTGAGAGTGTAGATCGCCAAACATGACTTACAACTAATTTAACTGCTAATGTTCATTTTAACATGTTTTGAAAATGTGTAACATTTAAATAAAGTACAAGTTTAATATTTTTTTTCAAACAACGTGTAATCATGACTTATTGATCATATAATTTTATAGTTTACAATAATTAAGTAACACAAGTAAATTTAGTAGTAACTAGGGCCACACGGAATCTGCGCGTGCAGAATTCCGCAGATTTCTGCAGATTTTTAGCCCATCGTTGATTCTGATTATTTACTGGTGTAAATGTGTGTATATTTATATTTATTCAGTTTTCAAATTAATTTCAGTTATAATATTGACTAATATGAAAATATTCATTTGATTTATTTACAATACAGTTTGTAAAGTAGTATTTTCTGTCTTTTAGTAGCGATTGTATTTGAGAGACTTGCTTTGTTTACCAAATAAAGTGGATCTAATTGGATTTGCATTGTAAACATTAAATAAAAGTTAAAAAGGTATTACTTTATATTTCATATATTAAGTTTCTAGTTATGATACTCCCAAAATCATTCCGCATAAATCCACAGATTTTTAACAAAATACTCTGCAGAAATAGCAAAAAATGTCCGCAGATTCCGTCTGGCCCTAGTAGTAACTTACTAAAGTATTGTATTTTAGGGCACGCTTATTGTAATAAGTTTAGACAAAGTTGCATATAAAGTTGGATATACATTCATGCATTAATTTTTCTTCGGCTTTGTCCGTTTATCCATCAGGGGTTGCCACAGCAGAATGAACCGCCAACTTATCAGCATATGTTTGACGCCTCATTCAGACTAGCAGCGACTTTGTAGCTGCCTGTCGCTCTGGGTGGCGACCTGCTTCAAACCGTGTAGGTATATACAGCACAAATACAACCGGCCTCTGATCGAGCTGAGAGAGCATCACGTGAGCTCTACTACTCTACTACATCTACTTGGTTGTCGCTCAAGAAAGTAACTCTTCATTTGCATGCAGTTAAAGGATTCTCAACTATGTTGAGTCGCTCGATGCCCTCACCTGGTCTCCAACGGTTGCTGTAGCTCACGTAAACGGAGGTCGCCGGAAGTCACTCGCACACCATTGAAATGAGCGGTCGCTTGTAGTGTGAATAAGGTTTTACACAGCGGATTCCCTTGCAGCTGCAACCCAGTACTGGGAAACATCCATACACACTCATTCACTACGGCCAATTTAGTTCATTCAATTCACTTATAGTGCATGTCTTTGGACTGTGGGGGAAACCAAAGCACCCGAAGGAAACCCACACAAACACGGGGAGAACATGCAAACTCCACAAAGAAATGCCAACAGCCAGAACTCGAACCAGTCCTGTGAGGCAACAGTGCTAACCACTGTGCCGCCATGTCGCCCTAAAGGATATACAGTACATTTCTATTAATATATACAGAAACATTTATTGCAGAGCTGAACATCAGTTCTCCTCTTTTCCTCTTCTTCTTCTCTCTCTGCTCACACTGGCTTTCTTAATTAGCTGGAAAGATGTTTCTGTGATCATTGCCTTTATATGTCAGACTCATTAGTTTCTTCCAGGAGATTTGTTCTGCTTATGAAGCGCATGGTTACACTTTTCATATCTCTGCATTTTACTGAGGAACAGAGCCAGAAACTAAATTAGCAGAGAGATTTAAAGGTTTGATTGAAGATGTATGGACTGCCGGGCCGCTTTTATGATTTCATTTGTAATGTTTACAGCACTTATGTTTCTATTTTATAGCAGTGCTTTCTAAGGAGGAACCGCTAAGTGTGTTTTTCATCCGAGCTGTGGGTTTAATTAAAGGGCTTTTTAATGCTTTTCACACTTTTAACTTCCTTCGCTGTGTAATGTTGTGGTTTGAGCATGAAAAATGTGCACAAACTCTACACCACAGGTGTATACACCATGCTCCGTGTCAGTGTAATTTTGCATGATTTTATTATGGACGTATTACTTGATTCAAAAGTTAATGCACAAGTAGCTATAATTAATGTTCTGTAGGGCGATACAGTGTTGCAGTAGGTAGTGCTATCGCCTCACAGCATGAAGGTTTCTGGTTCGAGCCTCAGCTGGGTCAGTTGGGAGTTTCATCTTCACCCCATGTTGGCATGGGTTTCCTCAGGGTACCCCACAGTCCAAAGACATGCACTATAGGTGAACTTAATAAACTAAATTGGCCACAGTGTATGTGAATGCAAGAGTGCTTATGGGTGTTTCCTGGTGCTGGGTTGCAGCTGGAAGGACATCCGCTGTGTAAAATATATGCTGGATAAGTTGGCAGTTCATTCCACTGTGGCGACCCCTGATTAATTAAGGGACTAAGCCGAAAAGAAAATGAATAAATGAATGAATGTTCTGTATTAATGAACTACTTTCATTTAAACACACAATTGCATATATGGTTTACGCAGACACTCCATAGGTTAATGTATTTTATACTGTTCTATTACAGTTTTTGTCAATTGCTGACACTCTTTGTCCAATCGGTAGTCACATTTTCAAAACTCTAAACACAAACAGCACAACATCAGTCTGTTGTGACCATACCATTAAACAAAATTCATGTTGTTTTCACACAATATTCAGTCACTTAACATGTAAGCTCACATAAGCTTACCCCATATCAATATATACACAAATATTTGTGAGATTGTATTGGTTTTGGCCAGAAAATGTACTATTTTTCTAATTTTGTGATTTAGTTGTGCTTTTCTTTTTTTGTATATGTTTAGCAAGTATTGCTAGTATCTTTAAGTATTGCTAAATGCTTGTTAGCAATTGAGAAAAAAACGTAAAGCAAAGTTAGCAAAACTATTGGATTTTTTTGGAAGCATTACTGCTTTTTACAGGATTATCCAACACAAACGCACGGCAATTAATAACTTTTTGATTTACTGGCTAATTCGTATGCATTCGTACATTTAGTGTGATTTGTTCATCCCCCATTGACGGCTGGGTTTAGGGGCGGGGTTGAGTGCCACACCTTCTTTTTAAAATCATACATTTTTGTGTGACTGAACTGTACGAATTTGTACAAATTAGCCACTAATTACGTTTCTTCGTGAGATCAGGCTGAATTATCTTCAAACGTTCCAAAGTAATTTGCCAAATTAATAATAACCACAAAAAAGTAAATAAATAATTTTAAACTGGATGCTATGAGCATTAACATTAGTATACTTTCACTATTAACATAAAATAGTTAATTTTTTTATGTTTTTATTAGTTTTGTGGGAAACTAATAATGATTATAGACCTGGTTATAAGAGTAAACTTTTTTTTTACTTTAAATTCATCCATTCACTCATTCATTCATTCATTCATTTTCTTTTCGGCTTAGTCCCTTTATTAATCCGGGGTCCCACTTTGTAAAAGTGTTTAGATAAAATTGAATGAATTTTACAACAAAGGAATGCATTAAAACATTTCATCAGGCAATTACTGTAGATATTTATTGATTGCTCCTTATTTTTCAGCTATTTGCTCCAGTGGAGCTAATAAAGCTCAGCCTCCTCTCCAACTCAACAAATCTTGGTAAAAGGTTTACTCCAAGATGAAGAGCTCACAAAAATCCATTTCTAGATCTCAAAGCAGTGTCCTAAACCATTTTTCAGGGTTTGTGATTTATATTATTGCCACAAAAACAGATTTCCTTTAAACAAAAGCTGATCTGAATCCCCTGAGCTGAGCGCGGTGCTCCTCATCCATCTTTTTCTCTTCTCACTTGACTGAATTTCAGCTTTTTCCACATTTCTCTGCGGAGTCATTGTCCAGTCTCTGAGAGCTGCAGCAAACATCTCCTGTTATTAAAAGTTCTGACCAAAGGCACTTTAAAGCAGCAACAATGAAGCCCAAGAAATGTGCTCGGTCTTCTGGGCTTTGAGGATTTCACAATCAAACAGAGCAGGAAAAATAAACATTCCACAAGTTTGACCACTGCGGACTATTAGTGCTTTCTGAAGAAGAGCTGTGTTTATCACACTGCTGCTGTTCTGATCTCAGCAACGATTGACATCTGCCAATGGTCAATGCCGAAAAAGGGATCATTTGTTTAGAAATACATATATGAATATTATGCAAACTGTGAGTCAATATGGGGCGCCACGGTGGCCGAGTGGTTAGCACGTTCGCCTCACAGCAAGAAGGTCGCTGGTTCGATCCCCGGCTGGCCCAGTTGGCATTTCTGTGTGGAGTTTGCATGTTCTCCCCGTGGTTGCGTGGGTTTCCTCCGGGTGCTCCGGTTTCCCCCACAGTCCAAAGACATGCGGGACAGGTGAATTGGGTAAGCTAAATTGTCCGTAGTGTATGTGTGTGAATGAGAATGTATGGATGTGTTTCCCAGAGATGGGTTGTGGCTGGAAGGGCATCCGCTGCGTAAAACAAATGCTGGATAAGTTGGCGGTTCATTCCGCTGTGGCGACCCCGGATTAATAAAGGGACTAAGCCGAAAAGAAAATGAATGAATGAATGAGTCAATATGATTCTATACATTAGTTTGTTTACACATATTACATATAAAGTAGCATGTTCCTTCCTAACTATTTTATTTTTCTACTAAATATAATATCTTAATAGGCAGCACTGTGGCCTAGGTGACGGTTAGCACTGAAGGTCGTGGGTTTGAGTCCCGGCTGGGCCAGTTGACATTTCTGTGTGGAGTTTGCACGTTCTCCCCATGTTGGCATGGGCTCCTCCGGGTTCTCCAGTTTCCCCCACAGTCCAAAGACATGTGCTAGGTGAATTGGATGAACTAAATTGGCCATAGTGTACGTGTGTGCGTGTGAATGCGAGAGTGTATGGGGGTTTTCCAGTACTGGGTCGCAGCTTGAAGGGCATCCGCTGCATAAAACATATGCTGGAATAGTTGGCGGTTCATTCAGCTGTGGCTACCCTTAATAAATAAAGGACTAAGCTGAAGGAAAATGAGTGAATGAATTATCTTAATACTTCATTCATTCATTCATTCATTTACTCGTCAGCTTAGTACCTTTACTAATCTGGGATCACAACAGCGGAATGAACCGCCAACTCATCCAGCATGTGTTTTATACAGCAAATGCCAGCTGTAACCCATCACTGGGAAATATCTTAATATTTACATATCTAAATTTAAATTTGTCTAAAAATAGATTTAGTACTATTTAAACATTTAGATTTCTATTACAGTTTTTCTCCATTGGTTTGGCTCATTTCTTGAAACAGAAATTACATTCTCAAAACAACATGGACAAACCTCGAAACCACTTTGCAATTGTTCACAACAGTATAGCATTTCTCATTCATTTCATCAAATTGCAAATGTCTAAGTACATCTTTGCAAATGATTAAGTACAGATAGCCTACATTTAGCACAATTTCCAAGTGAATAGATCTTGTTGATCTAAACTGACTGTTAATTCTCAGTCTAATGGTTGTTCTCTCCAAAATGTGTCAGCGTCATTTCATTGTATCTGTCATTACATGCACAATAGTCTGTTCAATTGTCAAAATTAGTCAAGACCATGATACCATGAATACCATACAGTAGGTGAATCCTTGGAACATTTGATTAAAATTTATTACAGAAATTGACAGCCAAGGGACAAAGATGTGGCCGTAATATTATTGGCCACCGGGCCACAGTGAATGTCTCAGGCCAAAGGTGGCGTAATATAACTATGGTGCAATATAACTATGTGTGCTGCCATATCTGAGAATGGTGTGGCCACTCACATCCCCAGTCCCGGCCTATACATTACACAGAAGCTCCTCATCTTTGTGGACCGCCTTCATTTTGATTTGATCCCTGAAAATGAGAGAGGTCTCGTGGTGCCTCACCTACCACAATATGTGAAGAACAGTGAAGAACTGTTATCAAACTCCAGCTTTATTTATAGCACTCTAGTTTTTTGTTTGTGTGTTTATATTACAGTTTGTTATGTTGTATACAGTTTATTTTTGCTCTAATATTTGGAAGTTTCTTTGTGTGAGGTTGATCATTACAGTAGAAAAAGGAGTTACCATTTCCTGCAATGTGTGACGTCAAACCTTGGAGGCTACTCTTACCCTAAAATCCTATTTCTTTTTTTTAGTTTTATACACAATTGTATTCTGTTAGTTGGACAAAAACAGTACAGTAACCATTGTCACTGAATGACTGGGCTAAGACTGTAAGGTGGACATAAGGGATATTTTAGTTGTCCTTTGCCATAGTGACAAAACATCTAAACATTTAGACTTGCAGTGCTTACACAATGCCAAAGGGACGCAGCATTTTGGGGGCACTGGCTGTTTAAATGAGAAGGAAATTTAGTTTTGACACATGAGTGAACTGTTTTGGGAAAGGAATTTAGTTTTGATGCATGAGTGAACTGTTTTTGGAGAGATGTGAGATTTTGCAAGTGAGCTATAGTGTTGTGCTAAACTGTAACACTGTTTTGCTAAATGATCTTACAATTTTGAGAATGTAATTTCTGTTTGAAGAAATGAGCCAAACCAATGGAGAAAAACTGTAAATGGGCTGAATTTATTTGTTGTACATTCATTTATTAATTCAGACAGACAGACAGACAGACAGACAGACAGACAGACAGACAGACAGACAGACAGACAGACAGACAGACAGACAGACAGACAGACAGACAGACAGATAGATAGATAGATAGATAGATAGATAGATAGATAGATAGATAGA
>CAIGQQ010030863.1:10372554-10393402 GCA_903798035.1 Danio albolineatus | reverse complement strand
GTAGCAGTGCAATATGGCTGTATATCAGCACTGGTGGGAGGCGTGCATTAGCTGGAGGCCGTATATATACAGCCGTATTGCACTGCTATTTATGTGATATTGCGTTTTTACAACAGTTTGACTGTATAATTGTGTGTAGAAAAAAGAAAATCAAACACAGAGAGTCTCAAAACCCTTTTGTACGAGGAACTACTTTCTTCCGCCATTCAATAACATCTGCAGCTGTAATCAGAACAGCAAAAACCTCTGCACTAACGTCACTTTTGAACTGGAATTATATGATTCTCTAGCGTAATGTCTGAAACGATGACAAAACCGGTAACTGTTGCTCACATTTTAAGATTATGAATGGGATGAAATGCCATCAATCTACGGAGATTTCCCAGTATTTCTCTGTTGGAATCGGGATATCACAGTATTTAAAATCGAAAAGCCAAAGGAAAGCAAACACTACCAGTTTCTGTACCAGATATACGTCACTACAACATACAAAAGAGAGAGATCGACTTAGAATATCACTTAACTAATTTATAATGATTTGCTCAGCTGTAGTTTGAAACTTACATTGAGAAAACATTGAGTTTTTCTCCCTCTAAGGACTTATTATGCTATCTCTGCCGCCATCTTGTGGTGGAATGTCAACTGTCACTTTCTTTGGTCTGCTCAGACAGGCTGATGGCAACCAATGCACTCAATCTCCGAAATTATAAATATTTAAAATAGGCACTGTGCTTAAAAATAAACTGCATAGCTGCAATCTAAACAACTAGATTCTAACCTAAAAGAGCCTCAAAAGTACATTTTGTTGTCCAAGAGCAGCAATATTTGTCAAACTGTAGAGTGTCCTCTGCTTGTTACTGTATGTGGGCGGAGTAATACACAAGGGTGAAGAGTGAAGAGGCTGTACAAGTGCTGTTATTTGCAGAATAACGCACAGCTATCAGCCAATCAGATTAAAGAGCCAGACAGAACTGTTTTATAAATATATATATATTGAACATATATTATTACTATTAATAATTAATATTCAGTTAATTCTTAAAATACTGTTTTAAACATTACTGAGCCGATGTAAAGGAAAACCTGAAGAAAAAAAAGTGATCACTCACTTATGACCTGTATGGATCACACACGACCATCACAAAACAAAACCGACATCGTCACCCACTCACAGACTGCACATTCAGCAAGTTAACTGTGAGTTAACACAATGCACAGACCCATATATAGCACTGTGGCGTGTGTTATTCCGATAAGCCGAATGAAATATGATGCTGATATAGTCTAAACAAATAAATCATCAAGCACCAAATTAATATCTACACACAAAGTCTATTTCCATCCCTCTGTGCATTCATGCCGCCACGGCTCTATAAATAAAATAAGGACTTCATTATGCACTCTATGGAAATATCTTAACAGTTCTCAACAGGAGAGCAGGCAGGAGCCATAAATCTGGTCAAACTGCACACACGCACACACACTGTTGTATATACTGTACGCAATGTTATATAGATAAAAACATAGGACAACACCCAAGCAATACCTTAGATTGTGACACAAACAGGTCACACGAACCTTGATAAATGTTATATTATTTATATACATTTCATATGAACACATCAGCAGCAAAATCAGCAGTTTCATTCAAGCTCCTCCAGATTATATGTATATTATGTATATATGCACAACACTAAAATATGTCAGATGACAAAATGAATTGATATTCCTGTGCTCTCTGTAACCGCAAAATGCTTCTGATTGGCCGATGACCATACCTGTCAACCCTCTAGTTTTTCCTGAGATTCTCTCATTTTTTACAGTTTTGTCCCGCTATCATCCCATAAAGGTAATTTCCCGTATTTCTCCCGTATTTTCAGTCTTTCTCTGAAGAGTGGCAATAGACAGAGCCGATCCTCCCTATACGCAACCCATACCGCCGAACCACCAGGGGCCGCCCCTTGCTCTTAACCGTTAGTCCGTTTTATCACTTTGGAATAAATATTAAAACGGCGGGATTCCCTTTCCTTTTCAATACAGGTGCCATCACTACTCATATGCAATCCTCAAAACAAGTCATATAGTGATGCGCAATAAACAGACGCTGATTAAAAAAAACGGATTCTGTACACACGATTTGAAGCGGAGCAAAAGTCTGGGTTTGTGTGCGTGTTTGAACAGACATATGAACATAATTAATAACAGCTAAAGATGTCGATCTTGGTGGGGTTTTATTCCAAACACAACTAATTTGTCCTATATGAGTATAAAAAGTTAGGAGAGCAATCGAATGCTTTCATTATAATGTTATCATAATGTATTTTAAAGTGACACCTCTGTTGTAATCAAACAAAAATCATAATAAATAACATTCATTCGTTGCTTTTTAATCAGAACGTGTAAGTTATACAGTGAAGAAAAGGTTAATGAGATTTGATAATTCTATTTCTTAATGTTAATTATCTGAAGTAATTCTTTTTTTTGGGGGAGGGGGGAGGAGGGTCCCTTATTTCCACATCCCAATGTTGACAGGTATGCTGTTGACACATTATGCATGCAATTATTTTCAGATAACTAATGCTAAAGTCGTTCCAGGCAGGTTTTGACCGCATAAAATATCACGGCGCCAAGGCCGACATGAAGCGAAACAATAACCAGATCTATTCTGTGAAAACAAATGGCTTATTTTTTACCACAGAACTAGCTCTTTAATTAAACATAAAGCTTGTAGAATGAAAAACTATCCCACCTACTTATGTTATTATTATTATTATTCAGTTGCAAGATGGCACCAGGCATCACGGTGGCGCAGTGGGTAGCACTATTGCCTCACTAGAAGAAGGTCGCTAGTTCGAGCCTTGGCTGGTCAGTTAGCAATTCTGTATGGAGTTTGCATGTTCTCCCTATGTTGGTGTAGGTTTCCTTTGGGTGCTCCGTAGTGTATGTGTGTGAATGAGTGTGTTTGGATGTTTCCCAGTGATGGGTTGACGCTGCAAGGGCATCCGCTGCGTAAAACATATGATGTTTTATGCAATATGCTGTTAAAAAACAAAACTGATGTGGTGACCGCAGATTAATAAAGGGACTAAGCCGAAAAGAAAATGAATGAGTGAATCAGTCGAGAACATTGGTGTGACAGATAAGCATAGAAATACATTCACTAACTAAGATGATTCATGGTACCCGGATGATCTTGTGTTATTACTTTAATTTGTTATTAGAATCATACAGCAACGCACAATTATTTGCACAAACAGGCACAGAGAAATGCTGCTCGGTCACTTTACCCATAAACATTTGCAACTGAAAAGCTTAATGTCCCTTTTTAATGTATGTGGAAGCTGCAACTGTCTTTAAAAAAACGCAAACATTTTTACAATGTGGTATATCTGGTAACTATAGGATATAAGCTGCATAATTGACTATGGAAAGTTGAATTATTAAAAACGATATTATTATTTTATTATAATTCAGAGGCTCATCTGTAATTACTCCTTACAACATTTTTGATTCCTTGTTGCAAATTAGTCTGGCTCAGATTTTCAGTATCTTGCATCATGTACATGCTTTTTCGTGCAATTTGTGTCTAATTTCATATAAATAATTAATATAATATAACTTTTTCTATAGCTCAGAGGACAAAAATGACCAAAAAAAATAATTGCATTGCACAAATGCACAATAAAATAATAATCATGATAATAAAACTAATAATACATATTTTATTATAACAATTATACTTTTAGTTTGCATTTAAAAATACTAAATAAAATGATTATTAAACATCATTCAATATTTTTTATTTTATTTTAATAAAACCATTACAAAATGTAAAAAAATTCAAATTAATGACACAACTAATAAAATAATTCAGCTTATAATAATACAACTATAAATAAAAACTGAAATGGCAGCAATTATGTGAGCAATATCACACGAGTAGCAGTGCAATATGGCTATATATTAGCACTGGTGGGAGGAGTGTGTTGGCCTTAGTGTCCCACCAGTGACCATATTCAGCCATATCGCACTGCTACGAGTGGGATAATGCGTTTTTACAACAGCACGACGGCACAATCGTGTATATATAAAAGAAAATCAAACACGGAGAGTCTAAAAGTCTTTTTGTATGAGGAGCTACTTTCTTAGATCGTTCATTCCAGCCTGATCTCACGAGAAAACGTAAGCATTTTACGTTTTGCCAGTTTAGTGGCTAATTCGTACGAATTCAAATGAGTTCAGTCGTACGAAAATGTACGATTTAAAAAAGGAGGCGCTGCACCCAACCCCACCCCTAAACCCAACTGTCATTGGGTGATGAGCAAATCATACTAAATTGTATGAATTAGATCATACGAATTCATACGAATTAGCCACTAAATCAAAAGTTACGAATTGCCGTGAGATAGCGTTGGTTCATTCACATCTGCAGCTGAGTTCACAACAGCAGAGGCAGTTACTAATCCTTTTAGAGCTAATATTTGAATGATTCTCTAGCGTAATGTCTAAAGTGATGACAAAACAGGTAATTTTGCTCACATTTTAAGTTTATAAAGCTGAATGGCATAAAATATCACAGTAATAAACTCCGGAAAAGCCAAAGCAAAGCAAACACTTCCAAATTACAATGGTTAATCACAGCACTACAACATACAAAAGAGAGAGATTGACTTAGAATGTCCCTTACCAGTTTTATAGGGATTTGATCGGCTGTAGTTTGACTTTTTCTCCTCTAAGGACTTAACTACGCGGTCTCTGTTGCCATCTTGTGGCGGAGCGTCAACCGTCTTTGCTCTGCTCTCTGTGCCAGGCTGATGGATGACGGCACGCTGTATCTCTGATATTTTAAATATTTAAAATAGGCACTATCCTCATAAATAAACTGCATAGTTGATATCTAAACTATATTCTTGCCTAAAAAAAGCCTCAAAAATACATTATGTTGTACAACAGCTGCAATATTTGTCAAACTGTAGTGAGTTTCTTCATCTGCTGTCACTCTATGAGGACGGAGTAATGGTGAGGAGTAGGGTGAGGAGGCTGTACGAGTGCTGTTAATGCAGAATATTGCACGGCTATCAGCCAATCAGATTCGAGAACCAGACAACTGTTGTATAAAAATGATATGCTTAACTACATTTAGTCTAAAAATGTTTAGTTTGTTTTTTCTCCCCCCTGCCACTTGCAACCCTCAGATGAGAGCAGTGCAGAAGTGTCACTGATTGCCCCGCAGTATCTGATCCATTATTAGTGAATTTGTGCTCAGGGAACCACATGATCCAGTGGAGCAGCCATCATCACCTTCACACAGATCAAGAGTGACACACACACACACACACACACACACACACACACACACACCCAGTTGACTCTCAGTGTACGGGTCACTTCTGATGCAGTTCCTCACAGTGCAGAAGAACAGACAAAACACTCCATTCCTGCTGCATGCACAACTGATCTGTACTGTGAGTTCATTATCTGAGCTCTTGCAGCACGGAGCGTGTTTCACTGCGGCAAGTAAACATTAGCTTATGTTGACTTTAAAGGAGCACTCCACTTTGTTTGGAAATAGGAATTTTACTATAGCAGGAGCAATGCTATTATTCAGCACTGTTGTTGGGCACTATTTTCATGCACTGCTTAATGTACTTGCATCCCTGGATTATTATGCTGGAATGAGAGTAAAGTCCCTAGCTATACTGACCAGGAAAAAGAGCAACTTTTTCAATCTTAGTACACAATGTAACTTTAGAAGAGTCAGGCTTTGAATAGGAAAATTATTGAAACTCTTTTTATTTATTTTGTTTACATTTTTGGACTAGATGCTAATGGTCTAATTTAAATCAATGATCTATGCTAAGCTAAGCTACGATGGCTCCCGCCAGACCTTGAAACCGACTGAATGGATTCAAAAATGGTAAAACTCAGCTGTTTCACTCTAGGGGAGTTGTAAAATGAGCCAATTACCAAATAAGCGTTGCTTCAACATAAGCTTATGTCTTATTACATCAATAATTTGATGATAACGTTAGCAATACACTCTTTGTGAATAGGGCAAAACAAATGTAATACTAATATTTAATAATAGTTACAAAATAAATACTAATAGCTGTCACTGTATTTTCACAATTGACCGACGCTGAATTGCAAAAAAAATTAAAATGCTTACACTTTATTTTAATTAACTATTCATTGTATTACTAAATATGAATTATTTACATATAATAATGAGTTTTAATGCAAGACAAATTTCTAATTAGCTGTATAATTAATTTCCATTACTATGGTAAGTACATGGAACTTGTAACAAGTGCACCTTAAAATAGCCAAACGTGTTACCCATTTAAATTCATTCATTCATTTTCCTATGGCTTAGTCCCTTTATTTGTCAGAGCATGCCACAGCGGAATGAACCGCCAACTTATCCAGCATATGTTTTACGCAGCAGATGCCCTTTCAGCTGCAACCCAGTACTGGGAAACATCCATTCACACTCATAAACTATTGCCAATTTAGTTAATCTACGTCACCTGTGGGGGACACAGGAGCACCTGGAAAAAACCCACACAAACACGAGGAGAACATGCAAAGTCCACACAGAAATGCCAACTGACCCTTCCGGGAATCGAACCAGCAATCTTCTGTAAGTTGTGAGGTGACAGTGCTAACCCCTGAGCAGGGTTCTGAACTGGTTCAAGGAACGGAAACGAAAAACAGAAACGAATCACATTTAACAGGAACAAAAACGAAAAACAGAAAGAAAATCAATTTTAATCGTTGTGAACAGAAACGTATATTTGAAATTACGATTAACCATTATTTTATCTTTATCTTTATTATATACATTTGGGAGACAGAAAACATTAATTTACTAGACTGCCCGCGTACCTTACTTCAGAGCAAGTTTTTTTTTTTTTTTTGTGGAACTTTATGTTGTTTTTAAAGACATATCTAGAGTTATTTTTTTTTTTTCAATCATAAAGTTATTTTAGCAAGAAGTTGGACAACAGAGACACGCACATTCAAATCCATGGGGAAAATCTTTTGTGTTTTGTAATTTTAATAAAACAATGTTAGAAATAAATATGCATACATTTAGTCAGGGTATTGATTTGTGGGTTTTATTTTTAAAAGTTATTACAGAATTTGAAAAAATATAAATACCTTAAGTAGACTATAGAGTTAATGTGAGTTATTAAAGTGAAACATGTTTCATGTATGGGATATAATGAATTATAGTATTTTTATTGGTCATTACATCAAATTGAACAATTTATTTATTCTGTTAATGATCGGTAGACACCAGTTTTCTTCAACTAAATTACAGAAATTAACCAGCCTCCGCCCGCTCCACTGGATAAGGCAACAAGATTTTATAGCAGGATAAGTCCTTTCATGTGATCAAGATGTGAATCGAGTGGTCTTGTATGAAGGGGCTTTTTTCGCTATAGTATTATTTCGATAACAGTTATGCGTTAACCCATTTAAATGGCTATTTAGCTAATATATAAATAGCTGTTCTAACCGGTATTTTTTTCCAGAAAATTGTTTTCAGGACATATTGTTTTATAAGGAATGCAAGAACAGAAACGTAAAATTATCAATTCTGCTCAGAGTGAACTGAATGGATTTTTTTTTCTTTTTCATTTTTAAGCCCTGCCCCTGAGCGACCGTGTCGTCTGTCACCAGATAAGTCTCCCAGAAGGACCCCCCTCCCCATGCACTATTTCTCGTAAACTCCCGCAAATCATCTATGCAGCCCGCCTCCCCCTGTCTGTGTCACTCATTTTTGTATTACAAATTTTCTAAAAAATTGGATGAGGTTAGGTTCAAAATTCCTGCTTTTCTTTTCAAATTAGGGTTAAATAGAGGGGATTTAATTTTGCTTGAATCATTTTTTATCACACAATAATTGTGAAAAATACTGAGATTGGCCAGAAAAACATAAATTTGTCCTTTCTTGATGAATCAAATGTAATCAGAGAATTATGTTTGAACAAACATATTTGCAATAGACTGAAAATCACTTTATGTAAACACAAAAAAAGGTAAAAAATTGATAGGTGAATAAAAACATTGTCTTGCCTTATGTGATCATGAAGAGTGTCAAATCATCTGCGTCAGCTGGATGTTGCCTTTAAAACAAAGAGAATGATGTCATAAAGATATCACAGTTTATCAAGTGTTTTCAAAATCACAAAATTTGTTTTGTTAATCGTCAATCGAAGTCTGATAATTTGCTCCTGCGTTGTGGTGATTTTTTTGTCAACGTCAGTTTGACGGCTTCATCCACCCCTCTTACCAAGTGTATTGCAGCATCCCAATTCGCATATTTATACTACGCCCTTAAAGTATGTACTTTTTTGTAAAGGAAACATACTCAAAACATATACTTTTTAACAGATCGTTATGTTGCTTAGTTATGATCTCTGTCAATCATCTTGATAAATCCTTCACATTTCTGTCATACTTAATTTCCTACCTTATAGGAGAAGCAACAGCATGTTAACCTACCATTCACAAGTCTTTCATGCAAAGAAATCTCCTCAAGTCTTTGGACATGCTGCATTCAGACGTTAATGTCCAAACACGTCTTTATATGACTTCAGTATTGTTGTTGCAGATGAAATATAACACAGAAAACACGATTTAAACATTTCCCAGTTGGCTAGATATTGATCAACAGTCATACAAACATCTTTACTGAAGCTTAACGGTTGGTCTTGCGCTCCATCGTGTTTGTAGTTTACACTTTTCACCGGCATTTGAAGTTCTAATCGAATTCAAGTGTAACGCACAACGTCCTGTGAGCAATATCAGTAGTTAGAGTATGGACGCTTCTACACTTCCAATTTTGACCAGAAATAGTAAACCATCCAGGAAACTTTGGCATACTCTTTTCAACATACTAAGATTTGGGACATGCATATTTTATATTCAAATACTATTTAGGATGGATAGTATGCGAATTGGGACGCAGCACATCTGTCTGTGGACTGCAAGATGTATATAACATGAAGGGGCGTAGCTTGCAGTTATCAAGATCGCATTGAACCATGCGAGTCGTCACAAGTTGTTGTTGGCAAGATGGTGGAAATACCTACGTACCAGAGAACATTTAAAGCAAATATTTTCATGAGTGTTCTCCAAATTTATCCACAACCAATTCATTACATATCTTATTCTAATCATTCTTTTGATCAACTCCACCATGCAACTTGCTGACTTCTTCTTCTGTTTGGTCATGACGATAGCCTACTCTGTGTTAGCCTACTCTCCGTCCCCGGTGGTTGCAAATAACAGTACTAATCCAGTTTTAATCCAGGGTCGCCACAGCAGAATGAACCGCCAACTTATCCAGCATTTGTTTTACGCAGCGAATGCCCTTCCAGCTGCAACCCAATCACTGGGAAACATCCACTCATTCTCATTCACACACATACACTATGGACAATTTAGCTTACCCAATTCACCTGTACCACTTATACCACATGTCTGCCGAGGCTCGAACCAGCGACCTTCTTGCTGTGAGGCGACAGCACTACCTACTGCGCCACCGTGTCGCCCATGACATCAGCATAAAAAATAATTATCAGCAACTAGTTCTAGTTCATGTGGATTTTCCCCAAAATGAAAATTTCCTCCAGGGCGCCACGGTGGCGTAGTGAGTAGCACGTTCGCCTCATAGCAAGAAGGTCGCTGGTTCGAGCCTTGGCTGGGTCAGTTGGCATTTCTCTGTGGAATTTGCATGTTCTTCCCGTGGTTGCGTGGGTTTCCTCTGGGTGCTCCGGTTTCCCCCACAAGTCCAAAGACATGTGGTACAGGTGAATTGGGTAGGCTAAATTGTCCGTAGTGTATGAGTGTGAATGAGTGTGTTTCCCAGAGATGGGTTGTGGCTGGAAGGGCATCCGCTTCGTAAAACAAAATGCTGGATAAGTTGGCATATCATTCCGCTGTGGCGACCCTGGATTAATAAAGGGACTAAGTCGACAAGAAAATAAATGAATGAAATTAAGAAAATTTCCTACTATTTACTCACCCTCAAGCGGTTCTAAAACTTTATGATTTCTTTCTTCTGTTAAACGGGACACTCATACACTACAGACAATTTAGCTTACCCAATTCACCTGTACCACGTCTTTGGAGCACCCGGAGGAAACCCACACAACCACTGGGAGAACATGCAAACTCCACACAGAAATGCCAACTGACCCAGCCGAGGCTCGAACCATCGACCTTCTTGCTGTGAGGCGAATGTGCTACTCACTACGCCACCATGGCACCCCCTGGTAACATTTATATCCCCAGAATATTAAATGTATAAAAATGCATGAAAATAAACTCTAAAACACATTTTAGTAATGATCAAAGTGTCTTCAAATATAACAAACAGCAAAATTTATAATATAGAATTAAAATCATTTTTTTTTTAAACTGTGTAGAACACTAAAAAACAGCACTTGTTGCATGTCCCCCCTCCCTGCTTCTATAATTTGCTAAAATATATTGTTTAAAATGCTTCCAAAAATTAAATAAATTAAATAAAATACACATGTTAATATAGTATAAATTATTTAAACATTTCACAAACTATTTCTTAAAGATAAACACTTTTGTGAGTGGAAGACAAAATAATTAGTTGATGTTTTATAAAACATCCTTTTAAAAAAGTAACTTGATTTTTGGTAACAGGACTGAAAAAAGTGGATGCTTCGCCAACTTTGAAACCTTGTGGAAAAACAAAACACAGTTGTCTGAGATTGCCCAATATTCATTACAAAGAGTTAAATATGTGTGTTGCTAGATACAGTGTTGAAAAAAGATGAAAAAATAAATGTAATTTTAAGAAATTACAAAAGAAAATAAATAAAAAACTCAAAATAATATTTTAAATAAAGTTGAAAACCTGTAAACATTGACTTCCGCAGTAAGAAAAAAACTAATAATTATGGAAGTCAATGGTTACAGGTTTCCAACATTTTTCAAAATATCCTCTTTTGTGTCTGACAGAAAAAAAAGAAACTCACATTTTATACTACTACTCTAGCTCATATCCTATAGTATATCTGGGTTATAAATGACTGCGATATGCTGGAGGAAATTCATTTCTCTCCTCTGTATTAATGGGACTCACCTACTTCTGTTTCCCCGCGTGATTTCCAAAGTTTCACACCTCAGCGGCCTCTTTTGAGAGATATGGGGCTGAGAGCCGACTGGGTTACATTTTGATTCAGACACACGAGCAAAACTTTATCGTCTTTCTCCTCCATTCTTGGTCTCTCTTTTCCAGCGCGGTTCTTGCTCAGCAGTAATATTTTGGTTTGACATTCTCCAATGCCCTTTCTAAATGTGTGCGCCGTGCCCGTGATAGATGAATGACCCTATAAAAACAGCCCGGAGCTGCCGACTCCACCGTCCCCGGACCAGCTGCGAGCCTGCTGACTGCGGCGGGAATCTCACACAGGTACGTGCATAAAAACAGATGCCTAATAAGGTCAGCCAACAGCGCGCTTTCCCGCCGCAAACAAACCGTCCTGAGGAATGGGCTTCGAGGAGGCTGATTCAGCAAACCAGGTGTTGTAAGTTACCGGAATGGCGGCGCAATTAAGAGTTGTGAGGGTCGTCATTTTATCGATAATAGGAACTGATGATAAGACATCAGTGAAGGACAGCTGCTTCTCCACATACCTAAAAATCTCCAGGTTATCGCCATGTAGATCTGCAGGGTTTTATGGAATAGCTTATTTTTGTGGGCTGCAGTTTAAATCAAAGAACATGAACAGAAAGCAGGTTATGCTACTGTATACTGTGAAACTGACTGAGAGGAATGTTTGGCTTTTTATTTTTATTTTATCGTCATTAAAAATAACATTGTTTGGTGTTTTAATAGGATACTAAAGGAACACTTGTCTTTTTTGGGTGAAATAGGCTCCTTTTACAAGTCACTGAGTGTTAGCTGAGTTTTACCATGGCTGTGTCGAAAAATCTACTACTACTCGTGTACACTCAAATATCTTTAGCTGCTTGTTCAAACTACGTATTTACAATTAATTGAAACAAAACAGTTCTTAAGTTTTTGTTTGTTCGGGGCAATCTAATTGTTCAATTCACTTAAATGTGTAAATAGGATTCAACTTAATCGATTTGTGGAGGAATTATGTGGGACCCAACGTTTTTAGTATAGGTAGGCCTACTAGGCTACATTTGAATTAGAATTTACCACATGACCATAAATGTAGTATGAATGGAACTTGGATATACTACATGCGCTATTTGTCATTATCAAGTGACCTACCTGCGTCAGTTGCGTCTCTTCACTCTCATTCATGAATTCTCTCATGTGGCATGATGGAATAGCATAGGGTCCATTGGATGCGCACTTCAGAATCTTGCTAGTAGTAGTAGTAGATCATTCAGGTACTTTCCACAAACTGTTTTTCGAATACTGCAAATTCAGACATACTACTCGGCTTGCTTGTTTTTAACTAGCTATATAATATGGGAGTATGCATACTTGGATGCAGCCCATTACTTAATCCAGTCAACCCATCACGGGGTTTGGTGGGCGCACTTTAGCTTAGCATAAATCATTGAATCGATTAGACCATTAACATCTCACTCAAAATATTACCAGTTTTAATAATATTTCTGTATTCCATTAAGCAATCACAAACATCTGTGGGGAAAGCTCTTTTGAGTTCACAATGTTTTGCTCCTCTATTATTTTCTTTTTGCATTCCCTGCAAAACATTTGCTACTACAGTGGAAATACTTGTCTGTTGTAGTGTTGTCACGATACTGGAATTCGATACTAATCATTTCCCGCTAACATTTGAGCGCTGTTGAGCACATTCTTAAACAGTGCTGATTTGCCATTGTGTTCACGTGCTCAAGAGAAATGACTGTGAATGGCCGTGAAGGTCATCAGTTCATCAAACTCAGTGCTGTTTACTGAGTGTAACAACAGATACAGGGACACTGGAGTGTTTAAGGGTGCTTTCACATTTATGGTTTGGTTAATTTGGTCCGGACCAAAGGCAACAAACGATACATTGTAGCATTTTTGCTGGCGGCGATAAGCGGCGAGGAGCAGATCGGCACATCTTCGCCGGTGTGGGCGTTAAAGAGAGTTGAAATCAAGTAAACTTTATGGTAATGAGCTATGGCGCGGTTCGGCGACAAGCAATCAGAACGTAGAAGTCCCCCGCTTGAGAAGAGTCCAGAGAACATAGTCACTGTAAACTTTGGTTCCAACCACACTTGTTCCCAAGGGTTTAAAATTGCGGTCGCCGGATTTCCAGTTATTTACAATGTTCTCTTACAGCGATATACATTCAAAAAGTGAATGGCGGGTTACTGATGTGCATTAATGTTGTTATATATTTTTTCTTTAAAAAAACAGGAATTTCATGCGACAGTACAAATCAGTATAGCTGCTTCAGGATATTTCAGACATATGAACACATAAGAGACGACTTAAACAACTTGATCTTCCATTGATAAGTAAATCTGATAGAAGTGGGCAACATTTTCACACTAGAAAGCATGTTTTATGTGGAAATGTGAGTGATTTGCTGATAATGCTGCAACGGCTCCTTTAAATGCGAGATCAATGTAGCGAATGTTGACGCTCTCGCCGCCAGAGCTCTGAAGGCAGACAGCGTTGGCGACAGGGTGGCCAAAGCAAACTTTGACGCTCTCACCGCCTTTGGTGTGAATGTACGGTAAAGACTGACATCGCATTGGACTACGGCAGCTGGATTAGTCCAAAAAGGTGCAGTACTTTTTGCGGTTGGGTCTGTTTTAGTTCGGATCATGTTCTCACCACCAGGGTTCCAGGGTTCGTTTGAAAGCGTACCAAGACCATCTCTTCAAGTAAGTCTCAGTATGCTTTTTTGGTTCGCTTTTGGTGTGCACTCAAGTGTGATTGCTACATTTACATCTGCCCAAACGAACTGCACCAAGAGGGAAAAACGAACTCTAGTGTGATTCACACGAATTAAATAAGGCAGGTGTGAAAGCACCCTCAAAGCCGCAAAGATCAGCTGATGAACTGACTGATCTTCACGGCTTTAAAATGCTCCAGTGTGCCTGTCTCTCTGTTTACACTCAGTTCAGTGAACTGATGACCTTCATGGCCAATCACAGTCATTTCTGTGGAGCACAAGAACACAATAGCAAATCCTCAGTTAAAGAACGCACTCAAGTGTTAGTGGGAAATGGACGTTTTAAAAATCTCAATACCGATTGGTATTAAATTTTAGTATTGTGACAACCCTTGTTCGTAGGTTAATATTCCATAGCAACTACTAACCTCAAGCAAGCAATTCTTGTAGCTTTGTATGAACACATTTCATTACATGTGCATTACACTACCACCGAAAACCAAACGTATTCTCAACAACCTCTTACTTGGTTTGAAAGTGCAGAAGCTTTTTAGATCCTGTATAACCCTGTATTTAGTCCCCACCACTTGTAATCCAATTGACAAGAACAATACCAAGTGTAAACATGGCTCTTCAGTCTAGGCTGATTGTTTTTGGTCATGTAAAGGCTAGTTCACAACAAACACCACTGTCAAAGGTCATTACTTAAGGTGTTGGTGGTTGTCGGGACAGTGTGAATTAGCATTTAGATTAGCACTACCTCCAGATTGGTTGATCTGAACACTGAAGAGCAGCACATTACATAACAGCAAGTGAAGACCTCAAGTTCATGTCATCAGCATCAGCCTGAGATGATGATTGCGGCTCTTCAGGATGAATCTCAGTCCTGCATTGAACACAAGCTCTCTAATACATCAAAGTAGTCTAGATCCGTGTCTCCCCCTCCTCATTTCTCGCTCTCTTTGATCCTCTCAGTCATCAGTGGTGGCTTTCACTTCCTCCCATAATTCACTGGAGCAAGTCAAGGATGCTCATTATCACAATCGCTTTCCTCTTGTCTCGGAGGACGGGTGGCATGCACAATTTATCACAACGATAGCATCTCAGGAGGGAAAAAAGAAACGCCCCTCTTTGGCTTAACGGTGGTCCGCGTGACTTAAGACCACTTTCTGCCCTCGTTTTCCACCACATTTAGCATGATTTGACCACTTTAACACTGCGTAATCTAATTAGGTTTGGTTATGGGATTCATATGAAGTGAGATGGAGATAAACGATTTGTTTGTTTGAAAACAGGATTGTAATTGAGTAAAGAAACTAAAAATAAGCCGGCGCTCAAACTGAATTATCTCAGCATGATAAGACAGTGCTCAGCTTGATTACGTGAGGTCATCTGATAGACCCTGCTGCTAATTGAATATAGCATACAGTTAGTGGCGGAGGGGGGCATTTTTACATCCCTATTTGTCCAAATAACCAGGAGAGAATGAAATATGTAAAAATCGCTTGTTCATTACATACTAATCTATTGTGAAAGAATGGGGCGGGAGGGGGAGGAGCTGAGCTCTGTACCTGGTTCACCGAGGAGTTGAGAACGTGCTGATACACTGTTTTACACTTTTTCACAAGCTCTTCAACTGGCTAAATTAGATGCTTCCTCAGATATTTAGGTCCATGTTGGCATGGTAATATCATGTATTATTGCATGTTTGTCACATACATGATGCAAATGTCCTGTTCCAGTAGGTCTAGTACATCCTAGTTCCAGTATATCCAGTATATGCTTTATTGGGTTGAGGTCTGGGGTCTGACTTCCTAAATGTGAACATAGACCAGAATAATTTTTAATTGATTTGTTAATGATTATGGTTTGTAAGATGACTTAAAGTGGTTTAATTAAGTCAAAATTAAAGTTAAATATGTTTACTTCAGCTTTTACTAACATTATCCCATCAAGTTTGTTTTTTATACATCACAACTGTTGCATGGGAAGCGCTGTATGCACATTTCCACACTTTTATAAATGGGGTCTGTGGAGGCTGTTTGAGTAAAGTAAACGAACTCGATGATATGCTCAAGAAACCACTTTGAGATGATTTGGGCTTTGTGACGTGCTATCCTGCTGGATGTATCCATCAGATGATGGGCACACTGTGGTCATAAAATGATGCTTAATGGTACTAAGAGGCTCCAAATGTGCCAAGAAAATCTTGAAAACACCATTACACCAGCAACAGCCGAACCGTTGATACAAGGCAGTGTGAAATCATGCTTTCATGTTGTTTACAACATATTCTGACACTACAATCTGAATTCAGGCCAGTCAACTGGTTCTCACTGGATTTCCCCCCTCACCTTTGAATACAATTCTCTGTAATCCCTAGGGATGGTTGTGTGTGTGAAAATATCAGCAGTTTCTGAAACACCCTGACCAGCTTTTCTGGCTCCAGCTTCCCAGTTAATTCACTTTTTTTTCCTTATTCTGATGGTTGGTTTGATCTTCAGCAGATCAGCTTGATCTACATGCTTAAATGCTCCCATGTGATGTAATGTAAAACCCCAACGCCAATATAAAACACCAAATAGGGTGGATATCAGATGGTAGACTCAAACTGGTAACCAGTGGTGGACAGAGTACTGAAAAATCATGCTTAAGTAAAAGTACCATTACTTGCCTAAAAATGTACAGTAGTGCAAGTAGAGTAAAAGTATCTGTTGTAAACATTACTCAAAGTATGAGTGCAAAGTAGCCCCTTTTAAAAGTACTCAAGAGTAGTGAGTATTGAGCTGTAATAAGCTGATGCATTTACATGTAATTTGTGGGTGTGTGTAAACATAATATTCTGTAGTGCTTTTAGTTATGCCAAGCAGACACACAACGTCAAAAGACGTTAATATTAAGTTAGATTTAGGTTGTGACGTCAGATGACCAAAATTTAATGTCTAGCCAGTGTCTGAGGACAATCTTATTTTGACGTCCAATAATGATTGATATTTGGTTGATTTTAGGTTGTGTTGGAAAGTGACCAAAATCCAATGTCGAGCCAACATCTTAAACCGATTATTGACGTCTAATACTGACATTTATTAGTCAGATATGACAACTAAAATCCAACATCTGATAGACGTCATAGTGGTAACGTCCACACAACGCCAAGCTGTAACATCATTAGACGTTGATTTTAGGTTGGATGTTGGACATTGAACGTTGAGTTCTGACGTCAACCTGATTTTCAGGTACAACGTCAATCTGATGTCATGTTGATGTCTTGTGCCTGCTGAGAGTTTAAAGCCATTTTGGTCATCATACCTAAATCTAACTGTCATCTTTTCATCAGTGGCATGCATCTAAACGGTCTCTGGGTTATTGCGTGTGACAATTTTGGACATCTTCTTGGACACTTTTAATGCTTCCAAACAGTTTGTTGCAATTATAAATCGCCCATGTCTTGAGGTTGTTCATTATGATGCGATTTACCTTCTATGTGCGATTTGATTGGACAGGAATCACAGGACTGATTTTTCAAATCCCCATAGACAAGAAAAAACAAAGTAGTGGCTGCAGGTTAAAGGAAAGTACACCGCTGCTGGTAACTTAACTGAAAATTGGGCTACATTGGGCTACACACTTAATGCTTGTAATTCACTGTAAAGAACTGGATCAAAATTTTTATGAATTAGAAAAAGCATCCCAGTATACCAGTTTGTTCAGCACAGCTTTTCTGTACGTACTACATATGCATCACCTGACATTTTGTCTCTATGGCATTTCTGAAGTGCGACTTCCAGTTCTCCAGATTTATAGTCATCATTTCAGAGGAAATAGAGGAGCATTCCCTGGTCTTGTCTGTGGAAACTAGAGATGCACTAGAATAGCTGTAACATAAACAGGAAAACTTTTAGGAACAACACCTAGCTTTTCTAAGTATATTCAGAAAAGAACATATATGATCACATTAAAATGACTTACCAAACCGACACGAAAGTCTATACACAAAATTTAATTTACAGTACAGTGCATCTTCCATCTGAGAGGCCATTGCCCAGAGATATCATACAGTTTACAGAGATTTTCTTGTTTTATGGCTTAATTTATAATTTGAGGACCATTCCACCAATTCCACCATTTCGTAGCCTAATGAATCAACCTTGAATTCTTTCATCGTCAAGATTCAATATTTCAACAAAAACAATTGTTTACAGTATATCAGTAGTGGCTCGGGTTAAGAGAATCTCCAGATAAAGAGTCTGAAATCTGTAAATATTATAGTGAATAAGATTTTCCTCTTATGCTAAAGCGCAATGCATACAGGTCTAAAGTGCAAAACAGCGCAACAGCCACATTAGTCCCCGTCCTTCTCCATTCCGGCACAAAAAGCTCACTCAGATAAATATTTTCAGGACAAAAAATATTAATAATAATTTAGCAATAATGTAAACCACTGCATACAGAAGTCATCAAAGCTTCTAGAGTAAAGAGGACTCTCTCCTCTGTCAAACACGCGTCCGTCGTGTGAGTAAAAACAGTCAAAACATGTTTTACATCCAGCACTGAGGCATACAAGCCCGAAAAACATGTAATAACACTGATGATCGATCAGCATAGCAAAACAAACCAGCACTCCCGCTCTGTGAGAATGCGCAAACACAAAAATCACCACACGTCTCCACACGCGCTGCTTCACAGTTGCAAAAAAAAGGCTAAAATTCAATGAAGGGTTAGCCAAAAATAAAAATTCTGTCATTTAATCACCTTCATTATGTTCCAAATATATAAGGAAGTAAGAGATTTTTAATGGAAATTGAGAGATTTTTATGTTCACCCAAAACAAATGCTTCAAAATGTATGAAAATCCCTATGAATGTGGCATAGATGCTTTTATATAATGAAAACCAATAATAGTTTAGGATTAGCAAACATAAAAATGTAAATAAAAAAAAAACTTTAATGTGCCATGTGATGCGCATGAATGGATCTCATTGGTTCTCCCACATCAAGCAAGCATGGCTGAGCTTCCGTGACCAAATTTGAATGTAAACATTGCTCATTGGTCAATATTTATATATGCATAAGAGCCTAAATAACATTCTCTCTTTAAAAAAAGTTTTCTGAAGCATCAAGAATTTCAGGATTTTTCAATAGAGGGTCAGAAATCTCTCCGATTTTAAAACAAAGTCTTGACTTCTTCTATGTTCGGAACAGCATTAAGTTGAGTAAATGAAAGAATTTTTATTTTAACAGACCAACCCTTTAAACCCTATTTAGTGTACAGTTATTTGGCAAATAAAAGTATGTTTGAGTGCACACGTGCATGGCATTTGCAAGTATACATTCATGTAAGATACCAGCTAGCTTGATACAAACGCCCAGCGGCCTAACGTCGATCGCTCTGAGGCTCAAATCTCTCAGACGCACAGTACTTTGTTTTGTTGTTGTTTTTTTTCCCCCCGCACAGAGTCAGAAGGTATCATGTACAGTACAGTAGTTTAAAAGCCTTTGGCATAAACCGAGGCAGAAAGCTAGCTGCCGAGTGCTCACCTATAAACCGACCCCAGTTCCTGTCGCTAACGCTAAGAGAAACCGCGCGACCATTCCAGGCACAGAGCTTGTAATGGTGTATAATAGAGTTTCAGGAAGTTTCCTGCAACATTCAGAGACATGAGTATGACACAATTGAATAAACACCTAAATTGCTTAAATAATCCCCCTTTGACCTGGTGGAAGAACTGACGCCTGCAGTGCATTCTGGGTACTGCAGAGAATACAAGTGAGGCTTTTGCAACTGAGAATTGTATTGCATGTGTGAGGAAGAAGTACAACCGCAGGCTTCTATGAGCTTGTTATTTTGTGCTTTGTTTTTTTTGCGGGTCAGTATTCAGTGTCAGAGGCGTCCGCCGGGTCGGTGTCGCGTGACAGCATGTAGTTGTCCATGTCAATGGAGGGACAGTTGTGTATGGAGTAGCGCAGCCGTTCGGCTAGAATGGCCTGGCTTGTGTAGGGAGGAAGCCGAAGCTGGAAGAAGCATGTCTGGGCTGTAGGAAGGCCATTCACAGGCTGTTGACAGAACACAAAGAGAGAGTGCAGTATCAATATTTAGTACAGTATACAGTGGTACAGTATGACTGTACAGTATGACTAGGCACATCAGCCCGGTTATTAAATTGGATAACTAAAAGATAACTGAGCCTGGTCTAGGGGGTCAAGGAGGTAACATAAATAAATCAAAAGAACAAATAAAAGTGTTAAGGAACACTTTATTTATTAGGGCGTACTCACACTATGTACAGTTCCCTTTAACCGGGTCAAAGCACGCTTGTCCCCCCTTACGTCACCGATGATGCGCTATTCAGTGTAAGAGAAGCGCTCTCGGAGATTTCAGTGGAGATTTCTTTATATCATTATATCGTTTTAGTCGTTTGATATGCAGTGACACACAGTCAAATATTCCGCCGAACAGATCAGCCACTGCTGACGCTCATAAACAATCATAAAGTCCTCGTGCTGCAGGAATTAGAAGGTTTACTAAAGTGTGGACCCACAATTAATAATAAACTAAAATGAACACTAACTAATCCCAAATCAAAACAGACAATTCTGTAACTTTTTAAATGTTCCTTTCAGTTACTAAATCTACTGACAAGCTTCATATAAAGAAACATCCTTCATATAAATCTGAATTATATATAAATAAAAACATAGACTTTCATAATTTTACTTCACACATTTTTTATAATTTAATTTTTCATCAAATTACAGATTGTGCTGTACACATTGCGCATGGATATATTTCATATTCAAATCTTATATGGCAATTTTCTACTGTCATTTAATCTCATTAAATATTCATTAAAGAAATAAAAATATATATATATTAAAAATATATATATATTTTTTTTTTAATATAGATAAGGATATACAGACAGACAGACAGACAGACAGACAGACAGACAGACAGACAGACA